>PVNU02002397.1:600000-1006510 GCA_003013855.2 Liriodendron chinense
TAGAGGTCGGGAATCCGTCATTGCCGGCCGATGGTAGCCTTTCGGCCCTTATCCTGAGTTATGATGATAGAGCTGTCGGTCTTAGCCATAGACCCTTCTGAAATAGATAGATGACTGTGTTTCCTTTTGGGTTGATTTTTCTCGGGTGTTTTGTTTTGGCTTCCCATTTTCTTTCTTTTTTTTCTTTGTATTCCCCCTTTTTTTGTCCTTTTCTTCTTTCTTTTTTCCTTTTGAATCCCTTTATTTGGAACACTTATTGGTGGACGAAAATGATTTCTCAGAAGTTTTAGCTTCGACCCTTTGACTTCAGCTCTACTAATATAACTCTTGATAAGGTCAGAATGACTTACCTGTGAAAGATCTTCACTTTGTCAGCGTTGATTGGCTCAGGAAGATCCACCCCTCTCATACTGGTGAGTCTGAGGGCGGCTCCAGGAAGTACTTCTCTGATGATCAGTGGTCCGTCCCATGAGGGTTTGAACTTTCCTCTGGGATCCGGAAGGTGCGATGGTAGGATCTTTTTCATGACCATGTCGCCCACCTTGAAACTTCTTTTTCAGACTCTCTTGTTGTAAGCCCTAGCGATCCTCTTTTGATAACACTTAGAATGACTTAGCGCACGCATGCGCTTCTCATCTGCTAGCTGTAACTGATCGAATCTGGCCCATTGCCATTCTCCTTCTTCAATTCCGCTTTCTAGTAACACTCGTAGTGACGATATTTCCACCTCGACTGGTAGAACTGCTTCCATTCCATAAGTAAGCTCGAAAGGAGTAACGCCTGTAGCAGACCGTACAGACGTTCGATAGGCCCAAAGTGCATATGGGAGCATATCTGACCAATCTCGATAAGTCACGACCATCTTCTTAAGTATCCTGACGATTTTCTTGTTTGCAGCTTCTACCCCACCATTCATCTGAGGACGGTAAGGGCTCGATTAATGACATTGAATTTTGAACTTGCTGACGAAATCATCCATCTTCTTGTTGACGAACGGGGTCCCATTATCTGTGATGATAGCATTAGGGATTCCATATTGGCATATGATGTTGTTCTTCATGAATTTTATCACCTGGGACGCTGCAATCGTGGTGTAGGAGGCTATTTCTACCCACTTGGTGAAATAGTCGACTGCCACAAGTATATACTCATAACCGTTTGATGCTTTGGGACTAATCTTTCCAATGATGTCGAGTCCCCACATAGAGAAGTTGTTAGGTTGTATAGTTCTGAGGAGGGGGCATGAATTTGATTCGCATGCTCCTGACACAAAGCATTTTCTGACGTGCTGATAGCAGTCTGTCTCCATGGTGAGACAATAGTAGCCGAGTCATAGAATCTTCTTTGCCATCATGTGCCCGTTCATATGTGGGCCACAGATTCCTTCGTGTATTTCTTTCATGATCTTTGCAGCTTCTGTTTCGTTGACGCGTCGAAGGAGGACTTAACTATAGGATCGCTTGTAAAGAACTTTGCCACTGATGGTGAACTAGCTTGCCAAATGCTGGATAGTTCGGCGATCTGTTGCGGTTGCTGCCTCCGGATACTCCTGGGTTTCGAGATATTGCTTGACGTCGGCATACCAGGGTTTGTCAGGAGCAGCTTCGGCTTCTTCTATTTGTAGGCAGAAAGCAGGTTCATCTTGAGTTTCAACTGTGAGCTCCCATTCTGAAGCTCCTTTCAGGATCTCGAGCATTGATGCAAGTGTAGCGAGAGCATCTGCAAACTGATTCTTGGTCCTGGGTATGTATGAGAAGGTGATTTCTTTGAATTCTTCGACCGGATTTTCAAGGTACACATGATATGGTATCAACTTCTCGTCCTTGGTTTTCCACTCGCCATTGGCCTGATTGATGATAAGCTGTGACTCTCCAAATGCTCGTAGCTTTTTGACGCCCAAGATTATAGCTTCCCTTAGACCAGTGAGGCATGCTTCATACTCTGCCATGTTGTTCGTGCACTCGAATGCTATGCGCCTTGAGATAAGAATAGGGGCATCGTCTGAAGAGTAGAGGATTGCTCCGATACCACTTCCTTTAGAATTTGTTGCGCCATCGAAGAATAACGTCCACTCATCTTTCTTCTTCTTTTCTTCACCTTCAATGAGCAAGAGATCTTCATCAGGGAAGAATGTCTCAAGCGGTTGATAATCCAAGAGAGAGTGAGAGGCAAGATGATCGGCGAGGGCCTGCCCCTTGATTACCTTCTGAGTGACATAACTGATGTCAAATTTAGACAGGAGTTGTTGCCATTTAGCTATCCTTCCAGTGAGTGCTGGTTTCTCGAATAGGTATTTGAGCGGATCCATGTGAGCGAGGAGGAGAATAGGGAACACAATCATGTATTGACAGAGTCGCTGAGTTGCCCAGACTAGGGCGAGGCAAGTCTTCTCGATCGGGGAATACCTGGTTTCGTAGTCAGTGAACTTTCGGATCAAATAGTATATTGCATGTTCCTTCTTCCCGGTCTCATCGTGCTGGCATAGGACACAACGAATGGCTTCTGCTGCTACCGAGATGTATAACAATAGCAGTCGTCCGGGAGTGGGCGGCACTAAAACTGGAGGATTCATGAGATACTTCTTGATGTGGTCAAAGGCGACTTGGCAATCGTCATTCCATTCTTTTGGAACGTTCTTCCGAAGGAGCTTGAATATAGGTTCACAGATAGGTGTGAGCTATGCGATGTAGCGACTGATGTAGTGAATTCTGTCGAGAAAATCACGAATTTCTTTCTCTGTTCTAGGAGGGGGCATCTCAATGATTGCTCTGGTTTTAGTTTCGTCGACCCTTATGCCATCCTCGCTCACCATAAAGCCAAGGAGTTTGCCTCCAGTTGCACCAAAGACACATTTCTGAGGGTTGAGATGAAGCTTGTACTTTTCTAATCTGTTGAATAACTTCTTCGAATCTTCAAAGTGTCCTTCAATTGTGCGAGATTTGACGATCATAACGTCCACATATACTTCAAGCTCTTTGTTCATCATATCGTGGAATAATGTTGTCATTGCTCGCTGATATGTTGCTCCTACGTTCTTCAGATCGAACAGCATTACCCTGTAATAGAAGGTTCCCCAAGGAGTGATAAACGATGTCTTCTCGTGATCTTTGACGGCCATCTTGATCTGATTATAACCTAAGAACCCGTCCATAAATGATAAGATCTTGTACCCGGCAGTGTTGTCGACCAGAGTGTCGATATGTGGCAAAGGGAAGTCATCTTTAGGATTGGCTTTATTGAGATCTCAGAAGTCGATGCACATTCGAACCTTGCCATCCTTCTTTGGTACTGGTATGATGTTGGCCAGCCATTCAGGGTAGTTAGAGACTACCAAGAATCCCTCATTGTACTGCTTGATGACTTCATCTCAGACTTTGAGGGCCCATTCTGGCTTCATTCTTCGAAGTTTCTGCTTCACTAGCTTCATATTTGGCTTGGTTGGAAGATGGTATACAACGAGCTCTTCATCAAGCCCCATCATGTCTTCATATGAGAACGCGAAGTTGGACAATCTTGGAGCTAAGAACTCTATCATCCTCTGCTTTATCTCTGGTGGCAATGATTTTCTTATGCGTACTTCCCTAGGGATCTCGGGTGTCCCCAAGTTTACTACCTCAAAATCATCGGCTACAACATTGGCTTTAGATTCGAACTTTTTGAGGAGATCCTCTAGTTCGGGAGCCGGGTCATCATCTTCATCATCCCGAGCTTTGTCCAGACCCATGAGCTCAAAGTCTAATTCGATGTCAAAATCATATGATTCGACTTCAAACTCATGCGACTCTTTAGACGAACTTGGCACATTATTGAATGCAGGAAAAGAAATGTTTTTTGGTTTTTGAGAATTTTCTGGAATTGAAATGCTAGATGTTTTTGGCTTTTGAAAGTTTTTTATTTTTTTGGATTTTTGAAATTCACGGACCCTGAACAAGCGGGCATTGCAGACCATGATTGATCCCAGCTTGTCCCAAAGTACCACTCGCTGCTTAAATCGACGTTTTTTTTGGGAAGCAGAGCCCTTAGATGACTCTCTGGCTGATTCAGAAGTTAGGGGAACGGATGACCATTTAGGACCCCACACTCCTTCCCCTTGAGAGGTGGGGGTTGACGATTTGGGCGAGGAATCACAGTCTGGCCCAATGACCATGATTTCCCGCTGGTTGGGTTCAAGATCTGAGTCATTCTCAGTTCCTCCTGGATCACTTACCTTGCATTGTAGTTCGTCTGGTTCCACAGCGAGACACAAGTTTGGAATCTGGACATCAGACCAATCCAGGGCTGGCCATTTCCCTTTCTTGGTCCAATGGATGGGCTGCTTCTGCCCCTAGCTGATGGTTGATGATGTCGATTCTGCAGAGATGGGCGGGTCGTGCCCCTTGTTGATTGATGCTGAGATGGGCAAGTTGTGCCCCTAGTTGGCTGGAAGTGAAGTGGGCAGGTTGTGCCCCTGGTTGAGAGCAGATATCAGAGTACCCTGGTCCTGAAGCTGTTATATTTGTTTTTCTTCTTTGTCTTCATCCTCTCTTTCTTCTTCTGGAGGCTTAGATGGGTCGAGAATCTAGTCCCATCGAATGGGGGGCCACATGGCCCAAGCTAGGCTCATCGGGAGACCTTTGTGTAGTGCAGTTGGTTGATTTCTTCTCGGATCTCTACAAGGCTCTCCTGGCCTGATGAACTAAATGGGTGAACACCGACATCTCTTTTTTATTTTGTCCATGATGATTGACCTATACCCGAGTCCCCATTTGCGTTAATTATATACCAGCGGCATCTTTCTGAACTCGAAATGATTCTTCATCCGATACTTAAGGCTCAGACGTTCTGCTGGCGAAAAGACACGATCCACACTTATTGGTTCTGGATTTGTGATAGCGTTCACAGTCTCGAATTCAAAACTATGAAATGGGACGTCTTCTTCAAAGTGTTGGATGTCGATGACAGGGATATCTAGTTCAGTGAAAGCAACATTGGAAGTAATGATGAGCTCCTTCTCTGCATGGACAGAGATCACTTGATTTCCACAGATATTCTTCACCCGTTGATGCAAAGTTGATGGCACAGCCCCAACCTTGCGCAGCCAAGGTCGTCCGAGCAACATGTTGAAAGAGGCTGATATGTTCAGGATTTGAAATGTGATGGTGGAGATTTCTGGACCTATCTGTACCTCTATGTCGACCTCCCCTTCCACTAATCGACGGGTGTTGTCGAATGCTCTGACGTCCATAGTGTTGGGTCGGAATGAGGAAGGACTGATTCCCAGGCGTTCCGTAGTCTTGAGTGGGCAGCCATTTAAGCTTAAGCCATTATCGATAAGGACCAGCGGGACACAAAGGTCTTTATATTGTAAGGCTATATTGAGGGATCGCCCATGGTCGCGTCCTTCTGGTGGCAACTCATTATCAGTGAAGATGATAGCGCACGGAGCCAGGAGCTGTCCGATCATTAATGCTATCATTTCAAGTGTTGTATCGGAGGAGACATGGCATCGCTCAGGGTTTTGGTGAACATTTCTTGGTGTATGCGAGATGTGCAGAGTAGCTCCCATATCGAGATTTGGGCAGGGATTGACTTGAGCTGACTCGCCACATCATATGCAGCTTCATTTTTATTACCGAGACCTGAGAGAGCGCTTTTGGGATCTCCTCTGTTTTGATTATCTCTTCAGATGCAACGCCCATTGGGATTCATGTTTCCTACCTCTGCACATTCTGGATAGTGCCACGGGACTTTTTTTTTATAATTCTCCTCTCCTTTGTTTTCTAGGACCACTGGTTCTTGCAACGGTGCTGGTGTGGGTACCAGATCTTCCTCATATGGAGCTTTTGCCTTGAGGACTACATTGTTGCCTATGCTGAAGGGATAATATCTATGTTTGTCTTCATAGATCACGTAAGGTTGTGGTCCAGGCTTGACCGTTCCTGGAGCAGGAGGTTCCTATGGAATGAACACTGGTCCTCTTAATATGGCAAGGGATTTCTCTGCTCGTCCCAGCGGTTGTAGTGTGATTGACACGCCTCCAGGATGTCTTTGTGGCTTGGGGATAGAACTTGCCCCTTGCAATATGACTGGCTTGACTGGAGGAGCCCCTTCCAAGATGATGGGTTCTTGCTGCTGATGAGTATAATCCCTCCATTGCGGATTGGATTGTTCCTGAGCTAAAATTGCCCCTTGTAAAACGACAGGTTCATATGCGGGCTCAATGTATGACTATACTCCTTCCAAGATGACCGACTCCCAACATGAATGGTTGTAAGGTGTCCCTTGCAACGGGATAAGCTCTTGAACAACTGATGCATCATATAGAGGTGCTCCTTCGAGTATTAACGGCTCGGAGACTGAAGGAGGAAAGGGGTTTGCCCCTTGCAAGATCGGAAGAAAATTTGTTGGCCCATAAGTGTAAGCATGAATGGACTAGATATGGGAGAAGAAGTGATCGAGATGCTCTCCTTCTTCTATGCTGTTGACGGCAGGGCCACGAGACGAACTGGGGTCTGTCGAATACTGAGGTAGAGGATTTCGAAAGATGTTGGTAGTAGCTGCTGGAGGAGTTACAGGGACCAAGATGACGATCTTGCGGTCGTCAATCAGATTTTGTATGGCATTCTTCAGAGTCATGCATCGATCAGTGGTGTGGCCACGCCCTTGATGGTAGGCATAATATTCATCTTCTCGGTAGTTCGGAGGCAGAGGATTTGGAGGAAGCCTGGGTGCCATTAGAGTGAGTAACTTCTTTTGTACCAGCATAGCCATGACTTGACTGAGTGGCTGAGTGAGGGGAGTGAATTTCCTGAGCTCCCTCTAATTCTACCTATTCTGATATGAATATTGGTCGTTCCCCCTGAACTGCTGCTGCTGTCGAGGTGGTTGTGGTTGTGGTTGAGGATTTGGTTGCGGTAGGGGTGGCTGTGGCTGATACCTCTAAGGTTGATGCTGAGCCTGATTCTGTTGATACGGTTGATGTCCCTGTGGGGGAGCATATTGGTTGCCTTGAGCAGTGACGATGATGTTGTTTACCTCTGTCGGGCGAGGAGGAGAACCGCTGCGGTTTCCATTCCCTTATCCAATAGGTCTTCCTTCCACTCTGTTCCGTTTGACTGGAGTGGCCTGATGAGGCCATGGGGAGCTTGTCCCTGTGTGGATTCCTGCTTCGACTTGCTCTCCAGCACGGATCAACTGTGAGAAATTTACATATGGATGCGAGATGAGATATCCAGATATGTTAGGGTATGTTGAATGAACAATCATGGAGATTTGTTCTTCATCGTCGATAGGCGTCCGCATTCTGGCTGCCATAGCTCGTCAACGTCCCACATAAGCTGATAACGTTTCATCACTCCTTTGCCTGAGAGCCGCGAGGTTGGCTTTCCTGGGTGCCAAGTTGAGATTGTATGCGAATCTGTCGACAAAAGCCTGGAAGAGTTGCTCCCAAGTCCTGATGCGATGGCAATCTAATGATGTGTACTAGTCTAAGGCATCGCCCTTCGGAGATTTTTGGAATAAGCGGATAAGGGCTCCTTCATTTCCTGAGATTGCACTCAGCTCTCCACAAAAAGCCTTGAGATGTGCTGTGGGACAACCGCTGCCATCATATCTTTTGAATTTTGGTACGTCAAAGTTTTGAGGTATCTAAGCATTTGGAAAAGGACACAAGTCTCTGAACTTGGTTGAAGGTAGATCGATTCCTTGTTGTCGCTGAAGTTGATTTTGCAAGATCTGGAATTGCTCCCGCAACTCGTCCAGTCCTGCATAATCTACTCAAACGATTGGTGCCTCTCAAAGTAAGGCACATTCTTCTTCGGCATAGTGTTCGATGTCTTCGACCTATGGGCTTGCTGAAAAGCAACCGCGGGTTGCTGAAATTGATTCGATGATTGAACTGGATTCTGATGAACTTGTGCATGAAATGACTGTAATTGAGCTGGAGACTGTACTAAAGGTTGAACTGGAACTTGCTGGAAATTAATTGGAGCTTGCCGAATTGAAGATTGCTGGAAATTAACTGGAGATTACTGAATTGAAGATTGCTGGAAATTAACTGGAGATTGCTGAATTGAAGATTGCTGGAAATTAACTGGAATCCCATCGGCGGGGATGTGCTGAAATTGAAAAGTGCTCCTGTTTGTAGGAGGCTGAGATGCTGGGAAGTGATCCCCTTGTTGGGTATTCACCACTGTCCGCTGATTGATGTGGGATTGACACTGACCCCTATTGTAGGCATTCACCAGTGCTGTCCCTGCTGCTGGAAATTGAATTGAAATCCCATCGGCAGGAATGTGCTAAAATTGAGTAAAGGTCCCATCGGCGGGGACATGCTAAGAAAGGAAAGGGGTCCCATCGGCGGGGACGTGTTGGAATCTACTAAGATTGTTGCTTGCAAGATTGACTGGAAGTTGATTGGAAGTTCCTGCGACAGAAATACTCTGAGACGGTCTTGTCATCGCAGGAAGTTATTGAGGAGGATGCCCTATAGCGAAGGGTTGAGATGGCTGTTGCCGGTAGTCTTGGGTAGACTCCGATGGTTGTGCTTGATTTGAACTGGAGGTCGGAGGAACCCGGCATGGCTGTTGAGATTGCTGAATTGGGCCAACTTGATTGTTGACTACTGCGGTAGCTTGTGCTTGCATGAATTGCAAGAGCATTTCTTGCATTGCTTTCATTTCTTGTGCCAATTCTTGCATGATTGGCGTATTCTCAATTGGTTGTTGCGCTGGAGGTTGCACTTCGGCCATGTCGAGGGCAAGGAAGAGGTGAGCTTTCTCTTCGTGGCCGGACATGGCTTATTGAGCTCGAGTGCGGATTATGCTGCGGAAGGGAAGTTGTTTCTGAAGACGTTGAGCCCGAGGAGGCACAATGGAGAAGAATATGCTCTACTTTTTTTTTGGGTTTTGAGATTTTTTATTTTTTTTATTTTTGGATGAAATGCTATGCAGATGAGATTGTATGAGGACTAATGACTTTCAAGTACTGGAGGGATTCCATTTTTCAAGTTGGATCACGACTAGTGGGACTAGCATGTCCCCAACGGAGTCGCCATTCTGTGGACGCTCGCCTCTCCGCGCTCCCGAATTCTCCCTTTCGAAAAAGGGGGTGTGTGTGTGAATTGTTGTCTATGCCACTGGCTCGCCTCGTTCTCGAGGGCTTTTTGGGTTGTCGTATTAAATTGGATATGTTTGGATGATTTCGTATAAGACCAGAGTCGCCACTAGCCAGTTACTTCGAATCTACAGTCGGCTAGACCCCGTAGAAACGTTAGAGAAGGGAATC
Organism: Liriodendron chinense; assembly: GCA_003013855.2. NCBI lineage: Eukaryota > Viridiplantae > Streptophyta > Magnoliopsida > Magnoliales > Magnoliaceae > Liriodendron > Liriodendron chinense. The sequence goes on from PVNU02002397.1 coordinate 609,265, forward strand.
TGAAGATTCCTTCCTCTAAAATGACTCCTTTTGATCTGCGGCCAGAGATTCGAGGTAAGGGATCACGGTTACAGGGTGGGAAGATGTTAAGCACCCCACTCTGCCCGTACTTAAGTATGGTCTCTACTTCACAGATTCGAATTAATACTTGAAAGTCTGATTTAATCCTCGTACACTCTTATGAATGATATGATGCATGAATGTAGGTCTAAACAATAAGAGTTTCTGATGGGCAGGTTTCCATTAACAGGCATGCCCAGAGCATACGCACGAACTGACAGGTGCTTTATGCGGGATGCATGTTGTGTATTTGAAAAATCAAAGTGTTTGCAGTGATATGATAAGCAGGGGGGTTGGAAGAAAAGTAAATGTTGCACTTATGCTAGATGCGAATGCGATGATGCTAATAAAAGAGTAGCTGGATGGACGGAGGTGTCGCAAGGATTTGCTTCAAGTGGCTAAGATTGGGACTTAGGTAGCTTGGGAGACTTAGACCAGGGTCAGGCTGGCTTGGACCAGGGCTAGGCTCTTCTCACTCGGGCTCTCCTTGGTGGAGGAATGGGCTAAAGGGATGGAGATGGACTCGGAACTCTCGGGCTGAAGAGAGGGGAAGTCAATTTTTATCTGGATTAGGGGATTTTTTGGATTTTTGAAACAAGAGAGGAGGGGGGTATTTATAGCTGCGAGCAATGGCAGCTCTCGTAATTATGCTTGGGCGGCACTGTGGGTGCCGCCCGTATTGCCTCTCTGCTCTAACTTCGGAGCATACGGCCCCCGAACCTGAAACAGCAAAGCCCGAGGTTCGAGGTTCGGACCTACTCCGAAGCTGTGGCTCGAAACCAGGTGAGTTGATTGGGTTTGAAAGATGGATTGACACGGTGAGTTGACTGGGTGCAGGGGCTGGACTGACTCAGTGAGTTGACTCGATGATTTGACTTAGCGGGTTGACTCACCAAGTTTGACATTTTTTGGGATTTTTTGACTGGTTTTTCTTATGGGTGGTTTTTCAGGCTGATGTTTAGGGGTGAGTTGACTGGGTTCAGGCTTGAGCTGGGCTATGGATTGGGGCTTACAAGGGTGAGCTTGGCTGAGTTTGGACATGGGATTTGGGGGTATGGTCCTCCATTCATTCAGCTATCTCTACCAACATTGTAGTCGAAGGTGGGGTGTCTACAGACGCGGATTGCTAGCAACAGTCTTTCGCAAGCATCTCCTGCGCTTAGAATCTAGGTGGGGCCCACTATGATGTTTGTGAGAAATGTACACTGTCCAACCGTTTTGTGAGATCAATTTAGGCATTGAGACAAAAAATGAATGAGATCCAAGACTCAAGTGGGCCGCAATAAAGAAAAAGGTGGGTAGGGAAATTCATACAGTTGAAACCTCTATAGGGTCTAGAGTGATGTTGATATGCCATCCATACCGTTCATAATGTCATTCCTACTAAGATGAACTGAAAACACAAATATTATCCTGATTCGAAACTTCAGTGGCCCCATGAATATTTCAACTGTGGAAGTTCAATCTTCATGTTTTCGGCCCACTTGAGTCTTAGATCCTGTTCATTTTTTGTCACAACGCCTAAAATGATCTAACGAAATGGTTAAACGGCATACATTTCTAACAAACATCACGGTGAGCCCCATGTAGATTCTAAGTGAAGGGGATGGTTGCGAAAGGCTTCCGCAGGCAATCTGTGTCCTGCCAGGAGTACTTGATTTCTGAAATATAAGCAGGGGGGAACTTGAAAAAAAAGTAGGGATTTTTATGTTTTAAAAAGGAGGTAGTCTTGCACAAATGTGATTGATCGAGTGGAATCAGCATTGTGGCCTTCCAAATACGGCAGAGTACTATGTTAGTTCCCCACCACATAAAGTTGGCAGTGGTGATCCAGACCATTCAGAATGCAGAGCCAACTGTGGATGGGGCATAAGACGAAAACCTTTTTCGATAGTTATAATCTTATCATCCAACTCGCATCTATCGATTTGATCATTAGGATTGCTTAATCATTGTGATTTTAGACACTCCTTCAGTCCATGATGAACTATTTGAGTAGCCTAGGACCCCATGGAAACCGCGTTAGTGTTGGGGCTTACAGTGGATTCTGGGTCGGTGTGGCCCTCCAATCCTCTAACGAACGGTGGGGCCCACCATAAATCATTTCATGAAGACCCAAATTGACGATCAAGCAATGCACCTCACTGACGATTGCTCGATCAACCTCTCAATCAACAGTTCGACGAGACATTGTTTGTTGGCCATCGGATTGACCTCGGATTTTCTATTGTACGGTATAGACCAACATAGATAGTTTCATGACATTATCGATTGGCAATCGAACGATGCGTATTCTTGAACTCATTTGTAGATCATTATAATATGAGGTTTAAAAGGTTGAGATTGATGGGGGCCATCTTAGTGAGCCCCCATCAGATATGCATGGATCCTATGGATCCTTAGGTCGAACCATGTAAGGGACATAAATCTCAGATCTATCTGATCTATAGGTGGACCACATCAATGTGATGAATGATCAATAAAAAAGATTGACGAGATCTAAGGGCGTGTTTGGCCCATGGAATTAGATTAGTTAGGTGGGATGGGAATAGAAAAACATAATTATTGTTGGTGGTAGGGAAATGTCTATTGTTACTATGTGATACCATGGGACACAAACTATACATTGTGTTTGTGTACAGTGGCATTCAGTCCCTCGTTTGCTGGCTATTGAATGAACATACTAACAGCATTTGAAACCATTGATAATCAGATGTATGCGTTATATGAGCACCGTCCATCCTTTTTGGAGCATAATTTTATGGCATACGCCTAAAAATGAGGCAGAACATATGTGGGACCACAACACAGTAGTGTGGACGATGATGCCCATCGTTGAAATCTTCCTAGGATTCATTATGATGTTGACTTGCCATGGTATGATCTGAACCGTCCATATATATCCTATCATAGCCCACCTCATATCTACGGCTATTCATACCATCCAAATGGTGCGACACGTTGGGGATGGGGGGTGAAGCAATCTTAACCGTCCAATAAATTGAGTAAAATAGCAAGTTGTCCAAATTCGAAGAGAAAAATTGGATGTCTTATCAATGTAAATTTTGGGCCCAACCATGGTCCAATAAAAATCAAATGGGCCCAACCCATACACAATAAACCGTTCGCAATCATGCATGTTGGCCCACCAAGGCCCATTTTTATTTATAGGGCCTAGATTGGGCAAGCCACTTGGGTGTAGTATGTACATGATGGTGGGAACCATCGATGCATCCCACGACCCCTAGTTTGGCTAGAAAATCAACGTGACAGTGGGCCTAAGTAGGTTTTAATGGTAGGCGTCATTCCCACTGTTTCCTTTGTTGCGGCCCACTTGAAAAGAATGAATATTTAATGGGCATCTTGAAAAGATTGACACTATTTGAGAAAAAAATGAGATTTAAAAAAAAAAAAACTGAGGTTTCGACACAAAATTAAGATTCTGAATAAGAAAATTGAATATTTAAAAAAATTGTGAGTTGAGAAAACCATGATGTATGTGTTTCATAGAATTGAAAAAATCAAATTTTGGAAAAACAATTGCGAATTAAATTTTTTTTTTTAAAAAAAATGTCATCTTAAAAAAATTGATATGTTTGAATAGAATTGATAATTTAAAAAAAAAAGACAATTGAGATTTTTTTAAAAAAATTGAGATTTTGGAAAAGAAAAAATTGAGCTATCTAAAAAAATTGTGTAGTTTGAAAAAAAAATTAAAAATAGAATTTTGAGATTGAAAAAAATTGAGAAATTTGAAATGAGTGGACCAAATTTACTAGTGGACATTTATTGAATGGTTGAAAATAAAAAATTACAGTTATTGAGTTACCTGCTTATCGGATTGGTTTATGCATACCCACAATTGAACTTGTATAAAAAAATGATGGTCTAAGTATAATGATGTGTAATTGCAAGAATAACTTATAATGATGAGATTGATCAAATTCTATGATTAGGAAATCCACAAATTGATCTGAATGGTCAGATATATTTGGAACGTGCTAAATAGGTTATAGAACAAAATTCAACCCAATCTGACCTGAAACAAATCATATTCGTCCAAAACACTCTTTAAATGGGCACGATCAATTTGTCTAGATCTAGACAGATTTTGGACAATCTGATTGATCAAGATTGAAGACTAAAATGACTTCAGATGTTTAGATTAAATTTTACTCATATCTACCTATTGGATTGCAAGATATGACCCATCATATTGTTGATCAATCTTGTTTGCCCAATATCTTTCTCATCTGAAATCCGATCGAGGGGAGTACCAGTCAAATCAAAGATATTGATGAGTAGAATACAGTAACTTGATCAGAATTTCAAATTGGGCAAAATGTTTTGTTCAAAATTGGACTGCGACTTGCTGACCTCATGAAAATCCAAGAAATGTGCGGTCATTGGAGCTTAAACTCGAATCTATCCGTTGAGATTTGTATTTTAAGTCTTAAGATTTGGTATGGCATCGTAAAATGATATTTAAGAATAGATGAACGGGATAAATATACATAAAATATATCAAGTTGGACTCCCACGGTTAAGGTAGTGTGCATAGATTGGCTAGTAACCTTGACTAGCCACTGGTTAGTACTGATCGATGCTCTATAGGCCCTACCATGATGTATGTGTTTCATCCACACCGTTCATACATTTTTTCAAATTATTTAATGGTATGAGCCAAAAATTGAGATAGATCCAAATCTAAAGTGGACCACATCACAAGAAATAATGGTAATTTAGTGTCTCACCATTAAAAATTCCAAATTTCTTGTCTCAGGTGTACCATTTCTGTGGTTCCACCATGATGTATGTGTTTGATCCATGCCATCCATACATTTTTCAGATCATTTTATAGTATTAGTCGAAAATTGAGGTAGATCCAAATCTCGATTAGGTGGACCACATCACAAGAAACAATGTTATTAAATGTCTACCATTAAAAGCTTCTTAAGGGCCACGAAAGTATTGGATCAAGTTGATTTTTGTTTTTCCCTTACATCCATGTCTGTATGACCTAATCAAGAAGTTGGATGTTAACTAAACATTATAGTGGGCCCTAGGAGGTTTTCAATAGTGAACATTCAATCACTATTGTTTTCTCGTGGTGTGGTCCACCTGAGATTTAGATCTGCCTCATTTTTTAAATGTCGCCTAAAATAATTATAAGTAAATTAATAGACGATATTGATGAAACAGATACATCATGGTGGAGTCCACAGACACATGGCATCGTCACTGGCCAAAAGCCAGATGTGTGGAAAACGCACGCCATGTGCGGATGTGAAAAAAAAGTATAACACGGAAAAGGGATTTCTCCCTCCCGCCATCACGCTCCCTCTCATCTCCCCCTCACGCTTCCTCCCTCTCATCTCCCTCTCAGTTCTCTCCCTCTCATGCTCCCTCTTGTCTCCCTCTTTCGTCTCTCTCCCTCTCACGCTCCCTCTCTCGGCCCTCTCTCCATCTCCCTCATTCTCTCTTTGTATCTCTGGTGGAAGACGACCTCCTCAGGTATTTTTGGAGCTAAAGAATCCTAGCAATCTCATTATTCTTTTGCATTGTGTTTGACAATTAGAGAGTTTTGGATGTTTATTTGACATGATTAGTTATATGGTTTAGTGATTGTTGGGTTTTCCTAGAACGCGCTTCATGCTTGTTTAGACACTATGCATTAAACATGATTCAGATGATAATATGACTCTCACATGCTTGATAATAAGATGTAGAAAAGTGGTAGTTGGGTTTGTCTATCAACTGTTTGATAATATGACTCCCACATACTTAGGCGGATGATTAAGCTGAGCTTGCCTATCAACTGCTTGATAAAATGCCTACCTTGGGTTTGTTTGAGTACATTGTTTGTTCCTTGCATTGTTCATAGTCTACATTGTTAGTAGGGGACACCATTAATATGGCTATCAATGGGCCAGGTCCTGTAGTAACTGTCCCTGGCCTAACCAGCGTTCTTGAAGACCTAGATCTGATTGGATTTTGGGTACCCATCGGATCTTTGAATCTAGGTTATAAGTTGGGCCTGGGACAAATAAGAGCATTTACATGGTCATGCCTATCTGATGGATGGATTAGATTACACACATGTGCTACTTCGACACATTCATGGTGTGTAAGTGGGCTTTCTTACATGTATGTGGCTTATGAAACATCATTTCGTTGCTAGGGTAACCATTACACACACACACACACACACACACACACACACACACACACAACACACACACACACACACAAACACACACAAAGATGACAGGGTCGAAAAAGTTGAGACCCAAACAAGCTTGATTTCCCAATGGGTCTAAAAAAATGGGACCTGGACCTGTTAAAAGCGGGTCTGATCCATTGTGCACCCACAGGTCCAGGTACTCATTGATAGCCTTAGCCATTGATTAGGATTATCAGTGGGACAAACTTAGGTCCTAGCAAATGTGAAATTTTGAATATGCCTAGAATGATGGCCCAGCTTGAATGGTTCAAAAGCATGGTCTAATACAACATTGGCCCGACAGTTTGACAGCCCTGGCTTTGTTTTGGTAATTTCCTCTTGATTAAACTGAATGTTTGTAATTTGGTACACCCACATGTCCAAAGCACAGTATAAGGTTCTATGATCGCACTAACAAGCTGAAAAGGCCATTGGCATGAATAAGATCATACATCCTTGGGTAAGTGGAAAAGGCTTCACACCTGAACCAGGATTAGAAAAAAAAAAAGAACATTAGATGATGATGATGGGGCCAAAAGCACATGTGAGAAAAATAAATAGCTCATAGATGGAGCTGATCTTGCAATTCTGATAATCCTTCTTTTATCATACAAAGCCAAAAAAACATCCTTTTGAAAGCACTTCAATCGGGCAACCTCCTTACAGAATTCCCATGATTCTCCAACCACATATTAAGAAAGCCATTGCAAGGCCACGACCTACTTGCAATAATACATGTTTCACCAATCATGACTCCATATTCTCAGTACTCCACTACTTGCAATTTTATGTCATCAGCTACATCTTGCAATTCTTGAAATTCAGGGAGTTAGTTCTTTCATTATATGAATCCAACAAACATATTGCAAAAACTATAGTTATTGAAGTCATTTCAAGTGCAATCTCATTACCGGAACTCACATGATTCTCATAATCTACCACTAGACAGACCTACCAGTGAGGAATTGGAAAGTTCCTCATTTCAAGAGACATGTACCTCTTAAATTATTATCCTATCCAAATAGGCAGGTATGTTATATGATCACCACAAAACTTGGGAAAGTGAACACCAAAATTTCCATTGAGGCAATATAATACTATTCAAATATGCATTATTAGTTTCACACTAATGCTTCTACCAAGGCCATGCAACTCTATTAATAGACATGCTTCCTTACATAAGATGAAAACCTCATTTCAAATGCAAGGCCTTTGAAAAGACAGAGGTGCCATTTGGTAAACCGAAAAATGTTTGAAAATTAATTTAAGTGCTGAAAACTTAAACTGATAACTTTTAGTACCTATTAAGTGCTGAAAATTATGTTTGGTAATTTGACTGAAAAAGGTCTTGATATTTGAAAATAAGCACTTTAAAAAAAAAAAAAAAACTTGTTTGGTAAATACAAATCACAAATGTCTGAAAATTGACAATTTGTCATATTTGCTCCTAGTATCCCAATTTATCTTTTGTAGAGCATGAGATGAAACATATTATTGCTATACCACCAAACTTGGCATGCTGCATGCCTATGCCCAATCCACAAATATCTCTCAAACATAGCCCTTCAATTGATGGACTATGCATTATATTCTTCTTAATAGAATAATCATAACCCTTTAATTAATGTCCTTGAACTGGACGATTATTAAGAGAAACACAACAACATCTCTCATTTATCTGATAAAGGCTTATTTAAAGGTTGTGATAATCTAATTTTTTTTAGGGATGGTCCATCCACAACAGACCCTAGTGGACCCCATATTGACAATATTGTGGAACATGAAATTAATGGGGCCACTTGTATAAACAAAACCCGAGATATCTTGGTACCCATAGATAGAAGATTATGGCCTCGTCTGTTGTTCCCCATCTTTGATAAGGCATACCTAAGAAATAAGGCTGATTCAATGATCATAGACGCCAATGTATGGACCCTTGCCCATTAAATGTGGATTATTTCATAGAGCTTTTATTTAACTGCCTATTTACAATTCATGAAATACTTCAATAAGTGGACCATTCAACCAGTGCTTTTTTTTTTCTTTTAGCATTAATTTGTGTAAGAAACAGGCCTTTTCTCACCTAATTTCAACCGTTGCTAATTTTTGTCTTTTACTGCTCATTTGTAAGCACTGATTAAAGTGTTGGAATTGACTAAATGTTCTGAATTTTGGACAATGGTCGGGCCAGCCATGGTGGGATTGAATAGACCAATAGTTTGGATCATGGAACCATGGCCCCACTTCCATAATAAATGGGAAGATCACATAAATTCTAGTGGGCTTCACAACTAGAGGGGGGAAGCCAACCACATATCTGCCGGAATCAATGCCTCTGCGTCTACGATGTGCGTCGCTAGCTAAGAGAGGGATGCGCGCACCCCCTTTTGAGAAGAACATGGGCAAACTTGTTATTTTGAAAAAAGAAGGGATATTAAGGTAAAAAATGGAAAAAAGTTTTAACGCACCACCATTTACCACCTTTAGACTTCAACGTTAGGTGAACAAGGGGTAAGGATCCACTGAATCTGCGTGGGATTGCCTATAAATTGTGACCTGATATCTGTGGGACCTATTGATGCAGCCCTTAGTATACCTAGAAGCACTGTATCATACTCAAGTTTTCCTCTTATATATGTAGTAGACATCCATGAGGGAGGGCATTCTAGAGTTATTTTCTACTAGTTTTGTATTTGTCAGTTGAGTGATGCATCCTAAAATACACCGTGAACAGTGAGCCATACCAAAGGCACTAGATGGATATGGGAGCTGTATTGTTCCAACCACGCCAATAACTGTAGGCACACATCTTTCCAAAGCGAACTGCACCCGTGCTGTATGATTGTCCCTCGGTGCAAAGGACATGGCTAGTACATTCCTTTTCAACAAGTATGCACCCTAGCTTGCAACCTATATATGCTTCCATAGTCAGTGGATTATATCTCGTAGTCTACTTCATTCATAAGACTACATATTGCTATGTAAATTGGTCTTTTGATGTCTTCGAAGTTGAATTCCTCATCCTGTATATGCTTAATTGGAAAACCAAATTGATAGGTGTTCGCTCGCCTCAAGTGCAAGCTACGATGTAGTAATAATTCTCGGTAAGAACAAGGTCGATCCACAGGGAATTGGAAAACAACTTCTAAACTATTTCAGCAACTAGGATTGCAATAACTAAGAGATTCAATTGAGAGAAATTATCTTAAACAGTAATTTAGAAAAAATCAGGAATTAAGGGACCAAGGCTTTCAAGGATCCACTTGTATCAATCCCATGTCAATCCAATCAATCCAAGCATAAAACACAACTAGATTTGAAGTTCTATCTCTCATCTAGTTGGAAGATAAAGAATTAAACACATTCAATCCCACTTAAGTTGAACTTCCAAGTTCTAGTCTTATTCAATCACATAGCATTCGAAATCATAGCCTTCGGAGTAACAGCCATGCCTATGGACTATGGCATGCTCAAGGTTTACCATAATTTGAATCTAAACAAGCAACACATGATAATCTCAGAGAATTCATGTCTGAAGCACATGAACTCTCATAAAACTTCTACAAATATCAACTTTATATGAACTAGAACATTCAAAATTCAAATTTAAAGTGAAGACGACTTGAATCAAACTGAACTAAACATGAGATTGGCTATAAGCTTCACCTCTCAGCCTTAGCTGAGAGATTCTAGCCGAACATTGTCATACTACAACTAGAACTCAAAGAAAAACTAAAAAGCATAAAAACCCGGAGTTGGGAGGGTTGCAAACGCTCCACGACGGCTCTCTTCACCTCCTACGAAGTTCCTCAGCTTCTATGATACCCTAGGAAGAGACCCTAGGTGTCCTTTTATAGTGGGGAGGCTCTACCGCGTCGAAATCTTCCAGAATTGCGTAGCATTACGCACTTGCACAGAAAAATTCGAAGTTTCAAAATAGAAACTGCTGTTTACGCAAGGCCGACTGGTCGTGACCGGTCAGACTGGGCTGGCCGATCAGTCTTGACCGGTCGGATTGGTCTGTTACAAGTCCAGGGACTACAGCAGGGTGACCGACCTGATAGCCAACCAGTCTTGACCGGTCGGACAGGGCTGGCCCTTTGTCCAGCAAATCTCTAAGGTGGCTGGCAGGTTGGCCGACCGGTCAGGACCGGTCGTGGCCCCCTTGGCCGACTGGTCATGACCGTTCGGACCTCTATTTTTTTCTTCTTTTTCTTCCTTTCTTTCTTCTCTTTTCTCCCTCTTTCTTCTTCCTCCTTTGGTGCACCTTGGGCCCTCATTCAAAGACTCCTAAATATGCTCTCTTTGGTCACCAGTTGGACGAAGTCGCTCTCATTCCTACAATCACAAAAACATGCATTAGATGGGCCTTTTAAACATGCAAACCATGTATATAATGTGATGTAATGGGCTACATTATGTATAAATTGGAGGCTCAACACACCCCCCAACCATCTTTTTCCTAGTCCCGAGCAAAACATGCGTGAAACAAGTTCAAACCTCTAAAAACCAACTCTCCTTCAGAAACTATGATTCTATCCATTTCAAGACATACAAGTGTAAAATTCAGAAAAATTAGGTGATAAAAGTTGAAACCTGAAACTCTCAAAACATAATAAGTGTCCATATGAAATTTTCGCTAATTGATTGATAAATAGAAGGACTCGAACAAACAATCTAGTGTGCATAGTGAAAGTTCGTCTCATGAGTTTCTGAGATTATATTTTTCATAGATTAACTAAACTATGGATCTCAAGGTGTACAGAGCAACAACAAGCCTATGATAGCCTTACCGTCCTTTCGCCGACTTTCACACTTCGTCCCATTTCCGGCTTTGGTTACGGGTAGACCATCCCCCGGTTAGTAATATGTAGCCCTTTTCGAAATTTTCCACCATGTTTTCCATCACTCCCATATTTTCATCCTTCATTTTCCTTTTTCTTTTATATTAGATATGATTTTTAGAAATCCATATCTTTCGTTATTTTCCCATGGACAAGGTACCTCGGCTTGGTTCCTCAATACCTCAAATCTAAGTCTAGCCAATCCACAAATCACATAATCCTTTCAAACCATGAAAATCGTGTAATGTGAACTAGGTGTAAAAGTGTTTAAATTTTCTATCATTCACATAAATAGGGGAATTCACATATAAAACCATTATATTAAGAGAAGTTCAAGACTTGCAACATCACTCACTTCGTATCTCCTTTTCTTATACTCGTATCATCTCGAATGCATAAAATTAAGGTTTTCTAAAAGAGTTTTGAATTTTTAGAAAATTCAAAAAAATTTGCACATATGATGCTCGAAATGTTGCAAACTGCTAGATGAGGAATCTCATCTCACCCCCCAACCAAAACTTGCATTGTCCTCGATGTAAAAAGATATGCAATGAGCATGAACATGAGAGCAATGGTAAAATACAAGAGGGTGAGAACAATAGTACCTGAGAGACTCGATCATGGAAGTCTGCAACTCCAACAACTAAATTCACTAAAATAGTAAAACTAAAATAGAAAAAGCAACTAAGCCTAATCTATGCTATACCTCTGTCAGACTAGGAGATCAATCATCCTGATACACAGGATCATTCAGAGTGATGGACGTGTCCTCTGAATCAAAATTCTCAACAAATGGTTTAAGGCGTTGTCCATTCACTTTAAAATAGTTATCATTTGCGGCGTTCTCTATCTCAACAGCCCCATGAGGAAAAACTTCTTTAATAATATATGGGTCGGTCCATTGGGATCGTAATTTTTTCAAAAAAAAGATGAAGTCGGAAATTGTACAAGAGCACTTTCTGACCTTCATGGAAAGATTTTCTAAATATATGTTTGTCATGAACGGCCTTCATCTTACTATTATAAATCCTTGAGTTCTCATAAGCATCGTTCCAGATCTCATCAAGCTCGTTAAGTTGGAGTTTGCGAAGTGAGCTAGCCTTGTCAATGTCAAAACTCAATGCCCGAATTGCCCAATAGGCTTTGTGTTCAATCTCCACATGCAAGTGGTAAGATTTCCCATAGACAAGTCTATAAGGGGACATTCCAATGAGGGTCTTGTAAGCAATACAGTGAGCCCAAAGCGCATCATCTAATCTCAGTGACCAATCTTTGCGATCCGGCCTCACCTTCTTTTCCAAAATCTGTTTGATTTCCCGATCGAAAATTTCAGCTTGCCCACTCGTCTGTGGGTGGTATGGGGTACTCACTTTATGCCTAATGTCATATTTCTTCATTACGGCTTCAAAAGGCCTATTGCAGAAGTGAGAACCACCATCACTAATTATGGCTTGAGGCGTTCCAAATCTGGAAAGTATGTTTTCTTTAAGGAACTTTAGAACCGTACGATGATCATTGGTTCTACATGGAATAGCCTCTATCCATTTAGACACATAGTCTACGGCAAGCAATATATAAGCATGTCCAAAAGACGAGGGGAACGGTCCCATGAAATCGATGCCCCAACAGTCAAAGACTTTAAGATGTTGAATTGAGGTAAGAGGCATCATATTTCGAGGGGATAATCCTCCTAACTTTTGGCAACACTCGCATGTTTTGCAAAACTCGTGGGTGTCTTTAAATAAAGTAGGCCAATAAAAACCACACTGTAGAATTTTCGCAGTGGTTTTCTTGACGAAAAAATGACCCCCACATGCTTGATCATGGCAAAAGGAGATGACAGAATTATGTTCATAATCAGGGACACATCTCCTAATTATTTGATCTGAGCAATATTTAAAAAGTAAAGGTTCATCCTAGAAAAATCTGCTCACTTCCCTTAGAAATTTTCGTTTGTCCTGTGCAGTCCAATAAGTCGGCATTGCACCTGTGGAAAGATAATTAGCTATGTCAAAGCACCATGGTGGATGTATAGCAACAAAGAGTTACTCATCAGGGAATGAGTCCTCAATAGGTGACTCGTCAATGGAATTAGGTAGGACTAGGCGGGATAGATGATCTGCCATCACATTTTCTACTCCCTTCTTGTCCTTGATCTCCAAATCAAATTCTTGAAGGAGTAGGATCCATCTAAGCAAACGGGGCTTGGCATCCTTCTTAGAAAGAAGGTGTTTCAGTGCCGCATGATCTGTGTAAACAATGACCTTGGATCCTATTAAGTAAGGCCTGAATTTGTACAAGGCAAAGATGACGGCTAGGAGCTCCTTCTCCGTAGTCAAGTAATTGACTTGGGCGGGATTCAAGGTCCTACTAGCATAGTAGATAACATGGGGCTTCTTATCCTTCTTTTGGCCTAACACCGTCCCGATAGCATAATCGCTCGCATCGCACATCAACTCAAAAGGTATGGACCAATTCGGTGGTCGCATGATAGGAGCGGTTGTCAACATGTCTTTTAGCTTTGAAAAAGCTAATTGACATTCGATAATCCACTCAAATTGGTTCTCCTTTTGGAGAAGGTTACGTAAGGGCCTTGAGATATGATTAAAATCATTTATGAACCTTCTATAAAAACCAGCCTGTCCAAGGAAGGACCGCACATCGTGTATGCTTTTGGGTGGTGATAGATTGAAAATTATATCGATTTTGGCCCAGTCTACCTCTATTCCATTAGACGAGATGATATGTCCAAGGACTATTCCTCTTTGTACCATAAAATGACACTTTTTTCAGTTTAAAACGAGGTTCTTCCAATCGCACCTTGTCAAGACCAACTTCAAGTGATTGAGGCACTCATCAAAAGTACAATAAAAACAGAGAAATCGTCCATGAATACCTCAAGAAATTCACCAACTATGTCCGAGAAAATACTTAACATGCATCGTTAGAATGTGGCGGGTGCATTACATAGTCCGAATGGCATTCTTCGGTATGCGAAGGTGCCAAACGGGTATATAAAAGTGGTCTTCTCTTGGTCTTCTGGGGCTATCTCAATTTGATTGTAACCGGAATAGCCATCTAGGAAGCAATAATAGGAATGACCCGCTAACCTCTCCAAAATTTGATCCATGAATGGGAGAGGGAAGTGGTCCTTCCTAGTGACCGTGTTTAGCTTCCGATAATCAATGCACATACGCCAGCCGGTGGTTATTCTAGTCGGTATAAGCTTGTTGTTAGTGTTTTCTACGATGGTAATACCGAATTTCTTAGGGACAACTTGGGTAGGACTCACCCATTGGCTATCCGAGATTGGGTGGATGATACCCACATCTAGTAGCTTTAACACCTCTGCTTTGACAACCTCCATCATGTTTGGATTTAGCCTTCTTTGAGGTTGTCTAGTCGTTTTCGCATTTTCTTCGAGGTGTATACGGTGAGTACAAACTGAAGAGTCTATCCCTTGAAAACCGCTATTGTCCAACTTATGGCTTCCCTATGTTCTTTGAGTAGCTCAATTAACTTGAGCTCTTGGTCTTTCCCTAGATGAGAGGCAATGACAATGGAGAATGTTTCTTCTTGACCCAAGTATACATATTTAAGCTCGGATGGCAATGGTTTAAGGTCAAGCTTCGGTGGTTTGATGTTAGACGGTAGAGGCCTTGATGTGGTTTGTGGCAATTTTTCAAAATGGGGCCTCCACCGGCTAGTACCAACTACCGGTTTCTCAATATTCAATGCTTGCACAATTTCACTAATGATGGGGTCTTTGGAATCCTCAAAATGTGTCAAGCATGTCTCCAAGCTTTCTAGTGGTTCAAGTTGGAGGAGCTCTTCTTCTTCAAAAGATTCGAGCATGTTTACCTCGAAGAGTTCGTCGTCATCAACATCCCTATGCCTTTTGCCCAAATGGAACACATTCACTTCCAATGTCATGTTTCCAAAGGACAATTACATCACCCTGTTTCGGCAATTTATGATTGCGTTTGATGTAGCAAGGAACGGGTGGCCTAAAATCACCGGTATTTGAGTACTAGCATCTATAACCGGTTGTGTGTCCGAGACGATAAAATTCACCGGGTAGTAGAATTTGTTAACTTGGACTAGAACATCCTCAACTATCCCTCTCGGTACATGGATGGATCTATCAGCGAGTTGCAACGTGGTTTTGGTCGGTTTTAATTCACCAAGACCCAATTGCTCATATATCGAGTACGGGATCAAGTTTACACTTGCCCCCAAGTCTAGCAATGTATGCTCAATCTGGTAGTCTCCAATGATACATGAGATTATGGGACTACCGGGATCTTTGAATTTGGGGGGGGGGGGGGGGGGGGGGGGGGGGTCTTTTGAGTGAGAATGGCACTCGCTCATTTAAGAAGGCCTTTTGCTGCACATTATATTTGCGTTTAGTTGTGCATAGGTCATTTAGAAATTTGGCATAAGAGGAAATTTGTTTGATGGCATCAAGCAAGGAAATGTTGATCTTGACTTGTTTAAAAATCTCTAAAATATCATGAGAGTTTGGGAGAGATTTTGGGGCAACCAATCTCGAAGGGAATGGTGCTACGGGCTTGTAAACGCGTTCCGTTTCTTGTGGGGCTAAGTTAGATACGTCCTCTTCCTCAGAATTTACCGGATCATTAGGCTTGTCGGCCTTCACCGGAATAGATTTTTCAATTTGCTTACCACTTCTAAGAGTGGTGACGGATTTAGCTTGCTCCGTATGTTGATTGGAGAGATTAGGGATGCTTACTTCATGTGCTTGTTTTGGATTAGGCTGAGGTTGGGCCGGAAAGGTCCCTTCCCTAGCATTCAAGCGTCCCTTAATCTCATCAACTGAGACTTTAAGCTCTTGGAACATTTACTGATTTGATTGATTGATTTGTATTTGCCTTCGCATAAATGCTTTTAAGGTATCCTCCATCGAGACTTGAGGTGGGGCTATATTTTGCATGGGTAACCCTCCTTGAGAGTTGGTAGGATTGCCTGTGGGAGCATTCTTCCAACTGAAATTTGGGTGGTTCTTCCAAGTAGAATTGTACGTGTTACCCACCGGTCTATTGAAACACCGTTGATAACCATATGTGGCATTTGCGTGTTCTTGTAACACTTATTGAAACGCAGGAATTGTAGGACAATCTTGCGTAGCGTGTATATTAGTAAAACAAATCCCACACGTGTTCTCAATAGCTTCATTGGACTTTGAAACTACACTCTTACTAAGTTCCATGGCTTCGATCTTCCTTGTGAGGCTAGCTAGCCTTGCATTCACATCATCTTCCTCCTTGAGGACATAAATCCCTCCTTTCTCTTTTTCTTGAGTAGGCTTGGGGTTATTAGATTTATCCGACGTATCCCATGATTGGGCATTCTCGGCCAACATATCCAAATAACTCTAAGCTTCATCTGGATTTTTGCTCATTAACTCGCCGTTGCACATCATCTCTACAAATTGGCGCATATTGGAACTTAATCCATCATTGAAGAAGTTTATGATTCGCCAACTTTCGTAGCCGTGATGTAGGCAAGCAAGTAGGAGGTCCTTAAACCTTTCCCAACATTGGAAGAATGATTCACTCTCTTTGGCCGAAAAATTCATTATGGCTCTTTGAAGGGTATTCGTTTTATGAACCGGGAAGAACTTTTTCAAGAATTCTCGAGTCATCTCGTTCCATGACCCTATCGAGTGTAGTCTAAGAGAGTGAAGCCAAATCTTGGCTCTTTCTTTTAATGAAAAGGGGAAAAGTTTAAGTTTAATGGCATCTTCCGAAACATTAGTGTATTGCAAGGTAGCCATCACTTCTTCAAATTCCTTTAAGTGCAAATATGGGCTTTCAGGGTCTAGCCCATGGAACTTTGGTATAAATTGAATCACACTCGGCTTTATATCAATATGTTCCCCAGTTGGTGGGAAGACCACGCACGAGGGTGTAGTTGCACGGGCCGGTTGTAGGTAGTCCCGTAATGATCTTATTGGAAGAACGTTATGTACCTCATTCTCCCCTACTCCCTCTTGATTTGCATTTGTAGTTGGAGTAGGGGGAGGATTCCTTAAAGGTGTTTGATCCATACTCCCCAAGCTATCACAATGCTCTTGGTATTTTCGGACTTGTCTATGGATTGATAATGGTCCAACTAGACCAACTTCAGATTGGAGACGATTGGAGTGGTCACGTTCCCAACGGGACATAAACCACTCAACTAAGAACTAAGCTAATCCTAAGTCCTAAAATCTGAAATTAATAAAAAATCTAAAAATTAAAAATATGCAAAAAGCACTAAGTTAAAAGGATATTACCCGATTCGCTTGAACTAGAGAAGAAGTCCTACAAAGCAAAACAATGTGTTAGTTTTAGGAAATCAGAAAAACCTATCTACTTCTACTTCTCCAACCACTAAAACAATCTAGAACCGTTATCTAAGCTTCCCTGGCAACGGCGCAAAAAACTTGTTCGCTCGCCTCAAGTGCAAAGGCAACGATGTAATAATAATTCTCGGTAAGAGCGAGGTCGATCCACAGGGAATTAGAAAACAACTTCTAAACTATTCCAGCAACTAGGATTGCAATAATTAAGAGATTCAATTGAGAGAAATTATCTTAAACAGTAATTTAGAAAAAATCAGGAATTAAGGGACTAAGGCTTTCAAGGATCCACTTGTAGCAATCCCATGTCAATCCAATCAATCCAAGCATAAAACACAACTAGATTTGAAGTTCTATCTCTCATCTAGCTGGAAGATAAAGAATTAAACACATTCAATCCCACTTGAGTTGAACTTTCAAGTTCTAGTCCTATTCAATCACATAGCATTCGAAATCATAACCTTCGGAGTAACAACCATGCTTATGGACTATGGCATGCTCAAGGTTTACCATAATTCGAATCTAAACAAGCAAAACATGATAATCTCAAAGAATTGCAAGGAATCCATGTCCGAAGCACATGAACTCTCATAAAACTTCTAAAAATATCAACTTTATATGAACTAGAACATTCAAAATTCAAACTTAAAGTGAAGATGACTTGAATCAAACTGAACTAAACATGAGATTGGCTACAAGCTTCACCTCTCAGCCTTAGCTGAGAGATTCTAGCCGAGCATTGTCATACTACAACTAGAACTCAAAGAAAAACTAAAAAGCGTAAAAACCCGGAGTTGGGAGGGTTGTAAACGCTCCACGATGGCTCTCTTCGCCTCCCACGAAGTTCCTCAGCTTCTATGATACCCTAGGAAGAGACCCTAGGTGTCCTTTTATAGTGGGGAGGCTCTACCACGTCGGAATCTTCCAGAATTGCATAGCATTACGCACTTGCGCAGAAAAATTCAGAGTTTCAAAATAGAAACTGTTGTTTATGCAAGGCCGACTGGTCTTGACCGGTCGGACTGGTCTGTTACAAGTCCAGGGACTACAGCAAGGTGACCGACCTGATGGCTGACCGGTCTTGACCAGTCAGACAGGGCTGGCCCTTTGTCCAGCAAATTTCCAAGGTGGCCGGCGGGTTGGCCGACCGGTCAGGACCGGTCGTGGCTCCCTTGGCCGACCAGTCATGACCGGTCGGACCTCTGGTTTTTTCTTCTTTTTCTTCCTTTCTTTCTTCTCTTTTCTCCCTCTTTCTTCTTCCTTCTTTGGTCCACCTTGGGCCCTCATTCAAAGACTCTTAAATATGCTCTTTTTAGTCACCAGTTGGATGAAGTCGCTCTGATTCCTACAATCACAAAAACATGCATTAGATGGGCCTTTTAAACATGCAAACCATGCATATAATGTGATGTAATAGGCTACATTATGTATAAATTGGAGGCTCAACAATAGGGCTATTGAGCATTAAATCAGCAAATAAACTTTAAAAGTCGTATTCACCCCCCCTGTAACGACCCGAAATTTTTTACTCTCGTATATAACATGACGGCCGAATTCCGAAGTAAATCATGGACTAATTGATTTGTTAAATAATGAAATATAGCATTCAAGCACAATGGCGGTAACAAATGTTCATCTTATTCTATCAAACTTACTACTTCATCATCAATGTTTAAATAAGGGAATCAACTAATATTTATACTAATCAATCAAAATACCAAACCATGTCTTCTTTGGAAGACTTATTACAATTTCCATAATTGTAACCACTAATAAAAAGAAATGTCTAATAAATAAAAACATCAATTAAATTCATTCAACTTCTTCATCCGCCATGTTATCGTACGAACCATCGAACTCTTCGCCTTGATAGTCGGGTTCAATACCTGGATCTTCACCTGGATCATCTAAATTGTGATTGGGATAACGTTAAACGCTATCATAGTGGGGAATATTCCCTCAAAGACAATCAAGAATAATAATTTACAAAACTCAGAGTAATGCAACACAATAATATCTTTATTTAGAATAAAGCAATCAAGTAAAAATCTTTGTTGATGCGATGCATGGAATGCATGCTCTAGCTAAGGCACCTTGACTAAACGAATGCGGGAAGCCCAAGTTGCATCACCCCATACACACCCGTTAAATGAATGCGGGAAACCCAAGGTTGAGACACCCCATACACACCCATCAGTCACTAGTCACCAGAGTAAAATTAACCCAACTAATGGAAGTGGAAAACCCCCAATACACTTCCACTAGATAGTGCATGGCAAGAAGTAGAATAAGTTCCTAAAACTTCATCCATGACACGCAGATGGGTTGGCTCACCAAGTCGAGCCCTAGTGTATGCATGAGTTTGTTTCTCCTTTTATTAAGTATTTTACATACAACCATTTTTAGCAGCTCACTGGACACTATCGGGAGTCACAAGCGACCCAGCATAGGCCTACAGCTTGGGCTTAGTGTCCATGGCACCAACCCCGGCTCATGAGAATTTGTATACTATTAGTGTCCACTCATTGTCCTGTTTTATGATTTCATCATGTCCGAAGAAGCCAATGTTGTACATCATGGCCAAATTCATTAAAATACTCATGTAATGTAAATGGGTCCAATAAAGCATCATATACATGTAAGGATCCATTGACAAACAATCACTTCATTCTCTCAGTTAAGTCAAGATATATTCTTCCATCATGGACACCTCTCACGGGTTTCATCTCTTTACATCGAATAATTTTACCAACTTAGGGATAAAGAGTATACACTAATGAAATGTCCATATGATGATCTTATACACATATTTCATATCACAATATGGAAACCAATGTTACTTGTAACACATAGACTAAGAAAATAAGGGCATAGATTTCATAAAGATAAATAACACAAATACACTTGCTTCTTAGTAAAAAATCTAAACACGGAATCACATCATTATGTAATGATATTCATTGTAAATCCTACGTTAAACTTCATATTATATGGATCAACAATTCAAAACAAAATAACTCACATGCCACAAAAGAAACGTATGATAATCGTAATATTATTAATGAAAGGCTTGAAGAAAAATCCTCACCTTGTCTTTAGACGAAACTCTAGATGTAGAATCTCTAAAAAGATGGCATTTAAGCAAAACATGAACTACACGAGTTTAGTAGAATGGGTCCCACATGTTGGATCCTTAGGGTGGACATCTAGGATGGAAGGAATATGCTCTCTCTCTCTCTCTCTCTCTCTCTCTCTCTAAGGCATGGAGGCTAGGGTTAGGAGAAGGGCTTGGAGGTGCGTAGTAGAAATATGGAGAGGGATGTGCGCACATGGGGAGAGAAAAGAAGGGCATGCACGTGAGTCTTATATAACAACCTCTCGAGGTGGGTTTCTCAAATATCAATATTCGGGTGATCTTTGATCAATTCCATTCCATTCATCTTATCAAGCTCGAAGAGTAGAGTCAGAATACGTAAATTTCTTGATGATCCATGTTATAGAAAAAATGACGGAGATCAACTTAGCGGCCAAATGATACCTTGATTCTGCAAGATCCATTCGACTCTCGAGATCACCTGCTCGAGAGTCGCAGGTTGAGTAAGTACGGAGCGCCCATTCGACTCTCGAGATCACCTGCTCGAGAGCCGCAGGTTGAGCAAATACGGACGCCCGTTTGACTCACGAGATCATCTGCTCGAGAGTCGCGGGATGGATAAATACGGAGCGCCTATTCGCAAGGCCTCGAGCTCTCCATAGTCGGAAGTCGGATACAACAAGGCAGAGATTTCCATCTTGATCCACGAGCAGACCTTCTCGCGAGTCGCTGAAAGGTGTCACATCACCAATAAACGATCACTTGGACTCGTGGACGGCTTTATACATGCGACCGGCTCTTCCCGTTAAATCTGCGGTGATTCCCCTTAGCTTTCAGTACCAGCAGCCCGTATAGGTCGATTTTGGGCTTATCTTCCTTAAATGGGTCCGAATCTCAAGGGATTGCCATCAGGGAACGTAATTGTCGGACAAGTCATTCAATTAGGTCTCTTCTCTATCTAAGGATAAGGATCTTATCCCGCGGAATCAGTGGGATCTCGATATCTTACGTAACAGATTGGATCACTTCAGATCTATATAAAGAGGCGACCCCGTTAAGATACAGGTACACAATATTCAATCCCTCGCCTCAGTTGCTTGGCTATTCCCCTGCTTGCCTTATCTAACTTAAGCATCGGAGGGCTAACGGCTGGACGCCGGCCACCCTTAGTTGCTTTCTGTCTTCTTTCAGGTCCGGCGGAGGAAGTCTCTATTGGAGAGAAGGTGAACGTCCGGAGGATCCAGTTACAAAATCTGACGTTAACAGTTTGGCGCCGTCTGTGGGAACGACTTGATCGTCAAAGTCAATCGTTCTAACCATTGATCAAAATCCTTCTGATATGCCTCCTAAAAAGGCTGTTCATCCTTCGACTTCAAGGCAGGCACCACCTCCGCCCGATGAGACGGAATCCGTACCTGTCCCTCTACCCACTTCGACGAATATCCCTCAAGGAGCCCCAAATATGCCATCAGCAAACCCATTATTGGAGGCTTCTGGAAATCAAGACGATGTCCTGCGTTTCCTCGGAATACTCTTCTAACTCTAAATGCCGGAGTTTAGGCCCTGTCGAATCGGCTTGATCAGCATTTCCCCGAACTGCAGAGACAACCCTCCGAAGGGTTACCACCGCAACCTATACCGGTGGCTTCCAGACATTCTATGGACGAACCACAGGTCCCACCACACCAACCCCCCATTTTATCTAAACCTGTAGCACATGAGCAACTCATTCTTTATCTCTCTGTGTCCTCTACGGCCGTTAGTGCCGCGTTAATAAGGGAAGATTCCGGGATACAAAGGCCCGTTTATTATATTAGTCGGGCAATGGTGGATGCTGAAACACGTTATTCTGATATGGAGAAACTGGCCCTGGCTTTAGTCACGGCAGCTCGAAAACTGCGACCATATTTTCAAGCCCACGCTATTCTAGTACCAACAAATCATCCGTTGCGACAAGTCCTTCAAAAACCTGACACTTCCGGACGCTTAACTAAATGGGCGGTCGAGATCAGCGAGCACGATATCTCGTTTTGTCCTAGGACCGCAGTCAAGGGCCAGGCCGTGGTTGACTTTATCGCTGAATTCACATACTCTTCCGATGATAATACCATGACCAGCGACCAGCCTCCTTAGTCACTCTTCGTGGACGGGTTGTCGCGGGCCACTGGCAGTGGAGCGGGCTTGATTTTAGTGGCTCCGCATTTCCAATATGCTCTGCGTTTCGATTCTCGCATCTCAAATAATGAAGCGGAATATGAGGCCCTGATAGTTGGCCTCGAAATAGCGACTATCCTTTCGATTCAAAATTTGCTCATTCACAGCGACTCAGCTCATCGTCAACCAAGTTCTCGGTGAATTTGAGGCTAAAGAAGAAAGGATGGCCTTATACAAATCTCGTGTCCTCATCCTGCTCGCAAAACTGAAGACTATTGAAATAATCTATATTCCTCGCGAGAAGAACCAACTCGCAGATTCCCTGGCAAAGCTCGCCTCTGCACCAGAATCTGAGTTACCCCATTCAATCCCTATCGAGCATCTTCAAAAATTGAGTATCGATCAGGCAATTCTCGAGCAGGTAAATTCTGTACAACTATCTCCGTGTTGGATGGATCCTATACTCCTTTACCTCAGAGATGGTTACCTTCCAGACGATAAGAAAGTGCAAGACAAATTCGTCATCGAGCCACCAGGTATACCTTGCAAGACGGAATATTGTTATGCAAAAGCTTTTCCTTGCCTTATTTAAGGTGTCTTCATCCAGAAGAAGCACTTCGTGTTCTAGACGAAATACACTAGGGGGTATGTGGTAACCACCCCAGGGGGCGATCCCTAGCATATAAGGCGATGAGGCAAGGATATTATTGGCCCACTATGAAAGCAGATGCAATTGCATTCTCTAGAAAATGTGACAAGTGCCAGCGATATTCTCCTGTACCTCATGTACCATCCGAGCGAATGACTCCAGTAGATAGTCCTTGGCCTTTCGCGCAATGGGGGGTCGATATCATCGGGCTCCTGCCTACTGGAAAAGGATAAAATAGATTCGCGATAGTGGGGGTTGATTACTTCACCAAATGGGCCGAAGCAGAACCATTAGCCAAGATTACTGAGAAACAAACTACTAAGTTCATATGAAGAAATATCATATGCCGTTTCGGACTCCCTCACACTATAATTTCCGACAACGGAACGCAGTTCGACAACTCAGCCTTTGATGAATTTTATGAAAAATGGAAGATACGTAATCTCCGCACTTCTCCATATCATCCTCAGGCGAATGGGCAGGTTGAGGTAGTGAATAAAATCATTAAGCACCATTTAAAGACCAAGCTTGGTGAATGCAAAGGTGAATGGCCAGAACTTCTACCAGAGGTATTATGGGCATATAGGACTACAACTCGTACATCAACGGGTGAGACCCCTTTTTCCTTAGCATTTGGTGTCGATACGGTAGTACTAGTGGAAATTCAAGTGCCCTCGTATCGGATCGAGCAGTATGA
Source organism: Liriodendron chinense (assembly GCA_003013855.2). Taxonomy (NCBI): domain Eukaryota; kingdom Viridiplantae; phylum Streptophyta; class Magnoliopsida; order Magnoliales; family Magnoliaceae; genus Liriodendron; species Liriodendron chinense. The sequence continues at coordinate 633,350 of PVNU02002397.1, forward strand.
CCCCGCGGGTAATCAGGAAAACCTCCGACTTCATCTCGATCTCTTGGAACGGAGAAATGCCTCCCAATTATGAGTGGTCGCATATCAACAACGTATTGCTCGCTATCGAAATGCTAAGGTTCGGCCTAGGTCCTTCCAGCTCGGCGATTTGGTCCTGAGGCAAAAACTCGGAGTTCCCGCTCGTTCACTGGATCCAAATTGGGAAGGCCCTTATTGGGTCATTAAGATTGTGCGACCCGGTACTTATTACCTTGAAGACATGCAGGGAAAACCCGTACGTCGCCCTTGGCACGTGGAGCATTTGCTACAATATTACCCTTAGATTCAATGTAGTTCATAACAACATTTTATGAATAAAGTAAAAGATATCTTTTGGTCCTTACTCCATTTACTTGGACCTGAATAGCCCCGAAGAGGATGCACACAATCTCTTGGCCGATTGCCTACCTTTGGTAGGGTTAAATTCACCTAAAATGGTCGCATTTCCATTTTATGGATTGAAAACAACACTGCAGAAGAGCCTGTTTGTACTCTCGACCATCCTTCTACCCTTGGTAAACTTGGAGTCTCAATTGATAGATCAGTCTATCTCCACGAGGGTATGGTCATCACGACCCCCCGGATTGAGCACAATTCATTTCTCAATCGATAGATCAGTCTATCTCCACGAGGGTATGTCATCACGACCCCCCGGATTGAGCACAATTCATTTCTCAATCGATAGATCAGTCTATCTTCACGAGAATATGGTCATCACGACCCCCCGGATTGAGCACAATTCATTTCTCAATCGATAGATCAGTCTATCTCCACGAGGGTATGGTCATCACGACCCCCCGGATTGAGCACAATTCATTTCTCAATCGATAGATCAGTCTATCTCCACGAGGGTATGGTCACTACGACCCCCCGGGTTGAGCATAACTCATTGAAATGAGAAGGCATTCATCGCATGAAGGGAAAAGAGAAAGTAAACAAAAAGAACAAGAACACTTCCAAAAATATCTTTTCATTAATGTCAAATGTTTACAAAATATCTGCTCGCAAGTACAGGAGAAAGGAAAACAAAAAGGAAAATCAATCTCTCGGAGGAGCCGTGCTCTCGACTTCAGGGCCCATTTCTGGAGCCCCTCCAGCCTGCGTGGCTTCAGTCACCTCGTTCTCAGCAGCAGCTTGCTCCTCTGCAGCTATGATGGTCGCGACTCGCCCAAATTCCCCCATATCAAAGGATGGGGACATTCGTTGCACTACTCTTAGCGCAAAGTCGCGACCAGCATCATATGACTCATATCTTTCATCGTCATATAGCTGCGAATTCCGGAACTCGGAAATTGCCCGAAGCCCTTCCTCCGAGAGCATTTTCACCAAGCCGACTTTCTCCTCGTCCAAGTGGATCGAGTCGTCCTTAAGCTGTGCGAGATCGGAACGCTCCTTCTCCAAGTTCTCGCTGACTTCTTTAAGCTGCGACTTGGCCTCCGCGAGCCGCTCCTCCAGTGAGATCTTGTCTTGACGGAAGATCTCCCTCTCTCTCTCCGCCTTCTCCTTCAACTCGGCGAGCTTCGCGAACTTAGAGTCCAAAGCCTGATACCTCTCGGTCAAGACTTGGACTTTCTCTATGAGGATCTTAATCTCCTCATCTCTCTTAGAGATCACCGCCTCGCGGGACTTGAGGAGTTGATCCCTTCCTTGGATCGCCTTCTCCAAGGCGACCCTCTTCCCTTTGGCCTCATTGATCACGCGATGGGCGGCAACAATGTCACGACTCGTCCGCAGGATGAGGTCTAAGCCCTGCAAAATTAATGAAAAACGTGAGATTAAGTGCCTCGGGAGGAAAAAATAAGTTAAACAAAAAATCTCCGAGGTCTTACCTGACCCATCCTCACCCCCGCCTCAAGGAAGAGGTTCTCAGGGCTTGGCTCGGGAAGAGAGCCGAAGGTTTGGGGGGAGATGTTGTCGAACAAAAATTTACAAATCGGATGGAGGTGGCGAGGAACGGAAAATGTTCCACCTCCAGATGGCTGGGCAACGACCAACCCAGCCGTGCTCGCGACAGGCGGGGCCACCAACTCGCGAGCAGGTCCCTGCTCGCCAGCAGGGGTCAGCTCGCGAGCAGAAACCCGCTCGTGAGTTTCTGTTTTCTCGCGAGCCTCTTCAGCTGGGGGGCAGCTGGACCCTGCCCCATCTGGGGAGTTGTCAGTGATGTTAATCACTGGCGGTCCGGGTGCGACCACCAGTGAGGGAATATTGGGCACCACCGGTGCCCCCGCCGTGCTTGCGAGAAGGGCAGGTTGGTCGCTACCCTTGCGGACGGGTGGTTGAGAAGGTCCGGCAGACTTCTGCCTTTTCGAGTTTGTGCCTTTTAATCGAGGCAACAGACGCCTCTTTTCTCCAGCCTTTGTCATCGTGGCTTCTTCACTGGATATCAATCCCGCAGCTGCGAGTCGCGAGCAGGACAAGCAGGTCTCGATGTGCCTATCTCCAACAGGCAACTTATAAACTTTTACTATCTTCTCGTTAATCCCTCCCTTCAAGTTTGGCTTGTTCAGGGCCGGGATACTTGCGAGCACAAGTAGCAGTCAAAATATATATATAAACCCTAGAATTTTAATTGGAGAAAAAACACGATGCGGGACTGTGCCTACCTTCACAGAAAAAACGGGTCACTCCTGGACCCCTGGAGGAGGCCGACTCCCAGTTCCCGGAAGCATAGAACCACCGCTTCCTCCAACCGGGATAGTTCGAGGAGGGCTTCCCCAGCACGAAATTATCCCGGTGCCAGTAACAGAGGTAGTACCAGCCTTCGCTGGAGGGTGCCTTCTTCAAGCGAAACATACGGAGGAACTCTTCAGCTGTGAGCTCCCCATTGCCGGCCTGAGCCCAAAGGGCGAAGGAGCTCAGGACCACTCTCCATCCATTCACAATAAGTTGCCCGGGGGCAATCTTATAGCTTCGCAGTACATCCCGAACGAAAGGATGGAGAGGAAGGCGTACCCCCAGGATGAGCTGGTACTCATAAAAGGCCACACACCTTGGGGGAGGAGAGTCCGGTGTTTCTCCATCTCCGGGCAACCGGAGAGTGACGGAGTCAGGGATCCGATATCTCTCCCGTAACTCAACCAACCGGTCCTCCGATAAAATGGAAGGATATCCGGCCGCCGTATATCTGCCTGCCGAAACCCTCGCATTACTAGAAGCGAAGGATTCCGGTGTAACATCTCCCAGCGGGACGGTAGTCTCGTCAGAATCCCCAGCCATAAGGAGGTTAAAGAAGATTAGAAAGAAAAAAGAAAAGGACTGTACCCAGATCAGAAAGGAGGAAAGGGAACACCGGAGGAAGGAGTATGAAAGAAGGATGATTGGAAATTCCTTTCATTCGAAAAGCTTCTGTAAGAAACCAGAGGAATGACGGACTCCGTATATTTATAGGCAATCATTCCGCCGCATATGGTGATACGTGGCAGCTTTTCGTTCGGTGCGACAGTCGAGCAGGCATGCCCATTAACTCCCCAGACACGTGACGGGCGCCTCTTCATTTTCTGTCTGCGGAAAGGCTGCGGAAAGCTGGCACTCATTAATTCTAGCCCAATCATGTACGGCTTCTCAGTAAAGGTTGCAGGCAGCTGCGCATGGCTGCAAGTAAGTCCTTCCCTTAGAATTCTTGGCGGCAAGGACTTGGGGGGCATCTGTTATAGACAAAATGGCGGAGATCAACTTAGCGGCCAAATGATACCTTGATTCTGCAAGATCCATTCGACTCTCGAGATCACCTGCTCGAGAGTCGCAGGTTGAGTAAGTACGGAGCACCCATTCGACTCTCGAGATCACCTGCTCGAGAGCCGCAGGTTGAGCAAATACGGACGCCCGTTTGACTCACGAGATCATCTGCTCGAGAGTCGCGGGATGGATAAATACGGAGCGCCTATTCGCAAGGCCTCGAGCTCTCCATAGTCGGAAGTCGGATACAACAAGGCAGAGATTTCCATCTTGATCCACGAGCAGACCTTCTCGCGAGTCGCTGAAAGGTGTCACATCACCAATAAACGATCACTTGGACTCGTGGACGGCTTTATACATGCAACCGGCTCTTCCCGTTAAATCTGCGGTGATTCCCCTTAGCTTTCAGTACCAGCAGCCCGTATAGGTCGATTTTGGGCTTATCTTCCTTAAATGGGTCCGAATCTCAAGGGATTACCATCAGGGAACGTAATTGTCGGACAAGTCATTCAATTAGGTCTCTTCTCTATCTAAGGATAAGGATCTTATCCCGCGGAATCAGTGGGATCTCGATATCTTACGTAACAGATTGGATCACTTCAGATCTATATAAAGAGGCGACCCCGTTAAGATACAGGTACACAATATTCAATCCCTCGCCTCAGTTGCTTGGCTATTCCCCTTCTTGCCTTATCTAACTTAAGCATCGGAGGGCTAACGGCTGGACGCCGGCCACCCTTAGTTGCTTTCTGTCTTCTTTCAGGTCCGGCGGAGGAAGTCTCTATTGGAGAGAAGGTGAACGTCCGGAGGATCCAGTTACAAAATCTGACGTTAACAATCCACATTCTAGATTGGCCGATCCTTGATAATGGCCTGACGGGTGCTAAAATGGGCTTGATCTCAATTAACGGTCTATGATTGATGATCACGGCCCAAATTTTGAGAAAATATGTAGTTATGATAGGCAAACAATTGTACAAAGTTTAAAGGTTGATTGATGTTGAGAAATGCCTAGATCTGAAATTCCAACTTTATGCGAAAAAGAAAGGGGCTGGTTTTGTGGTTCAATGGTGTAGGATTAAAGATCGGGGTCTAAATTTTGTGTAAGCTTGTAATCATATGAGTATAATGGGTGGTCCAAATTTGAGAAGCGATTGATGGTGAGAAGTGGGTAAATTGAAAGGTTCAGATTTAAAAGGAGTTGGTAACTCGTTAATTCCTAAAACGGTATAACTTCGCGCTTAAGAAAGATGCTTATCAAGATGGGGCACTCAAATAACACTATTGGTCCATTATAAAGATGATCCAAGTCACTTATATGAAGGAAAATATTCGACTACGACTAACCATCCACTTTCCTCACTTGATGGACATGAAAATCAAGGGTTAAGGGGCTGATTTGACAATTAGACCACTTTTACTATGATTTAAGGGTTGAAATTTGACGTGTATGATTAATTTATGATGAATAGGCATGGTATAAAATTTCAAGTCAAATGGATTATGGGAACCATGTGATCTAGAAATCAAGGGTCTAGGTTAATGTGAGCCATACACATTTGGGCACTTAAGATTTCATATTTATATACCTAAGATAATCACTCAAATTCTAAGTTAGGAATTTATCAATAAGATGATCAATTTGGTATGGTTACTTTTCCGACCACATTTCTCAATCAACGGCTACGGATGCTCCTAGATTAAGATCTCCATGATCACGGGGCCTACTTAAAAATCTATTTACAAAGAATTATTATACACCTAAAATTATGCTTATCTTTCGGACGGATTCGAGAACTACCTATTTGATTGATAAAAAAATCACAAATTATGGGATCCAATGGCATTATTGTAATTATCAGAAAAGTACGAGTTTTGAAAACTCTAACCTTCTATGCTGTTCATGGGTTTATTCTAAGCAAATTTTGTAAGGGGTTTGCTATTAGATCTCTTACACATGCCCCACTATTCGCAAATCAAAGTTAATGTACAATAATTAATTAAAATAAAATAAAAATAAATTTTCAAAATTTTGTAAATAATTTTTAAAAATCTGGGGCATTTCAAACCACCCCCCTTAAAAACAAACTTTGTCCCCGAAGTTTCCTAAGCATCGTTCATAAAAGATTGAGGGCAATCTCACTTTATGACTCCTAATCTAACTATCTGAACTATTCCGTGTCAGACGCGATCACGATCCACCCCCCTTAAAAACAAGACCTCCGTCCTCAAGATTGATTGCACAAGCTCCTGGTATGCTTCCACTGTGCACTCTGATTCTTAGATGGTTCTATATATAACGGTGAGTCTAATCAAACATTTGATGCCCTGATATATCTTTGGTCTGGGGGAGCTCCTATAGTGAAGGATCTAAAAGGATGATTAGGGTTAGATGATTACCAAGGATGTTTGATCGCTAACGGAATGACTGATCTAGAGTTTAGAGGATAGATCTGACTTTAATTAGGTTAGCATGATCAAATGGTCGAGTGAAAGAGTAGATAAGCGATTGGGTAACTACGCGAATGAGATATCATCGACGGTCGTTAAACAACTAAAGGTGCGACGGAAAGATGAGATTAGGGGTACCGTATTCTAGCTCTTTATATGGTCTAAGCTTTTACGTCGTAGGGTCGTCTATACATCTATCTTATTTTAGTAATCTAAAGAAAAACAATCACACACATTTTAAGAGAATGCACAAAAGTCGTCCAGTTAGAACAAGCATGTGATTTGTATAGTGTCGACATCGCGGGCAAATGGTTCAAGTAGATTTGGATCCAATACTTAGATCTTTTACTCGCATTTGAGCATTGAGTTCATTAGCATCCATTCGAAATTCTGAGTGTCGACCCTCGGGATTTGAACGAGGATCCAGTCATTTACAGAATATATTATGTACGGTTCTGCCCTCCCGTGCGGCCGATTTAGTCTAACATTATGGTGACCTTCATGTATTCTCCAACAAAGAAAACATCAACAAAAATCACGTAAATTAAAATCCAACAATACAAAACATTAAAACCTTACGAGATCCTATTTACTTTCATTGTTAGACATAGTCGAAGATCTATGTGAGAGATAGGTAAATGGCATTCTATGGTCATGATAACCTATCTAAGGTAACTGAGTTTGGCCCGAAATTCATAGGGACATATAAGAAAATGTTAGGAAACACTTCTAAGAGTGTATGCTTACAAACTAGGTCTAATCAAAGGGGTTTCGAGGCTAAGGACTAGGGTAACGCTGAATCTAGAACGCAAGACGTATAAGCACTCCTGGAATTCTTTTTCTCAAACCGGGCATCAGTTTCTCTTGAAATTTGGAAGGTGGACTGTAGGTTAGGTGTGGAACATACCTAATTTTTTTCAAATCAATATTCCTACTGTAACACATGTTTCTACCCTAATTAAGTCCAAAAAGTGTAGCAGGTCAGCAGAATTTTATGCAAGATTTTCACTGCTCTTCATCTTTATCATATTATCCCAAAATTTCTCTATAGGATGTATTGATATCCTCTATCTTTAGTTAATGCTCTTCCCTTTATATTATAAAAGGTAAAAGCAACCTCTAATGTCTTTCCAACTCCATGGATGTCATTGATCATGAAAGGATTTGTATTAAATAAACAAAGTCAAGGCAACGTACTAAAACCCTCCCCTGCAGTGGCATGCATCTCACCTTAGGATCATTTTGCCTCTGTAGGACTTATGATCCAGCGTATGTTGCTGGGGACGCACATGCTAAGATGGTCTAATAATTTAAACCATCTATTAACCCATCACTAACATGAATAATTGATGTCCGATGATCATACTTCACTGACTACCCCCTCTGAATTTTAGACTTGAATCCAAGCAATTAAAAGTATTCTTTTCAATGTCTTGTCCACATACGTGAGGTCAAAATCGCTCTTTTAGCGTGCTTCATGAGGTAGGACTAAAGGCATATAGTCCAAAACATTGAAAGCTGGGATAATTTTTGGACCACTCGGCATGTGGGTCCTAGTTGGCAGTAAAACGATTGCGACAAATTTTCCTTGGATGTTGAGAATCTTATGATATTTTGCAGGAAAGAAAAATCAATTAGATGATATAATGTATTAATTAATATAACAAAAATTTTAAAATATCAAAATTTTTTAAAGTTTCAGATTTTGAAATGCGACAACTATTTAAAATTTTAATAAATTTGTTATATGCATACATATATTTAAACTTCTAAAATTAGTTTGGTCCTTATCCTTGCTTCGGTGGTAGACTCCAAGGAGTTTCAACATGATTTTTTTTATTTTCAGCCATGCATTTCAGAGGCATGAATGGGTAGATCTTGTAATCTTTGGATGATAGCCCATGAAATTTGTACTGAACCTAATGAGCGGTTTAGATCAATGGATTAGGTTAAGTGTCCCGATGCAACTAGAACTCCAGGAAGCCAGAAAAATCGTTCCATCCCTTTTCCGATTCCGTGCATCACGTAATAGGATAGGTATAATAAACCTTTATCATGATTTGGTGGGCCACAAAATTATGGCAACTCCTTCATGACACGTGTATCATTTTCATACATACCAATTCAGGTGATCCTTGTTAAGCTCTTAAATGTGTATATTCTAACCCCATTACATTACTAACTATGCATGATTCACATGTTTAAAGACTATCATAATTCATGCTTTTGTGATTGTAGGAATAAGAGAGACTTCACCCAATTGGTGACCAAAAAGTTCCATTTAGAGCCCTTGGATGAAGATTCAAGGTGGGCTAAAGAAGAAAGAAAAAAGCAAGGAAAGAAGTGAAGAGAGGAAAGAAGAAAAAAGAAGAAAAACAAGGTCCAACTGGTCTTGACGGGTCGACCAAGGAGGCCACGACCGGTCTTGATACCAAAAAGCCATCCCCGAGGAAGAACCTCGCTCTAATACCAACTTGGCGCAGCCGGGGCGGGTGAGATCGAGCACCGTATCTCTTACAAGGATACTTGATCCAAATCTACGAATCTACATGAACTCCTCAACCTGTCTTCATCGAGTTCACGACGGGATATCTCGAATCCACGAGATCTTCTCTTCGAATCTACGAAGAACAACTCGGATCCACGAGATCTTCTCTTCGAATCTACGAAGAACAACTCGGATCCACGAGCCAAAATAGAGATAAACTCAAAGTTTTATTAAAAATATTGAATAATACCTAAAACAAAATCAAAACAATATTAAATAGTACTCCAAATCCTAATCTACGCAGCCTATGTGTCCTAATTGCAATAGGAAAGTAAATCAAACCAAAATGAAAATAAATCTGCTCAAAGTAGAAAGTTCGCGTGGGACTCTACGAGCTGCATGACCGGTTGGCCATGGGCCACGACCGGTTGGAGTCGGGTGGCGACCAGTCGTCTGGTGCCCAAAATAGTCCAATGAGTTGCGCTAGCTTCTGGACTTAATTCGGTCGGTCAAGCGATCGATCCTAGATGGTGGACGACTGATTGTCAGGCCTTGTTGGTCCTCAAATTCGCTGAATCTTGGCCCTTCCTTTTAGGCCTTTCTTGGGTTCTTCCGGACCCACTCTTAGGTTCTATTCCTAACTCTTGTCTTACCTCGACCAAGGGAACGCCTAGCTACATCACTAACGGTGGCAATGGACCAATTTGGGCAGGCCCAAGATAGACCCAACACTTAAGACCTAAGGCCCCAACATGAGCGTCACATGGCATGCCCAAGCCTGTCCCAACATGGTCTTGTTCCAAACTGACCCGGCCCATAAATTAAAAAAAAATCCTATTTTCCCTTGAATTTTCCTAATTTCTTTTTCAGGGGACACATGCACAAAGAAATAAATATTTCAGACGAGTGATGTCAACATTCTTGAGCTAAGGGTGGATTCATTGGGTTGGGCCAATATGACTAGAGCCCAAGCTCGACCCAGAAATTGGTCAGGCCATGCATGCAAGGCGCAAGCCTAACCCTCAGGCCAAGCTAGTAAGTCCAAGCCCCACTTAATGAGGAGGTAGGCTCTTCGGCTCAGAAAGGCTATATGGCCCATTGCCACTCTTAATGGGATCTATGGGATATCAACTGGGCCAAACTCATCTCAACATATTCTGGGCGTTGAAAGCCCATTTGATTCTCAAGTCATCAGCAACACCCAGTCAACACTAGAGGCCAATTCCACATAGGGATACGAGCTGATGAGACATGCACAGCATACATGAGCCTCATTTCCATCCAAACGAGGATAGGCCCCACTAGATTTTTGTTTACTAGAAAGCGGAATGACACGGTGGGCCCAACTTCCCACCAAAGAAAGCATAATGATGGGATTGCTACTTAAGCTTCGTTTCTTTCTTTTTTTTCCGAAGGGAATGATGACGTATAGAATATATGATTTCAAACTGAGTGAGCCCCACGGTGTGAGTGCCATCCAACTCGTCCATTAGATGGGCCCAATGTTAAGCCCAATCCCAAAATCCAGCATGGCTCATTATTCAAGTGGGCCACACTAAAAGAACAGGGAGGAATATTTGGTGATGCAAGATAGAGGTAAGGAAAATCACATGGAGTACAGTTAGGATGAAAGGAAATCGGTTTAGAAATCACAGGGACTAACAGTCTAACACCAATGAGAGCTAATAAAGCAAATGTAATTTTTTGTTCATGATACATTTAAGCAGTGATTCACGATTTGTACAATCTAAGTTGCATTATTTGTATTTCAAGTATGTAATTTCTAAGTAATTTATGACGGCCACTTGTCATCTATCACATCCTCCGTTAGTCTCTTTTGGGACGTATGCACATCTTTTACTTTAGTTAGTGCACCTTTTTTTTATAATAAATGAAAGCAACCTTAAAGTCCAATGTCATTCCAAATACATGCATAAAATTCAAAGTTATTCTCCTTCTAAATTTACTAATTATTTTTATAAAAAGGTGAAAACAACCTTCCAAGTCATGCTGTCCAACTATTCAATTCCATGAATATACTTGAATGAAAACATTAGCATTAAATAAACAAATAAAAGGCAGTGTGCCAAAACCGTCCTCTAAAGGAGACATGCATCTCACCCTTTGGAGTTCATTTTTCCTCAGCCGCGATACAGTGAATGTTGCCAGGGGTCCACATGCTAAGATGGTCCAATAATTTGAACCTTCTATTTTCTCACTAGGGCCCACATGCTAAGATGGTCGAATAAATTGAACCTCCTACTTTCCCACTAGGGTTCCCATGCTAAGATGGTCCAACAATTTGAACCTTCTATTTTCCCACTACTACCATAAATAAATAACGTCCTATGATCAGACTTGATCAGACTTTCAATGACGACGGTCCTCTTTGAATTTTATAGTTGAATCCAAGCCATTGAAAATCTTCTTTTCATTGTGTTAGATTAGTCCACAGCCATTGAGGTGAAAATCATCATTTCAACGTGTTTCATGAGGTAGCATGTTCGCTCGCCTCAAGTGTAAGGCTGCGATGTAGTAATAAAACTCGGTAAGACCGAAGTCGATCCACAGAGAAATAGAAACAACTTCCAAAACACTCCAGCAACTCAATTTTTAGAAGAAAATCAGATTCAATTGAGTGTTTACTTGAATACAGTAATTTAACAGAAATTCAGAGATATAAAATGCTAAGGCATTCAAGGATCCACTTGTAGCAATCCTATGTCAATTCAGCCAATCCAAGTAGAGAACACAACTAGATTTGAAGTCCTATCTCTCATCTAGTTGGAAAATAAAGCATTCACACACATCACATTCAAGTTGAACTTCCAAGTTCTAGTTCCATTCAATCAGTACAAACTCGAAACCATAGCCTGCGGAGTAACAGCCATGCCTCGGGACTATGGCCTGCTCAAGGATTACTATAATCCGAATTTAAACAAACAACCATGATAATCTCAGAGAATTAAAAGGAATTTATGTCTGGAGCACATAAACTCTCATAAAACGTCTCAAACTACCACTTTTTGGAACTAAACGATGCAAAAATCCAAACTTGAACGGAAATTACTTGAATTAAACTGAATTCAACATGGAATTAGCTACAAGCTTCTCCTCTCAGCCTTACCTGAGAGGTTTTAGCCGAGCATAGTCATGCTACAACTAAAAACTCTGAATAAAAGCATAGAAAATAGAAAACCAGAAGTTGGAGAGTTGCAGACGCTCCACGCTCGCTTCCTCTCTCTAAAACCACGTTCCTTCCCTTCTAAGATGACCTAGGAAGAACCCCTAGGTGTCCTTTTATAGCAATAAACCTCCCTTGCGTCGGATTCTGCGAAAGATTATGCATTGCACAGCAATTTTTGGAGTCCTGATTTAGAAAGAACTCTCCTTACGCAGAGCCGACCGGTCGTGACCGGTCGGACTGCTCTTTTAAACATTCCAGGGAGTGCGGCCGACCGGTCATGACCGGTCGGATTGACCTTCCCAACAGTCCAGCATGCATACCCGACCGGTCATGACCGGTCGGGCTTTGTTTTCACCTTGTCCAGAGAGCATGGCCGACCGGTCATGACCGGTCGGCCCTTCATCAATGTGATCAGCTTCCATGGCCGACCGGTTAAGACCGGTCGGCCTTCTTCCATTTGATTTTTCTTCCTTTAGTTTTCTCCTTTTTCTTCTTCTCTCTCCTTTCCTTGCTTTCTTCTTTCTTTGATCCTCTTTCATCATTCATCCAAAAGCTCTAAGAGAGTTCTTTTTGGTCCCCAATTGGATGAAGTCCGCTCTCATTCCTATAATCACAAAACATGAGTTAGGTGGGCCTTTAAGTCATGAAAGTCATGCAAACCATGTCATGTAATGGGCAATGCAATGTATAAATTGGAGGTTCAACATACCCCCCAACCAGCTTTTTGCTAGTCCCAAGCAAAACATGCGTGAAACAATTTCAAACCTCCAAACCCAACTCTCCTTCAGAACCCATGATTCTATCCATTCCAAGGTGTATAAGTATAAAATTTGAAAAAATTAGATGATAGAAGCTGAAACCTTGGACTCTCAAAACATAAAAGGCGTCTACATGAAATTCCTGCTGACTGATTGATGAATAGAAGAACTCGAACAAATTCAACCTAGTGTGCATAGTGAAAGTTCATCTCATGAGTTCCTGGGATCATCTTCTTCATAGATTAAGTAAACTAAGGATTTTAAGGTGCACAGAGCAACAACAAACCTATGACAGGAATTTGCCTTACCGTCCTTCCGACGGCTTTCACACTACGTCCCATTTCCGGCTTTGGTTACGGTTCGACCATCCCCCGGTTGGTAATAGGTAGCCCTTTTCGGAATTTTCCACCATTTTTTTCTTTCCTTCCCGATTTCATCCTTTCTTTCCTTTTTCTTTTAAATTAGATAGGATTTTTAGAAATCCATATCTTCCGTTATTTTCCCATGGACAAGGATGGACAAAATACCTCGGTTTGGCTGCTCAACACCTTTAAATCAAAGTCTACTAATCCACAAATCACATAAACCTGTCAACTCATGAAAATCGTGTAATGTGAACTTGGTGTAAAGGTGTTCAAATTTTCTATCAATCACAACAATAAGGGAATTAACATATAAAACCATTATGTTGGGAGAAATTCAAGACTTACAACATCACACACTTCGTATCTCCTCTTCTTATACTCACAGCATCTCAAATGTATAGAAACAAGATTTTCTAAAAGAGTTTTGAAATTTTTGAAAAATTCGAAAAAATTTGCGCATATGAGGCTCGAAATGTTGCAATATGCTAGATGAAGAATCTCATCTCACCCCCCAACCAAATCTTGCATTGTCCTCAATGTAAAAGATATGTAATGAGCATGAACATGAGAGCAATGGTAAAATATGAGAGAGTGAGAACAATAGTACCTGAGAGAGCGATCATGGAAGTCTGCAACTCCAACAACTAAATCCTACTTAAAACAGTAAAACTAAAGAAAACCTAACTATGCTATACCTCCATCAGACTAGGAGATCAATCATCCTGATAGACAGGATCAGTCAGAGTGATGACACGTCCTCTAAATCAAATTTCTCAACAAATGGTTTAAGGCGTGTCCATTAACTTTAAAACAGTTACCATTTGCTGCATTTTCAATCTCAACAGCCCCATGAGGAAAGATTTCTTTGATAATATATGGGCCGGTCCATCGAGATCGTAATTTTCCCGAAAAAAGGTGAAGTCGGGAATTATACAAGAGTACTTTCTGTCCTTCATGGAAAGATTTCCTGAACATGTGTTTATCATGAAAAGCCTTCATCTTACTCTTGTAAATTCTCTAGTTCTCATATGCATCGTTCCGGATTTCCTCAAGCTCATTTAATTGGAGTTTGCGAAGCGAGCTAACCTTGTCCATGTCAAAATTTAAAGCCCGAATTGCCCAATAGGCTTTGTGTTCTATCTCCACAGGCAAGTGGCAAGCTTTCCCATAGACAAGTCTATAAGGGGACATTCCAATGGGTGTCTTGTAGGCGGTACGGTGAGCCCAAAGTGCATCATCTAATCTTAAGGACCAATCCTTGCGATCCGGTCTCACCGTCTTTTCCAAAATCTGCTTGATTTTCCTATTGGAGATTTCAGCTTGCCCACTTGTTTGTGGGTGGTATGGGGTACTCACTTTGTGCCGAATACCATATTTCTTCATCAAAGCTTCAAAAGGTCTATTGCAAAAGTGAGAACCACCATCACTAATGATGGCCCGAGGCGTCCCAAATCTAGAAAGTATGTTTTCTTTGAGGAACTTGAGAACCGTACGATGATCGTTGGTTTTACATGGGATAGCCTCTATCCATTTAGACACATAGTCTACGGCAAGCAAAATATAGACATGTCCAAAAGATGAGGGGAATGGTCCCATGAAATCGATGCCCCAACAGTCAAAGACTTCAAGATGTTGAATTGGGGTGAGAGGCATCATATTTCGATGGGATAATCCTCCTAACTTCTGGCAGCGCTCGCATGCTTTGCAAAACTCATGGGTGTCCTTGAATAGCGTGGGCCAATAAAAACCACACTGCAGAATTTTCGCAGTTGTTTTCTTGGCTGAAAAATGACCCCCACATGCTTGATCATGATAAAAGGAGATGACTGAATTATGTTCATCATCAGGGACGCATTTCCTTATAATTTGGTCTGGGCAATATTTAAACAATAGAGGTTCATCTCAGAAAAATCTGCGCACTTCTCTTAGAAATTTACGTTTGTCTTGCGCAGTACAATGAATCGGCATCACACCTGTGGAAAGATAATTGGCTATATCAGTGTACCATGGTGGATGCACAGCAACAAAGAGTTGCTCATCAGGGAATGAGTCCTCAATAGGTGACTCGTCAATGGAATTTGGTAGGACTAGGCGGGATAGATGATCCGCCACCACATTTTCTACCCCTTTCTTGTCTTTAATCTCCAAGTCGAATTCTTGAAGGAGTAAGATCCATATAAGCAAACGGGGCTTAGCATCCTTCTTAGAAAGAAGGTATTTCAGCGCCGCATGATCCGTATAAACAATGACTTTGGATACTATTAAGTGTGGCCTGAATTTGTCCAAGGCGAAAATGACAGCTAGGAGCTCTTTCTCCGTAGTCGAATAATTAACTTGGGCAGGATTCAAGGTCCTACTTGCGTAGTAGATGACATGGGGCTTTTTATCCTTCTTTTGGCCTAACACCGCCCCAATAGCAAAATCGCTCGCATCGCACATCAACTCAAAAGGAATGGACCAATCTGGTGGTTGCATGATAGGAGCGGTTGTCAACATGTCCTTTAGCTTTGAAAAAGCTAATTGACATTCGGCACTCCACTCAAATTGGTTCTCCTTTTGTAGAAGGTTGCATAAAGGTCTTGAGATATGACTAAAATCCTTTATGAACCTTCTATAGAAACCGGCGTGTCCAAGGAAGGACCGCACATCGCATATGCTTTTGGGTGGTGGTAGATTGGAAATTATGTCGATTTTTGCCTGGTCTACCTCTATTCCATTGGACGAGATGATATGTCCAAGTACTATTCCTCTTTGTACCATGAAATGACACTTTTCCCAGTTTAATACAAGTTGCTTCTCCTCACACCTCATCAAGACCAACTTCAAGTGCTTGAGACACTCATCAAATGTACAACCAAAAACAGAAAAGTCATCCATGAATACCTCAAGAAACTCACCCACCATATCCGAGAAAATACTCAACATGCATCGTTGGAATGTGGCGGGTGCATTGCATAATACGAATGGTATCCTTCGGTAAGCGAAGGTACCAAACGGGCATGTAAATGTGGTTTTCTCTTGGTCTTCCGGAGCTATCTCATTTGGTTGTATCCGGAATAGCCATCTAGGAAGCAATAATAGGAATGACCTGCCAACCTCTCCAAAATTTGATCCATAAATGGGAGAGGGAAGTGGTCTTTCCTAGTAACCGTGTTGAGCTTCCTATAATCAATGCACATACGCCAACCGGTGGTCACCCTAGTCGGTATAAGCTCGTTGTTGGCGTTCTCAATGATGGTAATACCGGATTTCTTGGGGACAACTTGGGTAGGACTCACCCATTGGCTATCTGAGATGGGGTAGATAATACCCACATCCAATAGCTTCAACACCTCGGCTTTGACAACCTCCATCATGTTTGGATTTAGCCGTCTTTGAGGTTGTCTAGTCGTTTTTGCATTTTCTTCAAGGTGTATTCGGTGCGTGCAAACCGAAGGATCTATCCCTTTGAGATCCGCTATTATCCAACCTATGGCTTCCCTATGTTCTTTGAGTAACTCAATCAACTTGAGTTCTTGATCTTTTTCTAGGTGGGAGGCAATGACAACTGGGAACTCTTGACCCAAATATACATATTTAAGCTCGGATGACAATGGTTCAAGGTCAAGCTTCGGTGGTTTGATGTTAGACGGTAGAGGCCTTGATGTGGTTGGTGGTAATTTTTCAAAATGGAGCCTCCACCGGCTAGTATCAACTACCGGTCTTTCTATATTTAATGCCTGCACAATCTCACTAATGATGGGGTCTTCAGAATCCATGAAATGTGTTAAGCATGTCTCCAAGCTTTCTAGTGGTTCAAGTTAGAGGAGTTCTTCTTCTTCAAAAGTTTCAAGCATATTTACTTCGAAGAACTCATCATCATCTACATCCCTATGTCTTTTGCCCAAGTGAAACACATTCACCTCTAGTGTCATGTTTCCAAAAGATAGTTGCATCACCCCATTCCGGCAATTGATTATTGTGTTTGATGTGGCAAGGAATGGGCGGCCTAGTATTACCGGTATTTGGGTGCTAGCATCCACAACCGGTTGTGTGTCCAAGACTATAAAATCTACTGGGTAGTAGAATTTGTCAACTTGGACTAGAACATCCTCAACTATCCCCCTCGGTACATGGATAGATCTATCAGCGAGTTGCAACGTGGTTTTGGTGGGTTTTAATTCACCAAGACCCAATTGCTCATATACCGAGTATGGGATCAAGTTCACACTTGCCCCCAAATCTAACAAGGCACGTTCAATCCGGTAGTCTCCAATGATACATGAGACGGTGGGACTACCGGGATCTTTGAATTTTGGGGGGGTCTTTTGAGTGAGGATGGCACTCACTTGCTCAATTAAGAAGGCCTTTTGCTGCACATTATATTTGCGTTTTGTTGTGCATAGGTCTTTTAGAAACTTGGCATAAGAGGGAATTTGTTTGATGGCATCAAGCAAAGGGATATTAATCTTGACTTGTCTGAAAATCTCTAGAATATCATGAGAATTTGGGAGAGATTTTGGGGCAACCAATCTCGAAAGGAATGGTGCTACGGGCTTGTAAATGCGTTCCGGTTGTTGTGGGGCTAAGTTAGATCCATCTTCATCCTCAGAATTTACCGGATCATTAGGCTCATCGGCCTTCACCGGAATAGTTTTGTCAATTTGTTTACCACTTCTAAGGGTGGTGATGGATTTAGCTTGCTCCATGTTTTGGTTGGAAGGATTAGGGATGCTCACTTCATGTACTTGCTTTGGATTGGGCTGAGGTTGGGCTGGAAAGGTCCCTTCCCTAGCATTCAAGCGTCCCTTAATCTCATCAACCGAGACTTTAAGCTCTTAGAACATTTGCTGATTCGATTGATTTATTTGCGCTTGCCCTTGCATAAACACTTTTAAGGTATCCTCCCATGAGAATTGAGGTGGGGCCATATTTTGCATGGGTGGCCCTCTTTGGGAGTTGGTGGGATTGCCCGTAGGAGCATTCTTCCAACTGAAATTTGGGTGGTTCTTCCAACTCTCATTGTACGTATTACCTACCGGTCCATTGAAGGGCCGTTGATAACCATATGTGGCATTGGCTGTCTCATGTAGTACTTCCTGAAATGCAGGAATTGTGGGACAATCTTGCGTAGCGTGTAAGTCGGTGAGGCAAATCCCACATATGTTTTCAACAGCTTCTTTGGACTTGGGAACTCCACTTTTGCTAAGTTCCATGGCCTCAACCTTCCTTGTGAGGTTGGCTATCCTTGCATTCACATCGTCTTCCTCCTTAAGGATATAGATCCCTCCTTTCTCTTGAATGGGCTTGGAGTTATTGGGTTTATCCGATGTATCCCAAGATTGGGCATTTTCAGCTAACATGTCCAAGTGATTCCAAGCCTCATCTGGATTTTTACTCATAAACTCGCCATTGCACATCATCTCCACAAATTGGCGCATATTGGAACTTAATCCATCATTGAAAAAGTTTATAATTCGCCAACTCTCATAGCCATGATGTGGGCAGGCAAGCAGGAGTTCCTTAAATCTTTCCCAACATTGAAAGAAAGATTCACCTTCTTTAGCCGAGAAATTCATTATGGCCCTTCGAAGAGTGTTTGTTTTATGAGCCGGGAAGAACTTTTTCAAGAATTCCCGGTTCATCTCAACCCATGACCCAATCGAATGTGGTCTAAGAGAGTGAAGCCAATCTTTGGCTTTTTCTTTCAAGGTGAAGGGAAAAAGTTTAAGTCTGATAGTATCCTCAGAAACATTGGTGTAATGCAAGGTGGCCAACACTTCTTCGAATTCTTGCAAGTGTAAGTATGGGCGGTCAGAGTCCAGCCCATGGAACTTAGGTAAAAGTTGAATTACACCCGGTTTTATGTCGAAGTTTCCACCGTTTGCTGGTAAAATTATGCAAGATGGTGTAATTGCACGGGCAGGTTGTAGGTAGTCCCGTAGTGATCTCATTGGAGGAACATTATGTACCTCATTCTCTCTTATTCCTTCCTGATTTGCGTTTGTAGTTGGAGTAGGGGGGGAGGATTCCTTACAGGTGTTTGTTCCATACTCCCCAAACTTTCACAATGCTCTTGGTAATTCCGGACTCGTCTATGAACTGACAATGGTCCAACTAGACCACCTTCAGATTGGAGACAATTTGAGTGATTACGTTCCCAACGGGACATAAACCACTCAACCGAAAATAAAAACTAATCCTAACCTAGGAAATTGAAATCTGAAATTAATCTAAGAAAAATAAGTTAGAAAGGTATCACCTGATGCGCTTGAACTTAGAGAAGAATTCCTACAAAACAGAAAAATTTGTTAGTTCTAAAAAAAATCAGAAAAACCTATCTACTTCTACAGCCACTGAACTATTTGAAAACCGTTATCTAACTCCCCGGCAACGGCGCCAAAAACTTGTTCGCTCGCCTCAAGTGTAAGGCTGCGATGTAGTAATAAAACTCGGTAAGACCGAGGTCGATCCATAGAGAAATAGAAACAACTTCCAAAACACTCCAGCAACTCAATTTTTAGAAGAAAATCAGATTCAATTGAGTGTTTACTTGAAAACAGTAGTTTAACAGAAATTCAGAGATATAAAGTACTAAGGCATTCAAGGATCCACTTGTAGCAATCCTATGTCAATTCAGCCAATCCAAGTAGAGAACACAACTAGATTTGAAGTCTTATCTCTCATCTAGTTGGAAAATAAAGCATTCACACACATCACATTCAAGTTGAACTTCCAAGTTCTAGTTCTATTCAATCAGTACAAACTCGAAACCATAGCCTGCGGAGTAACAGCCATGCCTCGGGACTATGGCCTGCTCAAGGATTACTATAATCCGAATTTAAACAAACAAACATGATAATCTCAGAGAATTAAAAGGAATTTATGTCCAGAGCACATAAACTCTCATAAAACTTCTCAAACTACCACTTTTTGGAACTAAACGATGCAAAAATCCAAACTTGAACGGAAATTACTTGAATTAAACTGAATTCAACATGGAATTAGCTACAAGCTTCTCCTCTCAGCCTTAGCTGAGAGGTTTTAGCCGAGCATGGTCATGCTACAACTAAAAACTCTGAATAAAAGCATAGAAAATAGAAAACCAGAAGTTGGAGAGTTGCAGACGCTCCACGCTCGCTTCCTCTCTCTAAAACCACGTTCCTTCCCTTCTAAGATGACCTAGGAAGAACCCCTAGGTGTCCTTTTATAGCAATAAACCTCCCTTGCGTCGGATTCTGCGAAAGATTATGCATTACGCAGTAATTTTTGGAGTCCTGATTTAGAAAGAACTCTCCTTGCGCAGAGCCGACCGGTCGTGACCGGTCGGACTGCTCTTTTAAACATTCTAGGGAGTGCGGCCGACCGGTCATGACCGGTCGGACTGACCTTCCCAACAGTCCAGCGTGCATACCCGACCGGTCATGACCGGTCGGGCTTTGTTTTCACCTTGTCCAGAGAGCATGGCCGACCGGTCATGACCGGTCGGCTTTCTTCCATTTGATTTTTCTTCCTTTAGTTTTCTCCTTTTTCTTCTTCTCTCTCCTTTCCTTGCTTTCTTCTTTCTTTGATCCTCTTTCATCATTCATCCAAAAGCTCTAAGAGAGTTCTTTTTGGTCCCCAATTGGATGAAGTTCGCTCTCATTCCTATAATCACAAAACATGAGTTAGGTGGGCCTTTAAGTCATGAAAGTCATGCAAACCATGTCATGTAATGGGCAATGCAATGTATAAATTTGAGGTTCAACATAGCACTCATCGCAGAGTCCAAAACATGGAAAGTTTCAATAATTTTGGACCACTTAGCATGTGGGCCCAATTGGCAGGAACACATTAATGAAAAATATTGCTTAGATTTCAAGAATCTTGTGATATTTTTCAAAAAGAATAAAAAATCTGATGACAATATTAATGCATTAATATACAAAATTCAAAATATCAGAAATTTGTAAAGTTTCAAGATTTTATCCCGAAAACACGACCAATATTTAAAACTCTAAATAATTCGTTATATGCTTATACCTAGATGTTTTCCAAATTAGTTATTAGTTTAGAGAAATGCTCTAGAGCTATCAAAGCACTGGAAGCTATGGTGCTCCTAGTTGCATTGGTTCACTTGAACAGTCCAGTTAATCAATCTGAACTGTCCATTAAGTCCAAAATAAATTTCATATGTTACCATGAGTAACTTGATGATCCAATCTATCTTTGATTTGGTCTTCTTTTTTACCGCCATCGGTATCCAAAGTCATGAATGGAATGACCAGGCCTGCCTAGCAAAAAGAATTGTTGATGTTAAATCTCGTCACCAGATGTTGATCGTAGATCAACTAGTTGATCAGGGACCAACTTGAATTCTTCGCCGTCTTATCTTCAGATGAGGATGAATGATGTAGATCGAGGGACCTACAATCACTGAGAAAAGTTAGGACCGCCGCCGGTTGGCCCGGCTTACGGCCCTCTAATGCCCAAGTTAGTATAAATACTAAAAGGGAGTTTTAATGGCGGTGGGTTGTATACGATATTGCGTACCTAGAGTGTATGCAGAGGGCCTTTTTATAGATAATTATTGAAGAGATTTAGTAGATCTCTACTAGGATACGTTTCCTCATTTGGAGATATCATGCTAGGAGTAGATCTCTACTAGGATACGTTTACTCATTTGGAGATATGATTAGATGCGTGATTTCCTTTGGATTTGCTCCTTGTCAGATACGTGATTTCCTTTGGATTTGCTCCTTGATTCCCTTGTCGAATGTTGAGGCTGAACCGAGCTAGAGTGCTAAGTGCCGAGGCCGAGGCCTTTGGTTGAGGCAACGGCCAAATGCCGAGGCCGAGCTGGGTGGCGGATGCCCAAGGCCCAGGCAGACTTAGCTTCTTATCCCAAATACTCGGTCCATGACCGTACTCGTATGCTGAATTGTCGTGTTTTGAGCTCAGCCCGAATCTACCAATAACAGAAGTCCCCCAAGTTTCGTGGTTGGAAAGTCTAAGCATAGAACTTTAAGAGGTTATTACTAAAGCGTCTGAGTAAGCTGAGCTTAATTAGCATGGGTTGGAGGCGATGGTGCCCGGAGGTTATGTTTTTGCTGTTTTTAATTGTCTGGCTAGCAGACTTTATTCAGTTAGAGGACGCTCTGGTCGGCCTTGTCTCTCGCTTGGGTAGCAAATGCTGCCAACTGAATGCCTCAGTCAGGGGACGCTCTGGTCAGTCTTGTCCCTCACTTGGGCAGCTGTCACTGCCGACTAAGTCTCCATTGATGTGGCCCGGAGGCCTCCAGTTCTTAGCCGGGGAACGTCTAGCATCCCCCCTAAGTCCTCGTATCCTCTAGGGATAAGGGCAATCAAGCGTCAAATCCACGTGCATGCTTGATGAGGTCGATAATCTTTGGCTACCTGGCAGCTCCTTTGGGTGCCTGTCGGTCTGACCGTTTAAGGCAATTGATCCTGTTGTGGTCAGTCTTGTTGACTTGGAGATTTGCCACATACGCCTCTTGGACGAGCGGTTTTGCCATACTATATAATTGTGGGCCATAACCCCTTATGGGCAAGTGTCTTGATTTCACCTTTTTATTTAAGGGTGAGGCTTCCTTCAGATGCATGAGTGATGAGCACTCGGGATGAGCACTCACAGATAAGGCCCAAGCCAATGGATGTGGTCTCAGTATATGACTGTTGATGAGCCGAGTGATAAGGTCGAGGCTTATAGATGAGGCCGAATAGGCCGAGCCGAGTGATAAGGCCAACAAGGCTGAGGCCTATTGCCGAGCTGAAGCAGCCGAGGCGTTGATGTAAGTATGAATGGATGGTGGAGATAATTTCCACCTGCTAGATGTGTTGCTCACATGGGGAATTTGCATGGACAACCGACCAAACTGGTATCCATCTGATGTGAGATCTTGATTTGGATCATCTTCCAGTAATAAACGCGATTGATGTTCAACTACTGCAAGTCATGTGAGAGCATGCTAAAATCGCATGGTCGGAGATGGTCTACAGTGCTGGTCACTTGTGATGGAGATCTGATGGTGCTATGATGGCGGTGCTGATAGAGATGACGGTTGAGATTGAATCTTTGGTGAAGAGATTCGATCAGGCAATAAATCAAGACCCATCAGGGAGCTACTGCCTTTGAAGATAAGGATCCATATGATGGCTGAATGGATCAACGGCGGCTAAGAGAGGTTTGCACACTAGAGCTGATGTGATTGTTGATCATGTATTCCTTGACTTGAGAAGGATGGGTGTTTGGATACAATTGATCCAGCACCTGGTGGATGTTAAATGTTTGCACATGATGTTAGCCATTGATATGGTCCATCATGAATGGGTGGACGGTCTGGTGTTGATGGCTATGGACGGTGGAGTGGTGGAGGTCCCAAATTGTTGCTTGGCTTCAACTAATCACGTGGGATGGAAGCACACGTGAGAGGCCTGGTCGGTAGATCAACATCTACGATCAACAGGGCATCTTTGACCTTTCAATACAGAACTAGGCGGTAGATTCCAAATGAGGAATGGAAGCATGTGGGATGGAAGCACACGTGATGGGTATTTAGGGCATCTTTGACCTTTCAATACAGAACTGTACCTAACTTATATTGACATGTTTCATGTCAAAACAGATTGGTATATAAATGTACCATCCTCTGCATTATAGTACTGACGTTGGTCCATGCACCGAATTTTTTTATTGGAAGGAAGCATGATTACCAATTGTTCTCACCACTGATTCAAAAAAGTTGTTCAGCAATTAAACTTACGACAGAAGGAGGCAGTGAAAGAGCCTGGTTTGGGTTGGCTTCTATACTTTCGATATAAGAAGCTACATCAGGCATTGGTGACTTGGTTAGTACAACAGTTCGACGTCATGAAGAAGGCATTTCTTATTGGGGGTCAGGGACTTCCCATGAAACACTTAGATGTCACCCTCATAATGGGTTTGTCATGCGATGGTGAACCAATCAGAATGGTTACTATGGGAGAGGTCCATAATGACATCAGACGGCCGTTTGACATCAAAGGAGACCACATACATCTAAAAGTCTTGGAGACACACTTGTACAATGATGCTAGTGGCAATGAGTTTAGGAGAGCGTTCGTCCTATTCACTCTTGCCGTTGTATTGTGCCCTCGCGTGAAGGCAGATGCATGTGCAGTTTACTTGAATAATCTTGTAGAGCTCGATTAAGTGTCCAATTTAGCTTGGGGGAGGCAAATGCTTAAAAAAATAGGCTTTGTGTTCATCTTTCATCAGATGTTGATCGTAGATGTTGATCGTTTCCTCATTTGGAACCTAAACCTAAACCTAAACTCAATTCACCTAACCTAAACCTTCACCTAATCCTAAATTTACAACTCTTCCCTAAACCTAAACATACACCTAATGCTAAACATACAACTCTAACCTAAACCTAAACCTAAACTCGAAATCCTAAACCTAATCCAGATCCAGAACCCAAACTCGAACCCAATTTGCTAAACCTAAACCAAAACTTGAAATCTTAAACCTAAACCCGATCCCGAACCCGAATCCTAGACCTAAACCTATAACCCACTTCAAGGGGAGGTTTGGGACGAAACCAGAGTGGATCTGCGGCAAAGCGGAGCCTCCGGAGGTATGGCGGCTTGTGCCCGCGGGGAAGCCCATTCAGTTCTGATAGTAACCGTCCCTGTCCCGTTCATAACAAAGCCCGCCCAGAGTTTGACGTTCTCCAGTCCTGGCGATTTACTAAACGCAGGCGTTTACAATTCAAAGATTCTTTCTTTGTAGTCTTTTCCGGCACACTCGTTGAGTTCGCTAGAAGTCGTCGCGAGCTCCACGTTTGAAGCTTCAACATAGTCAGTAGCTCCCGACTTGGCCTGTTGCACTAGCCTAGCCACCAGGAAGGGGTGTTTCTCTAAACCTTCCCCTCTCGAAATGCTGGCTATATAACCGCATCAGCAACTGGTGGAAGGCCAACGTCGAAAAGTAGGAAGGAAGGATATTGATAGGGACTAGGAATAGAGGTGTTGAACCAGCCATGTCGGGAATATAG
Source organism: Liriodendron chinense (assembly GCA_003013855.2). Classification (NCBI taxonomy): domain Eukaryota; kingdom Viridiplantae; phylum Streptophyta; class Magnoliopsida; order Magnoliales; family Magnoliaceae; genus Liriodendron; species Liriodendron chinense. The sequence continues at coordinate 658,330 of PVNU02002397.1, forward strand.
GCGTTCATTTCCGCCACGCCATAATAGCCGCCATAATAAGAATCATGCGAAGCAGCTAGAAGTGCTCGCTTCACGCCCTTGAATTCTTATTCATGTGAAAAGTGCCAAATTCGACTACGCAATTCGACGGTCCCTAACCGTCGAATTTACTGCATGGAACCAATCGACAGTCTGCGACCGTCGAATTTAGGATCTGAAATTCGACTGTTACTGACGGTCGAATTATGGCAGTCGAAATTAACGCGCGAAAAAATTCGACGGTCTAAAATCGTCGAATTTAGGGCCTAAAATTCGACTGTTAATGACCGTCGAATTATCCCAGTCGAAATTAACAAACGAAAAAATTCGTCTACACGCGAGAAACTTCGACGGTCTTAAACCGTCGAATATAGGGCCTTAAATGACCGTTGAATTATGACAGTTGCGGGGAAACCGTTGGCGGTCCAAAACCGTCGAATTCTCGAAATCCATAAAATTTCCAATTTTTTAAAATCCCTTCCAAAAAAAAATTATGATTTTGAAAAAATAAGTTCAAAAATTTGAAAGAAAAATTTATCAATATTGTAGAAAAATTAAGATTTTGAGAAAAAATATCTTAAAAAAAAAAACTAGGATTTTGAAAAAAGAAAATGGGCAATATTTGAGAAAAAATGAGTTTTAAAAAAAAACATTAACATTTAAAAAATCATTGAGGTTTTGACACAAAAATTAACATTTTGAATAAGAAAATTGAACATTTTAAAAAATTGTGATTTTGAGAAAATAAAAAGTTTAAAATTTTGGAAACAAATTTACAATGTTTGAAAAAAATTAGATTTTGAAAAAAACAATTGAGATTTAAAAAAAAAAAAACATTTAAAAAAAATTGCATCTTGAAAAAATTAATATGCTTGAATAGAATTGATAATTTTGAAAAAAAGATTTTTTATAAGTTTGAAAAAAAAAATAATTGAGATTTTAAAAAAAGATTGAGATTTTGAAAAAAAAATTGAGTTTTTTGAAAAAGTTGAGAAGTTTGAAAAAATATATTAAAAATAAAATTTTGAGATTGAAAAAAATTGAGAAATTTGAAATGAGTGGACAAAATTTACTAGTGGACATTTATTGAATAGTTGAAAATAAAAATTTACAGTCATTAAGTTACTTGGCTATCAGATTGGTTTATGCATACCCACAAGTTCACTTGTACCAAAAATGATGGCATAAGTATAATGATGTGTAATTGCAAGAATAACTTATAATGATGAGATTGATCAAATTCTATGATCAGGAAATCCTAAAGTTGATTTGATCGGTCCGATATATTTGGAACGTGCTAAATAGGTTATAGAACAAAATTCGGCCCAATTTGACCTGAAACAAATCAGATCCGTCCAAAACACTCTTTAAATGGGCATGATCAGTTTGTCTAGATCTAGACAGATTTTGGACAATCTGATTGGTCAAGATTGAAGAGTAAATGACTTCAGATGTTTAGATTAAATTTTACTCAAATCTAATTGTTGGATGGCAAGATATGACTCATCTAAGATTTTGAAAAAAATTAATATTTTGAAAATAAAAATTGGCATCTTGAGAAAATTTTGAAGTTTGAATAAAATTGATAAGTTTGGAAAAAATTAGATTTTTAATAAGTTTGAGATAGTTCAAAGTTTGAAAAAAAAAATGATGTTGAAGAAAAAAACAGATTTTACGGAAGGATTGGAGATTTGAATTAAAAAAAAAAGTAGAGGAGTTTAATAAAAAAAAAAAAGATTTTTATCAAAAACTGAGATTGCATAAAAAAATCGAGTAGTATAAAATTTCATAATTTTGGAAGAAGTTGATATTTATTTTTTCCCTACATCCAGGTCTATATGACTTAATTAAGAGGTTATATGTCAAATAAAAATTACGGTGGGCCTTAGGAGATTTTTAATGGTGGACATTCAATCACCACTGTTTTCCTATGGTGTGGTCCACCTGAGATTTAGATCTGGTTATTTTTTGTCCCAAGTCCACTGGAACCATAATTAATTAATAGTAAAATCGATAAAAATTAAGAATAAAATTGATAATAAATTGATAATGACATTAATTAAAATTAAGAATAAAATTGATAATATTTAGAATAAAATTGGTCATAAATTTTGAGAATAAAATTGATAAAAATTAAGAATAAAATTGATAAAATTGATCATAAAATTGATAAAAAAATTGAGAATTTTAAAAAATAAATAGAGAAGTTTGAAAAAAATTTGAAATATTGAAAAAAGAAATTACAATTTGAGAAAAATTGGCAAGCTCAACATGTGGGGCCCTGTTTCTTGTGATCAAGATTGTTAGTTTGATAGGCCTGTGGTAAATGTGGGACACTCTGCGAAACCCACCTACCAGATGTTTTAAACCCTTAAATATGGGCCCACCTTAATGATGTGTTGTATATCAACACCGTCCATATGTTTCTCCAGCCTATTTTAAGATTGGGTACCAAAAATTGTTTAGATCCAAATCTAAGGTGGACCACACCACAGGAAACAATGGTAATTGAGTGCATCACTATTGAAAATTGGAAATGGCCCATTGTTAGGTTTTAGTAATTTTTTTTGCAATCCAACCTGTTGATAATGTCAAGTAGATCTGGATGAAGGGAAATTTGAAGGATCAGATTGATCCAAAACTTTTGTGGCCTACAAAAGGTTTTTAATTGTTATTTATCACCGATTCTATTGGTATGGCCCACTTGTGGTTTGGATTTGCACAATTTTTTGGATCAATCTTTAAAATAAGATGGAAAAACATATAGACAGTGTGGATATACAGAAAGTACAACAAAGTGGGCCCTACACGGTTAGGGTAACACCCACTTGAAGGGGAACGAATTAGGTGTTACCCCGGGAACAACTTAGTGGGTGTCACCCCTGCTGTGTGGCCCACATATATGATGTTTTGTACATTCACTTCGTCTATCCATTTCTCTAGCCCATTTTAGGCTAGAGTTCTAAAAATGATTCAGATCCAAATCTCAAGTGGACCATACCACTGGAAACAGTGGTGATTGAGCACCTCACCATTAAAAGTTCCAAAGAGCCCATCGTAAGGTTTTGGTAATGTTTATTTGTAATCCAAGCTTTTGATAATGTCAAAAAGATCTGGATGAAGGGAAAATATAAAGATCATCTTGATCTAAAACTTTTATGGCCCACAAAAAGTTTTTAATGGTCATTCATCACTTTTTCTAGTGGTATGGCCCACCTGAGATTTATATATCTTAGGGTTTGGGATCACAGCCTAAAATGATATGAAAAAACAGTCAGACGGCGTGGATATATCAAAAATACATCAAGATGGGCCCCACACGGTTAGGGTAACAACCACTAAGTTATTCCCCCAAGTAAAAGCTAATCCGCTCGCCCCATATGCCCTAAATCCCTCTCCCTCTCTCTCTCTCTCTCTCTCTCTCTCTCTCTCTCTCTCTCTGTCTGCACTTCCTCTCTCGCAAATCCCAACGCTCTCCCTCCCTTTCTTCTTTCTAGGATTAGGGTTAGAGTTTCAGACAATCCGATCTTTCTCTTGCTTATGTTAGATTTTGATGGTTCAATTGATTGATTCCGGCAAGCTCAGGTCGGATTCCGAATCGTTGTGCTCGAGCAAGCTGCCGGTGAAGTTAGAGATCGAGGATTTGTTGGATGAAGAGCACAGCCTGCTGAATAAACAGAAGATCTTCGTCCCTTTTGACCAGGTCCTATTTTTTTTTTCTTATTTGATGAGTTTTTGCTGTGAAAGTTTGGGTTTTTAATGGGTTTTCTAGGGTTTGAGATTGGGGATTTTATACGATTTTATATCATTTTTAGCTGGAACCAATGCTAAAAATTTATGAGTACACCCATATCAAGTTGGACTAGGGGTAGGCCCCTAAACTTTCCCTGAGCCCCAGACCTGATTTTGAAATCTAGGCCCAGTGCCCAAGCCAAATGACGATTGGCTTAGCCTGGTCAGTTGACCTGGTCCATTCATCAAGTGGGCCGCGACTATACATGGGGACATCACAGCAGATGCGTGCCATATGCTGAAGGGCCTCTTCACCTTAGTGTCGAAAGACATAAGTGTAGGAGACTGATTTCACTCTGGCCCACAATTCAGGTCGATACATTTGTAAGAGGAAATGGACAGTTGGAAAAGAAACGATCAGTGGTCCAGATTCACCGCGTAACCGCTAATCCATCAAGCCACGTCACCAACATGCCTTTGGTAAAAAAAATCAGATCACTCCAATCATCATTTTGGATTGATTAGCACTCTCAGCGAAGTGTAGACTCGCCATTTCTTCTCAAAATCCAGATAATGAGTTGCCATTGCTCTCCTGCTTGTAGGCGTAATCCATTGTGGTGAACTAGAAGGCCTTGTCAGGTGTAAGTCTTGTCTCTTGTGGATGGATCCGTGTGTTGGTGCATTTCTCAATTTTAATTTCCCTCACTTATTTTCGGCAATGATTGTTAGTTGTGCACGCAATGTGTTTTTAGTTTTGCTTAAATTAGTTGTTGGTATTTCTGATTTTACTCTAATTTGATTTTTTTTTTTTTTTTTTTTGCACACAAGGAGTATGTGTTTTTTCTTGAATTAATTGTTAGTTGTGCACACAAGGTGTTTGTGGTTTTGCTTAAATAAATGACTGATTTTGAGTAATTGTCTACCCACATGAAGACCTACATTAGGCAAGGCAGGCCATGGCATTGCCCTCACTCTACCTAAGAGGTACATGACTGTGGATCCAGCTAAACTTGGACCAGCAACGGTTCAATTTCTCTGGGCTCAATCCTGACCCCGGCCTAGTTAAGCAATTTCTCACCTTTTCTTATAAAACTTATGACCTCAACTAAGTCAGCAATTAGCATGCTTGGGCTAATGTAACACATGTTACCTTGCATCGAAATGATGATGGCTCAAATCAATTGAGCTGACCCCAGTCTGTAAGACACGTACCCTAAATTGCCCTCGGTACGTTTAGTTTTCGGTACCGGTACGTCCTGGATGGACTAGATTAGTGAGCCTTGATCGCGACCCTATTTTTGTACCGCATCGACCTAAGACTTGTACCCTTGCGACCGCGTGGGCGCCACGATTCCAACGCTGCGCGGCACGCCCCATTGCGATACCCGGTGTGTAAGATGCGTACTTTTGTGCAATCCGAGGTGGGCCGCGCAACGTGGTGTGGCGTGGGCCCCACTTGCACAAATCCCAACAACATGTCAAATCAATCACCATCACTCTCACCCATACCCCTATCATTATCTAGCCATCATCACCATACCCACCCCATCACTCTCTCACCTCCAAAGTCAACACAACCCATACCTCTCATGCTCTCTCCCATCATCATCATCATCATCATTACATCATGCACCCCCCTCTTCCCATACAAGAGCCATACGTAGGGGGGGTGGCCTTCTCATTTTCATGTTTGCAAGGAGAGAGAAAGAGACTTGAGAGAGAGAGAGAAGAGAAAGAAGAGAGAGAAGTAGAGAGATTTAGAGGGAGATCAAGAGAGAAAGAGAGAGTTAGAGAGATTAAAGGAGGAGATCAAGCTTGGAGGACCCCGATCATCATCCGGACCGTCCGATCGGCAATCCAACCGTCCAACCATCATTGTGAGTGCAAACTTTCCCCCTCTTCTCGTTTACCTTTCATTTTCTTTCCTTGGGCCCACCTTGTGATGGGCAATGAGATGGATGAGTTGGATCATCCATGATTGGCCCCACTTAACTATTATAATAATAATAATAATAATAATAATAATAATAATAATAATAAAAGAGTGAAGGAGGTGGCCGCTGGACAGCCAGCGTCCAGAGGACGTTGCTGCCCAAAAGCGCTGGGCGAAGCTACTTTGGGTGTTGACCATGGGTCCCCACTCGTGGGACCCACCTTGATGCATGTATTTGATCAATGCTGTCCATCTGTTTCTCCAGCCCATTTTAATGCTAGGTACCAAAAATGAAATAAATCGAGATCTCAGGTGGACCACACCATAGAAAACAGTGGAGGCAAGGATGCCCACTGTCAAAACTTCTTGGGCCCACCGTGACATTTGTAGACTGTTCCACCTGCTCAATATTGGGCTCATTAGATCCCCAAGGAGCTGAAGAATATGATGAATGGATTGGATCTTCCCTAAGTGGGCCCCACTTGATATAAACTAAAAAAAAAGAAAGAAAGAAAAACAAAAAAAAATGGTTGGGACGCTGGACGTTCACAGTGCCAGAACGCTGGAACAGTCCAGCGTCACTTGGACGGTTGAATGGGTCCCCACTCGTGGGACCCACCTTGATGTTTTTGTTGTATCCACACCGTCTATCTATTTTCCGATATCATTTTAGGGCTACGCCCCAAAGATGAAGCCGATCCGAATTTTTAGTGGACCACACCGCGTAAAACAGTGGAAATTATGATTTCTACTGTCAGAAATCCTTCAGCCCATTTTTAAGTTTCTAGCTGGAATCATATATCCAATATTGGGCTTGTTGGGTCCCCCATGAGATGGGGAACCTGATGAACGGAGTGGATCAGTCCCATGTGGGCCCCACATGATATGAGTGCAATAAAAAAAAAAAAGAAAGAAAGAAAACGAGAAGAGGCAGCGTCCGGGCGCTGGGCGTACCAGCGTCCACGGACGCTGGCTCGTGCTGCCAGCAGTGGCCTACCCTGTGGGTCCCACCATGATACATGTGCTGTATCCGCACCGTCCATCCATTTGGGGAGATCATTTTAGGGCATGAACCCGAGATTGAGTCAGATCCAAGTCTCAAGGGGGCCCCACCACAGAAACAGTAGGGACAGTGACCCTACCATTGAAACCTTCCTACGGCCTACCATGATGTTTATTTGAGATCCAACCTAGTCATAAGCTCACACGTGTGTTGGCTGGGCTGCCCAGCAGGTGGCCCACTAGTGGGACCCACCTAGTATGTATGTGCTTTAGCAATTCCGTCCATATGTTTTTCCAGCTCATTTTAGTGGCTGAGCCCAGAATTTAAGCATATCCAAATGGCAAGTGGGCCATGCCACGGGACAACATTGGGAATAATGATCTCCACCATTGAAACCTTCCCAGCCCTACAGTGATGTTTAATTGTCATCCAACCTGTTTCATAAGTGGCCGCCCAAAATTTAAGCATACCCAAATGTCAAGTGGACCCTGCCACGGGAAACAGTGGGGGATAATGAATTCCAACGTTGAAAACCTTCCCAGGCTCTACAGTGATGTTTATTTGTCATTTAACCCGTTCATAAGATCACATGGATATGGGTGAAGGAGGAAACAAAAATATCTGCTTGATTCAAAACTCTTAGGGCCCATCTGGGTGCCACGCTCCAAGCAGCGTGCTTTGGCATGCTGCCCAGCAAGTGGCCTACCCTGTGGGTCCCACCTCGATGCATCTATTTTATCTATGCCAACCATCTATCTTTCTATATTATTTCAGGGCCATAGACCAGCTTTATGAGGTAAATACAAACCTCAAGTGGACCACATTGTAGGAAACTGTGGTCAATGATGCCCACCTTTGAAACCTTCCTTGGGGCCATTGTAATGTTTATTTATCCATCCAACGAAAGGTGATGGGGCCCAACTTTGGGTCCCACCTTGATGAATATTGGGTATACCTTGTCTTTCTTCTTGGCAGGGGTGTGGGCCCAGTTTTGGGTGGGCCACATGTAGGAAATAAGAGTGATTGAATGCCTACCATTGGAAACTTTTCAGGACCCATCTCTTATGTTTATTTGCCATTCTCCCTATTCATAAGTCACCCAGCCATGGGTGGGGTTCCACACGTGTGGTGTGCGGGCCCCACCATGGTGTTTGATTGCCATCTCACTTGATTAGCGGGAAAGCACAAATATCGGGTTGATCCCAAACTGTTGGGGCCCATTGATGTATGTGGCTCCCCCACTCCTTTGTGCGGTTATACCCAACCACGGGTCCACCTTGTTATACATGTGTTCTATCCACATCAGCCATTGGCCACTATGGTGCGATATGTATGTTGCCCATCGATTAGGACCGCCTTAATTTTGTGCTTGATCCAAACCATCCAAATGAATGGACCCTAGCATGTTATGTACAGGATGGCCTTAGGGCCACGTCAGTGTACGTGTTCGAATGACCGCGTTGTCCATCCCGTGGACCCACCTTGATGATTAGTTGTGTAAACCCTTATTGAAAGGTCATCCTTAGAGTTTGCTCGATCCAAGTCACAGGGCTACCTTCTTAAACTCACCCTGTTGAACCGTCTTGTCAATTTACCTTGTTAACTCACCATGTTGACCCACCTTGTCAACCTGCCTTATTGACTCACCTTGTTGACTCACCATGTTGACTCACCATGTTGATTGATCCTGGTAACTCAGCTTGTTGTATACTTATATGACTCACCCCTCCTACCCTTATACCCAACTATTAAAGACCACCATATCATGTATATCCCATCCACACCGTCCGTTTACCTCTAGGACGAGTGTGGGGCTCATCCTCGACGTTAGTATGTCATCTAGGCCATCCATTATATGGAGCCTATCTTGCAGTATGAGGTTAGACCTGTCGTCTCTTTTTGGACCTCATCGTATTAATCATCTATCTCAGATTTCCCTACCATTTATGATTCTCTGTCATGACCTGTCTATCTTGCAACCCATTCTATGACGTTCCTTTTTCGGACCATTATTGTGTTTATCTCCACTGTACTAAAGAATTTTGGGTATTCCACTCTTGCCACTCAAGTAGGTTCTACCTTTGATGTGTCGGTAGTGTTTTCAATCATTTCCTTTCTATTTGGGTTATCTGAATATTGAAGGTTAATTCACACCGTTCAGTTGTTGGACCATCTGTGTTGTTGTATACCATCCATTTAGAGTCTTATCTCTTTATGTTTGCTTGTATTATAAATGAATTATCTTTTTATGTTATTTTTAGTATGTCTGTTGCCACACGTAGTGTTATTTGGAATACTCTTATGCGATCTATATAGTATATTATGCTTTGACGACCACCATGCATGTGTAATGAGTATGCATCCCGAATCACCATAGTTAGTTGGGGACCACTAGGGCATAAACGCATTCATAAAGCATTCGAGATGTAGTCGCGCAAATGTAATTCATGTGCTCTCTATCGCAAACCTCTCTAATAGGTATGGGACTATTCGAGGACAGGAATCTATCATCCTGACTTACACTGTATGGTAGGAATAGCTTAGCATACCTTGTAGCCCTTGGTGCGAGATTCCCTGGCTAGCGACATCCCGCACTATGACTCGATCATTCATATGTGTCCCCTCATCTTAATCATATCTCAAATAGGTTGGACTAGATTGATTTATTGCCATAGTGGTAGATGGACTACTTATTGGCACTCATACTGTATACTTGACTCATGCATCATGAATGCTTGGCTCATCTGATTGTCTTGTATCAACCGGCCATATCGGTCGTGATTGTCGTGCAGTTCATTACCAGTTGACGGTGACATTGTATTTGAGACCTTATAGTTTTATGGTGCTCTTTAGAGACTTGCACGGGCATGTCGTCCCACGTTTGTATGCATGGTTGCATTTCGCACCGTTTGCTTGTGCCGCATATAGCATGGTTACTACGTTGCAACCACAGCTCCATCGTGGTTGCAGGAACACCGGAAATATGTGATCTTTAAACAGGATGCCATAGATGTCCATGGGTGAAAGTCCCTGAACCCGTTGGTACCAAGGTGGGTGCTCCATTCAAGGACCAGGTGGTTGAATCATACACTAGTATGCCGAATACCAAACGACGGTGTTTTCCACTGCACGTGGTCAGTTTGGAAGGAGGTCTGACCTAACCTGCCAGAAGAGTTGGCAAAGTGGGTTGAGTTTGACCAGCTGTGAGTAGGTCAGCTATTGCACCAGATAGGCTTTGGCATTCTACTGGTGAGTAGTGAGGTCTGTGAGACCCCGGTGATGTTCCGCTTCAGAGATGGTATTGGTATCACTGTATGGTGTTGGACGGTCCTGATGTGAGCAGGTGTGATGTGGGCGGGGCTGTAAGCCTGGGCGAGCTACCACACTGGGCGAGCTACCAGTTCCGAGTCCTGCATTGCTTACGTGATTGTGTTATGGCTGTTCGTATCTGGACCACTGTACTTAGAGGTGGTGATTTGCATACATGCATTGGATCATTGTATGTGACATTAGGCCCTGTAGGCCATTGCATAGTATGAGTATATAGCCTTGGTAGGCTGGTTACCTGTATTGCATGCTTGCATAGCCATGGCAGGCTAGTTATCTGTATTGCATGCTTGCATAGCCGTGGTAGGCTGGTTATTCATATCACATGATCGTGTAGCCTAATTAGGCTAAGTTTTGGTTTAAAGTTCTCATCATGCTTTACTGCTTACTCTGATATTTATCATGCTTGTCTTTACTGCTTTGTGCACGCACACACGCACTCACAAAGCTTCGTTCGAAGCTTATGCGCGTTTGTTACGCTGCAGGTCCTACCAGAGTATATCAGCAACGTTGAGTTGGAGTTGGGAGTGCAATAGCAGGAGGTGTCGGATTGTGCACAGTTTTTATATTTACGCATTGTGTATTTACCTTTCAGTACTGTATATAAACGAAATGATTTAGTGGAAATATTGTGTTTGTCTTTGATGGTACTCATATTGTGATGCTCATGTTTACAAAAAAAAAAAAATTCAGACCCTAAAATCCTCCTTGTGGTATCCCAAGATCGGAACCTGACGTGTAGGGTTAGGATCCGAGATCGGGGTACTACGGAGGCTGCCACCTCTGAATTCGGGTTACAGCAAATGGACGTTGAGAACCGAATTTGGGGCGTGACACAGTCAGTGGACTGTGGACACAAAAGCTGACCGTACAAGGCTTAATGACTACACCTTTTTAAGCCAATAGTTACACAAGGAAAAAAAAGCCATTCTAGAAGTAAAAATAAGCCAATAGTTTTCACAGTAGACACTACAACTTGGAAAGTATGTGGAGCATATAAAAAAATTGGGTGACTTAATTAACAGTGCCAGGTTCCATATGATTGTTCATTTGGCATGACAGGCAATTTTTTTTGTTTAAACTGCTGATGCTTTGTGTACTAGGCATAAGCCACCTTATGCTTCATTTAGATGTTTTACAGACTCACAAGATGAGTGTAGGCTAGGAAACCTCCTACCCTTATGCAGCAAGGTTTTAGTTTTAATTCCGACGGTATTTATTTCGTTTCAGTCTTTTTAATATGATTGTTTTCTGTATGGACTATAATACATGTGCTCTTTCTCTAGGCAGTACTGTTATTTTCATTGTTCACAGATACCTTACTGAAGAGCCAAGACGTTTGGATTTTGTGTTCAAATCCACGCTTTTAGGTTCATATTGAATGAGAATGGTAGGAATCCAAGCTCAATATTGATTCACATTAGTACGATTTCTACAATTTACCGTTTCTCATTCTATTGGGACATAATTGGATCTAAGCAGAAGTTCCTGACTGTCCAAACTTTGTCCTTTTCCCAGTCTTTTGCTTTATTAGGTGAATGGCAGAGGTTTGTTCTGCTTTGATGGGTAGCTGAATAGCAAAGCTCTGTTCTGCTTTGATCCCTACACAATTGGGTTTCTAGGTGCTAGCTCAATGGGATGGCACACCTAGGTCCATAGCTCAAGTGGCAGATTGAATGAAGATAGCCTCGTTTCAACACTGAGGTCATGGTATCAATTCCCTCGTTTCAACACTGCTTTGATAGTTGTAAGATATGTGAATTTTTTTCTTTTGAGGTTATCATTATATTAAAGATAATAGTGTGAACATACGATGGTGCTTCTTGTCTAAGAAAATTTGAAATCAATCTTGTCTAAAGAAATTTAATTTTTTGTAGCCTTGGCCCAGCCCTCATTGTAAAATTTGATTTTGTGCGGCCTGGGTCTGGCTTATTGATAGCCTATTCACTGGTTTCAGTCTCCAGGAAAGTCACCCTACAAAACTGATATTGTAAATCATGATTTGAGGGCAAGCCTAGGCTTGAAATTTAAGCTTGATGTTCAGGCCAGGCTAGTCCCAAGCCAATGACAAATAGCCTAAGTTCAAAATCTAAGCCTGATGGCATAAATTTATTATGTGCCCTGTTTAGTATAGGACACAAATTGTTAGGTTTTTATTAAAACTTAACTGGACGTTGTGAAACAATGGTTAGTGATGCTCTTATAATTATGTTGGATCACTTCTCTTTGGAGGTTTGCCTTTCATGTATTGAATTTACAGATTAAACTTAGTCATCACATGAGTGTTTTTTCTCTCTTCCATTACCATAAAAGCCCCACACTATAATTCTGCGTACAAATTTTCCAAATCTGAAGTTCGTATTATATTGATGCTAGAACTCCACAATTTGAACTTGGTTCACTTGTGCAGATTTTCAGTTTTGGTTTCTACAATTGCTCTTGTGCAGCAACTGCACAATCTGATTTTTGTGTAATCCAATTTTTGTACAGTCTGATTTTTGTGCATTTCTGTGCAATCCGAACTCATACAAGCTGAACTCTGTGCAAATCTAAACTGTGTAATCGGAGTTTTGTGCGATCTGATCTCTGTGTAATCTGAACTTTATTCGTGGGAGCAAGATTTCAGATTTACTTCTAACAACTGCACAATCTGAACCTTAATTGTGCATGTAACTTTCAAATTTGTTTTTGTAGTTTCTCATATACCACAAGTGCAATATGAACTTTACTTTCTATGTGTAGAAATTTAGATTTATTTCTGTACTTTCCATTGTACAAAGATTTAGATTTAATCCGATAGTTGCATTTGTGCAGAAAATTGTACAACTTGAATTATATTTTTGTTGTGCAAAAAATTGCATGACCTGAGTTATTTTACATACAAAAAAAGCAGATTTGACTTCTGTTGAACTTTCACAAGAGGATATTGGATGCACATTTATCTGATGCAATTTGTTGGCCAAGGATCATAAAATGAAATTTGATGTGTTTAAGAGCCTTTTTGCACACCACTGAATTTGATTAGACAATGATAAGATTCACTTTGGCTATTGGTGTTTCATGATTTGTTGATTTCCATTTATACATTAAAGAAATTCGCTGCTACAATTCAATAAACGGATCTCACTACATTTAAATTCATTAAAAAAATGTCTTCTTTGTGTTTCGAAGGAAAATTCCAATGATTATTTCCTGGTCATAAGATCATGGGCCAACAATATGCATTGTATATTTGGGTTTCAGTCCGTACACTTACATTTCATAGTTCAGTGATCAAGACAATTGGCCTCATTTCAGTTCACTTTTGCTGGATTCGTGTTACTAATTATCAAATTTCAGGCCACAAATTGAAAGGTTAAGATGTTCTATCAAGGAGACTTTTCAACCATGGTCCACCAACGTCGCAACTCAATGAATTAGTGATATGGATCACTCCTTTCCATGTAGATGGACTGAAAAAATCAGGCCATCCACTCATGGTAGCCCACACACGCGGCTGGCAATCTTATTCAATTTTGGAGTCGAGGTAAGCTTGGAATCTTTTTTTCTAACATGCTTGCTTGAATTCTAATTATATTTTTTGGGACTGTACGCAGAGCATTGGTGTATGTATGAGTTTTCTGACATGGAACATTTCAGGGTATATGGAGTGGCATGATCGGTGGGACTCTCATCCAAACGTTGATATTAGCCATCATCACAATCCGGTGTAATTGGGATATGGAGGTAATTTCATTTATTCTAATTATATTGTAATCTCATCACAATCTAGTATGTTACATTCAAATCGGATATGTGGCATAATGGTCCATATTGATCCAAACCATTCATCAAGTTGGATCCATATTAATTGACTGCCATCCATAAAAAAAAAAAACCATGGATCATGTTGTAATCCCATTGCAGACCTTTACATTTTCAATGATAGATCATCTCTTCCCAGCCACCCATTTGTAGGTCACTGGTAAGGTAGTTAAGGTGTTCTCTACCATGACTGATCTATGGTGGGACTTCCCTTTGGTCCAGACAAACAACTATCATCCACGAGTCCAATGGTTGAGATGTCCACTTCTCTAATAGCTTTCCGATAGGAATTTAAACAGTTGAGATTTTGTTTTGTGGGCTGAAAAGGCTAGGATTCACCTTGATAAATATGGGGGCCACAATGTGTTGGAAGCATGCTTTAGAGCCTCAATTAGTCTAGATATTTGAATTTTAATCCGTGTTTGAAAACTGATCCTATTTTCTAAAAGAAATCTCATTTCTTTGGTTCTCGTTTTTTTTTCTTTTCATTTACTCGTCTAACAAATTGCATTAGGATAATAAAAATGGAAAGAAAGTGGGGTGAGAATCATTGTCCCCACTTCCTTTTGTGGTGTGGTCCACTTGAGATCTGGATATGACTCATTTTTTTGTTCCAGCTAAAAATGTGAGGGTGTGACCCTGGACACATAGATATCCCTATGCCTGGGCTGTGTGGGGCCCACAAAGATGATGTGACAAATCCAACTCTGTCCATCGGTTTTAAAAGACCAAAATATGTCAGGAATCTAAAAATAAGAGGATTCAAAACTCGGGTGGGCCATACCACACGAAACAGTGGGAACAGAAACGTCCACCGTTGAAACCTTCCTGGAGCTGACCATAATGTTTATCTGCCATCGAAACCGTTCATTGGGTTTACCCGTACACTATAAATTTTAACGCGATTCGCACGAAGATAGACTGAGGAGATGAATCTCGGCAGAAGTGCCACTTGAAACATGTGTACCGGATCTGTTCCACATAACATGTGGATATAGTAGATGTTTAGAAAATTATGTAAAAATATTGTGCTTGGTTCACACATCAGGTGGGCCACACTCATATCCAGTTATCTTTCTGATCGTTAGTTTTTCTCCTACGTTTGTGTAACACTTGATAATTTTAGCTCCCTAATTTATGACACATAACTTCCAATGGATTACCCACCTAATGCTTGTCATGGATCTTTATAAGTGTGACATATTGGCACGTGTGAGCAAATTCATCTCTTCAGATCTACTCCCGCAAATCTCAATAGCATTCCTGAAATTTTAAAGACGTTTATTCTGCGAGTGCGACGGGTAGGGCTGTCAATGGACCAGCCCTAGATAGCCAGAGATGCAGCTTGCATAAAACCATCACTGTCAACATTGATAATGACACAATATCCCTTTTGTCACCTAAACTTTGCTATTATCAGACTCGGAAGTTCCAGCACAGAAAATGCTTGGAGTGGAATTTTTTCTGTAAGTCTTGTTGCTTATTTTTTAAATCTTTCATTTTTTCTATGAGAAGAATGATGATTTTTTTTCTCACATGCCTGTTTTCTGATATTTTCTCTGTTCATTATAGTTCATCCTTTGCATTTGTAACTTTTTATAAGCCATGGGGTTGTAGGTGATCGATGCCATTGAGATGTTGGTGTAGATGTCGCACAGAGGTGCTTGTGGCTTTAAAACGAATACTGGTGATGGAGCTGGAATTCTCGTAGCTCTCCCGCACGACTTCTTTGCCAAGGCATGTGGCTTATTAAATATAATATCTTTTCTAAGCTCTCATCTTAAAGAATCAAGTCTTCAGATTTTGCGTGATGGTATAAATCTCTTTTCCCTTTCATCTACATAAAACATTTTGCATGGCTTTGGAGTATGGATTGCTTCCAATTGGCGGTTGGGGAATAGAGGCGTCGCATGATCAAAGTTGTATATTTTGGTCCTCCTGAAGAGAGGCGTCGACTATATAGGTATTGGCAAACTAATGTAAATTTTCTTTGATTGATCACTTTTTCAATAAATTTGAAGCATTTATTTAAAATTGTCATTTGTTGTGCAGAGAGAAGATCATTCATAAAAAATTCAACATTATTCCGACAACATATGAATACTTGATGAACAAAAATGATAGACCAAGACTAAGCAAGATTCATTGACATTATATTATAATTGATAAAGGCCATTGAATAAAAATAAAAATCATAACACATGCCGTCTCTTCAGAGTCGTCGTCGTCATCATCATCATCATTCCAAAAAAGATCTGATAAAATCAGGTTAGAGTAGAAAAATGCTTATGTAAGTGTTTTTTAATTTCTTTAATATATACAAAAACCGATTATACTTAGATTAGTCACTAATCAAGTGGCATTTCTACTTGAGGATTGTGGTTGTGTTGTGTTGGTTATGTATTGTGGAGGATTGTGGTTATATTGTGTTGGTTATGTATTGTGGTTGTATTGTGTTATGTATTGTGGAGGATTGTACTTGTATATTGTATTAGTAAATGTTGTAGTTTTCTAAATTATTTATGAATTACAGGGTTTATAGGATGTATTGGGGCACAACCCTCACCTAAATATAGATTTTTTTTCCCCTGCAGAAATAAATTCGACGGTTCTGAACCGTCGTATTTTTTATTGACTGTCCAGGACCGTCGAAAAAGGTCAACTGTAACGGACCGTCGAATATTTAACCGACGGTTATGGACCGTCGAATTGTTTTCTAGGCTGGCCGATCTACGACGGTTTTTTAATAGCACGGACCGTCGAATTTCTGAAAATTCGACAGTCTTGGACCATCGAATTTAGCGCTTTTTCACGTAATGACCAAAACTTAAACTCAATTCACCTAACCTAAACCTACACCTAATCCTAAACCTACAACCCTAACCTAAACCTAAACATAAACTTGAAATCTTAAACCTAAACCAGATCCCAAACCCAAATCCTATACCTAAACTTATATCCTAAACTTAAGTCAATTCACCTAACCTAAACCTACACCTAAACCTACAACCCAAACCTAAACCTAAACCTAAACCTAAACTTGAAATCCTAAACCTAAGCCCGATCCCGAACCCTAACCCGATATCCTAAACCTAAACCTAAACTCAATGCACCTATCCTAAACCTACACCTAATCCTAAATCTACAACACTAACCTAAACCTAAACTTAAATTCGTAATCATAAACCTAAACCCGATCCCGAACCCAATCTCGATTTCCTAAACCTAAATCTAAACTCAATTCACCTAACCTAATCCTACATTTAATCCTAAACTTACAACCCTAACCTAAACCTAAACCTAAACTTGAAATCTTAAACCTAAACACGATCCCGAACCCGAATCCTAAACCTAAACCTATAACTAAAACTTAAACTCAATTGACCTAACCTAAACTTGTTAGTGCACTTTTTCATGGCATACTAGTGCACCTTGTTTGTCAATCACTTAGGTCAATGAGTCTAGTGTCGGTTGAGCTTATTGAAGACAAAGACTAAAGACTCAAGTGGCCCTGCTGCATCAAGAAACAAGAACAGGTAAAAGTGATGCCTTGGCGTGCCTTAACCTTGACCAAAACCTAACCCTTAACCTCGTTGATGACCTTGACCATATTAGGAAACCTTTAGTCATCATAGAATGGCCCTAGGTGTACAAAAGACCACCCAAACCTTGGCCATAGAGGTTGAACTATGAAAGAGTTGGGTCAGCAAACTGTTGGCTGAACCTAGGCCTATCCTACCGGTCAAAACCGGTCGGCTGGACTGGTCTGACCAGTCAAGACCGGTCGAATTGGCTGCCAGACCAAACAGCAACTTGCTGTGTTCTCAGGCCATTGGGTTGACCGGTCGGCTGGGCTGGTCCGACCGGTCAAGACCGGTCGGGCAGACCCCCCTGCAGACAGTAAAGCCCCTGTCCAGTTCTGGCCTATGGCCAACCGGTCACGACCGGTCGGCACTAGCCATTTTTTCCCGTTTTAAATCCATTGCACATTTTTTTATAAAAGGGCTTGGCTCAAATTGAGGGGTAAGAAGAGGGATTTCGAGAGGAGTGAAGCCACCATTGTTGGAGACCATTTGAGGCTCATTCCTAACCTATGCAAGGCATCTTCCTTGTGCTTTAACACAAGATTGGAGACACAAGATTGGAGCATTCCAAGCTCATGAAGAAGATGACCTTCATCCCTTCTTGATCTCTAGAGTTTGGATCTTCCTTAATAGGCATATCCTTATCCAAAACTCCAAGATGAGATCGTTGTAGGAGAGAAACTCTAGGCAACCCATTCCCATTAGTTGTAGAGTTCTCAAACCTACCCTCCTATCACCTTGGGCATCTCAAAGGCATCACAAGCAAGGTGATTGATTGAGTGTAGCTGAGGCATTGGTGACGCAACGGCAACTCGATCGAGGGAGCAAGGGAAGCTGATTAAAGCACGGGAGAGTGGAGATCAAGCAACCCGAATCGACGCTGATCAAGGGGCTCATCAGACAAGTAAGGTTGTCTTTATTGAGAGTCCATCCACTCAATTCCCTTTGGGAGTTGAGTGTAGATTTTGTTTGTCAAACTCAAACTAGGGACGTTGGCCGTTCCTTGGCCATTTGTCAGCCTAAAGACTAGGGGTTGTTTGGTACTCTTTGGCCCGTTTTTCGGGCCTAAACAAAGTCTCCAAGGGGGAGCCTCCGACACGGGAGTGAACATGCGTCGGGTTGAGAGTTAACCTATGTCCAAAACTCTGTTTGGGTTGAGAGTTAGCCCTTTGTCCAAAACTCCAGTTATGGTTGAGAGGTTAACCAGTAAAACCTCCGTGTAAAGGTTGAGAGGTGAACCCAATTTAAAACCTCTGATAGTGAATGCCGGTGTGCTCAAATGAGTTGAGTACTTGAACCGAGAGTGGAGTAGACCCAAAGTCGAACCACTATACATGCTTGTGTTTGTGATTGAATTGAGCACATTGTAATCTTAGCATTGAATTTTTAATGGTTTATTTATGAATGCTTGATAAGGATGTATGCTAGGCACTAGATAGGCACATCCACACACAAGATGTACTTTCACTAGTAGTGTAGACTTGAGCTCGTTGATCCATTCTCATAAGTCTACAGAGGTTGCATAGATTAGGAGCTTGATTAGTTAAATCATTTGATTATCTATGCATGCTTAGACTAGGTTGTTTATTGCTTAAACCATATGCTAGTCTTGTGATTGGACCCACTCAGGCTTGGAAGCCAAAGTGTTCTTACTTACTTAGTTTAATTTGTTAAATTGTGTAAATAGGTGAAAAGAATTTCAAAAAGGCCCTAATCACCCCCCATAGGTCTTAGCCATAATTCTAGTTGTTCATTAAGCTTCCGCATATACGAAGGTGTCGTGTTAGACTACCGACGTACTTTCAAAACCTACACCTAATCCTAAACCTACAATTTGAACCTAAACCTAAACGTAAACTTGAAATCTTAAACCCAAACCCGATCCCGAACTTGAATCCTAAACATAAACCTATAATCTAAACTTAAAGTCAATTCACCTAACCTAAACCTACACCTAATCCTAAACGTACAACCCTAACCTAAACCTAAACACAAACTTGAAATCATAAACCTAAAACAGATCCCGAACCCAAATCCTAGACCTAAACTTATATCCAAAACTTAAAGTCAATTCACCTAACCTAAACCTACACCTAATCCTAAACCTACAACCCTAACCAAAACCTAAACCTAAAGTTGAAATCCTAAACCCGAACCCGAACCCGATATCCTAAACCAAAACTTAAACTCAATTCACCTATCATAAACCAACACCTAATCCTAAATCTACAACACTAACCTTAACCTAAACTTAAACTCAAAATCCTAAACATAAACCCGATCCTGAACCCGAACCCAATTTCCTAAACCTAAACCTAAACTCAGTTCAACTAACCTAAACTTGCACCTAATCCTAAACCGACAACCCTAACCTAAACCTAAACCTAAACTTGAAATCGTAAACCAAAACCCGATCCCAAACACGAATCCTAGACCTAAACCTATACCCTAAACTTAAACTCAATTCACGTAACCTAAACCTACACCCAATCATAAATCTACAACCTTAACCTAAACCTATACCTAAACTTGAAATCTAAAACCTAAACCCGATCCTGAACCGGAATCCTAAAATTAAACCTATAACCTAAACTTAAAGTCAGGTGAATTAACCTAAACCTACATGCTATAACCCGAAGATTGCACACCCAAGTGCAGGTAGCGAAGTAGTAAAATACTCGGTAAGACCAAGGTCGATCCACAAGGATTGGGGTTAAGAACACTTAGAGGAATTAGTTTAGGTGTGAGAGATGAAATCTGGAGTATCCACGAGAGTGGAGCTAGTTGTGTGTGGTGAAAGACAAAAGTAGAAAAGGGGCTAAGGCATTAGAGATCCACCTTTGATTCATCTACAAGGTTTGATTCAATGGTCCAACTATAACTCAACTGGAATCGAATAAAGATCCGTTCCAATCGGAAGATAAACAGTTAATCTACTTGCATATATCATAAAAGATGGTGATCTAAACCGATTGAATTGAACATGAAGCACTCGCTAGTTGATTGCAGGGAATTTCAAGCATCCACTATGCCCGGAGTCGACAATGGATCAAGAAATTGTACAGATCAACAACTTTGCCAACAAGTCAACCGATAAGATCACAATTCACACAATCAAATGCATACTTACAAGATAGGAGGTTTTGATTGACCGATCCAACCGCTAAGATCTCGTCCATCGATCGCAGGGAATCCAAAGCATCCAATGTGCCCGGAGTCTACAATGGATCAAGGGATTTTACAGATCGATGACTTTACCTGCACTAGCTCGATGACCATAGGGAATCCAAAGCATCCAACGTGCCCGGAGTCGACGATGGATCAAGGGACTTTATCGATCATGAACTAGCTAATTGGTGTGCAAGGGATCCCAAGCATCCAACGTGCCCGGAGTCGACGATGGATCAAGGGGCTTGCACAACAATAGTGTCTACTGAGGTGGATAACCGAACCAATCAACCAAAGAGAACTCCAACATTTATACCACACAATGTTAAACTAAAAGAACCAAAGCTTGCAGATTTCTTCAAAGGCTTCACCCCTAGCCTTAGCTAGAGGTTGGCCAACCATGCTATAATGGAAGACTAAATTCTCTACAAAAGAGAAAACTACTCTACACTACAAAAGAAAGAAAGAAAACTAAAGAAGAGAAGAGAGGAGTTGTAGAGAATGGGATTTGAGGAGTGGGGATGATGAGAATGAGAAGGGATTGCCTCCTTTTATAGACTTTTGAGAGGCTCCCAAGCCTAGGTGTCACTCCATGTGTTGGGAAGAGAGAAGGAGAGAGAGAGAGAGAGAGACATGTGTTGGGAAGAGAGCAAGAGAGAGAGAGATGTGTTGGGAAGAGAGCAAGAGAGAGAGAGAGAGCTAGAGAGAGAGATAGCTCCTCTCTTGCTGGGTCATGTGCAAGGGTGGAGAGAAAGAGAGAGAGAGAGAGAGAGAGAGAGAGAGAGAGAGAGAGAGAGAGAGAGAGAGCTCTTGCTTGGTCCACACAGCTGCTGATCAAAGTACGGTGACCATTGAGATGGTTGGATGCTGGAGGTTTGGGCTGACCGTTGATGTGATGAAGGAAGGTTGGGAGTTGAAGATCTGGACGGCGAGCCTTGAAGGTGGTTCACTTGCTGATCGTTAGATCAGCATGAGTGCTGAGATGAACGTGGGCCACATCTAGATGGCTGGGATTTGCCAGCAGCTGCTGTTGCTGAACGTGAGGTCCACTGGACGGTGGATTGGTTTCTGGGCCAGCACGTGTGCTAAAGAAGGTGGGCCTGCTGTTGAGGCATCCTAATTGTTGGACGGCTGGGAGGATTTGCTGTTGCTTGGACGGACGCCCACTGCTGGATGTGATGGACAGTCAGGGATGGACGGCTGGTGGTTTTCATCATCCAACTTTCATGGATGGACGGCCTGGTGGCGTTGGTTGATGGATGGTTGTGCAGGTGCTGTCCGTTGCTATGGTCCACTTGATGCTGGCGGTTCCAAGATGAATGGACGGTGTTGATGGTGATGCACAATAGATGTGTTGCAATACTGGACGACTGAGAATCTGGACGGTCCAATGGCTTGGACTGCTGTGATGGACAGTCGTGGATGGCTGAGATGCAGCATTGCTGCTGCACCATGTCCACTGCTGGTGATGAGTCATCTGAACCTTCATGATGAACGGCTGGATTTGGATGATGATTGGCGGTGGTGAATGTCCACTACTGCATGGAATGGACGGTTGGAGATTAGGCTGCACGTGTGCTAATGAATAGTGAAGATGGGGTCCATCACAGCTGTTAGATGAAGCAGCTTGGACGGTTGAAATTGCAGTACTACTGCTGCACGTGCAGGCTGTGGGGGCGCTGATGGACGTCCAATCCTGCTGGACGGTGATGATGGAGTCCACTGATTTGGCCTGCTTATCATCAGATGGGTAGCTGGTACACACGTGCCGGTCAC
Source organism: Liriodendron chinense (assembly GCA_003013855.2). Classification (NCBI taxonomy): domain Eukaryota; kingdom Viridiplantae; phylum Streptophyta; class Magnoliopsida; order Magnoliales; family Magnoliaceae; genus Liriodendron; species Liriodendron chinense. Next base: position 680,675 of record PVNU02002397.1, read on the forward strand.
ACATGATGGATGGCTGGAGGATGGACGGCTAGGTGTAGCTGGTGGACGTGATGAAGCTGGATCATCCATTGCTCCATATGATGGACGGTAGATGCACGCTGGCCATGAGATGGAAGGATGAGATGAAGGTGGGTGGTACGATGGATGGACGTCCATTGATGGTTGGTCCGGATCTGAATCTCCATTGGACAGCAACTAGACGGATGGAGGACAATGGTTGATGCTCGGATATGAGCACTGAGACATCCATTGTTGGACTATCCGCTGGATAATGGATTGGACGGTCCAGACGTTGCACATGTGTTGTGGACGGTCCAGATGATCCAGCTGATCACACATGAGTGAGTGGAGCCAACTGAGCTGCAGTTCCTTGGCTTGTCGTTTGACGCATGGCGGACCCCACATGTTGACATTCAACCTTGACCGTTCAAACTCATGTGATCTTCAAATCACTACCATCAAACGTGCACGTCCTGGACTTCCAATGAGTGGTTGTGGTGTGGTCCACCATAGAATATGATCCATCATTTGATCTTTACGGCCCGATTTTCTTCATGATCACCACATACTTTATCTTGATTACTTTAGGGCCTTTAATCGCCCTGATTTACTCGGATCTTGTCCAACCTCTTTTAATCACCTGAAGACCGAAAATTCACCTAATGAGGGATAATTAACCGGAAAAACAATGATAATGCCCTTAACAACCAGGGTTAATTATACAATATTAGGTACTTATCACTACACCTAATCCTAAACCTAAACTTGAAATCCTAAACCTAAACCCGATCCCGAACCCAAACCCGAACCCGATTTCCTAAACCTAAACCTTACTCAATTCACCTAACCTAAACCTACACCTAATCCTAAATCTACAACTCTAACCTAAACCTAAACCCGATCCCGAACCCAAACTCGATTTCCTAAACCAAAACCTAAACTCAATTCACCTAACCCAAACCTATTCCTAATCCTAAACCTATAACCCTAACCTAAACCTAAACCTAAACTTGAAATCTTAAACCTAAACCCGATTCTGAATCCGAATCCTAGACCTAAATCTATAACCTAAACTTAAACTCAATTCACCTAACCTAAACCTACACCGAATCCTAAACCTACAACCCTACCCTAAACCTAAATGTAAACTTGAAATCATAAACCTAAACCCGATCCCGAACCCAATTCTGAAACATAAACCTATAACCCAAACTTAAACTTAATTCACCTTACCTAAACCATCACCTAATCCTAAACCTACAACCCTAACCTAAACCTAAACCTAAACTTGAAATCTTAAACCTAAACTCGATTCCGAACCCGAATCCTAGACCTAAACCTAAACCTAAACTTGAAATCCTAAACCTAAACCCAATCCCGAACCCAAACTCGAACCCGATTTCCAAAACCTAAACCTAAACTCAATTCACCTAACCTAAACCTTCACCTAATCCTAAATTTACAACTCTAACCTAAACCTAAACCTAAACCTAATCTCGAAATCCTAAACTTAAACACAATCCCGAACCCAAACCCTATTTCCTAAACCTAACCCTAAACTGAATTCACGCAACCTAAACATACACCAAATCCTAAACATACAACTCTAACCTAAACCTAAACCTAAACTCGAAATCCTAAACCTAAACCAGATCTTGAACCCAAATCTGAACCCAATTTCCTAAACCTAAACCTAAACTCAATGCACCTATCCTAAACCTACACCTAATCCTAAATCTACAACACTAACCTAAACCTAAACTTAAACTAGAAATCATAAACCTAAACTCGATCCCGAACCCAATCTCGATTTCCTAAACCTAAACCTAAACTTAATTCACCTAACCTAATCCTACATCTAATCCTAAACCTACAACCCTACCCTAAACCTAAAGCTAAACTTGAATTCTTAAACCTAAACCCAATCCCGAACCCGAATCCTAGACCTAAACATATAACTAAAACTTAAACTCAATTGACCTAACCTAAACCTACAACTCGAACCTAAACCTAAACATAAACTTGAAATCTTAAACCCAAACCCGATCCCGAACCCGAATCCTAAACATAAACCTATAACCTAAACATAAAGTCAATTCACCTAACCAAAACCTACACCTAATCGTAAACCTACAGCCCTAACCTAAAACTAAACCTCAACTTGAAATTCTAAACCTAAACCCAATCCCGGACCCAAACCCAAACCCGATTGCCTAAGCCTGAACCTAAACTCAATTCACCTAACCTAAACCTACACCTAATCCTAAATCTATAACTCTAACCTAAACCTAAACCCGATTCCGAATCCGAACTCGATTTTCTAAACCTAAACCTAAACCTAAACTTAATTTACCTAACCTAAACCTACACCTAATCCCAAACCTACAACTCTAACCTAAACCTAAACCTAAACTTGAAATCTTAAACCTAAACCCGATCCGGAACCCAAATCCTAAACCTAAACCTTCAAACTAAACTTAAAGTTAATTCACCTAACCTAAACCTACACCTAATCCTAAAACTACAATCCTAACCTAAATCTGAAGCTAAACTCGAAATCCTAAACCTAAACCCGATCTCGAACCCAAACCCGAACCCGATTTTCAAAACCTAAACCTAAACTCAATTCACCTAACCTAAACCTACACCTAGTCCTAAATCTACTACTCTAACCAAAACCAAACCCTAAACTCGAAAACCTAAACCTAAACCCGATCCCGAACCTGAACCCGATTTCCTAAACCTAAACCTAAACTCGATTCACCTAACCTAAACCTACACATAATCCTAAAACTACAACTCTAACCTAAACCTAACCCTAAACTCGAAATCCTAAACCTAAACCCTATCCCGAACCCGAGCCCGATTTCCTAAACCTTAGCCTAAACTCAATTCACCTAACCTAAACCTACACCTAATCCAAAACCTACATCTCTAACCTAAACCAAAACCTAAATCTGATCCCGAACCTGAATCCTAAACCTAAACATAAAACCTAAACTTAAAGTCAATTCACCGAACCTAAACCTACACCTAATCCTAAACCTATAACCCTAACCTAAACCTAAACCTAAACTCGAAATCCTAAACCTAAACACGATCCCGAACCCAAACCAGAACCCGATCCGGAACCCAAACCTAAACTCAATTCACCTAACCTAAACCTACACCTAATCCTAAATCTACAACTCTAACATAAACCTAAATCTAAACTCGAAATCCTAAACCTAAACCCGACCCCGAAACCTAACCCGATTTCATAAACCTAAACCTAAACTCAATTCACCTAACCGAAACCTACACCTCATCCTAAACCTACAACCCTAACCTAAACCTAAACCTAAACTTGAAATCATAAACCTAAACCCAATCTTGAACCCGAATCCTAAAACTAAACTTATAACCGATACCTAAAGTCAATTGACCTAACCGAAACCTACACTTAATCCTATACCTACAACCCTAACCTAAACCTAAACCTGAAATCTTAAACCTAAACCATATCCCGAACCCGATTTCCTAAACCTTAACCTACACCTAATCCTAAACCGACAACCCTAACCTAAACCTAAACCTAAACTTGAAATCTAAAACCTAAAACTAAACTTATAACCCGATCCCAAACCCGAATCATACACCTAAACCTAAACCTAAACCTAAACTCAATTCACCTAACCGAAACCTACACCTCATCTTAAACGTTAACCCGATCCCGAACCTGAATCATACAGCTAAACCTAAACCTAAACTCAATTCACCTAACCGAAACCTACACCTCATCCTAAACCTACAACCCTAACCTAAAACTAAACCTAAACTTGAAATCATAAACCTAAACCCAATCTCGAACCCGAATCCTAAAACTAAACTTATAACCGAAACCTAAAGTCAATTGACCTAACCGAAACCTACACTTAATCCTATACCTACAACCCTAACCTAAACCTAAACCTAAAATCTTAAACCTAAACCATATCCCGAACCCGATTTCCTAAACCTTAACCTACACCTAATCCTAAACCGATAACCCTAACCTAAACCTAAACCTAAACTTGAAATCTAAAACTTAAACCCGATCCCAAACCCGAATCCTAAACCTAAACCTATAACCTAAACTTAAAGTCAATTCACCTAACCTTAACCTACAACCCTAACATAAACCTACAACCCTAACCTAAACCTAAACCTAAACTCAAATCCAAAGCCTAAATCGGATCTCGAACCCAAACCCAAACCCAATATCCTAAACCTAAGACCTAAACCTACACCTAATCCTAAATCTACAACTCTAACATAAACCTAAATCTGAAATCAAAATCCTAAACCTAAACCCAATCCCGAACCCGAACCCGATTTCCTAAACCTAAACCTAAACTTAATTCACCTAACCTAAACCTACACCTAATCCTAAACCTACAACGCTAACTTAAACCTAAACTTAAACTTGAAATCTTAAACGTTAACCCGAACCCGAATCATACACCTAAACCTATAACCTAAGCTTAAAGTCAATTCACCTAGCTTAAACCTACACCTAATCTAAAACCTACAACCCTAACCTAAACCTAAACTTAAACTTGAAATCCAAAACCTAAACTCGATCCCGAACGCAAACTTGAACCCGATATCCTAAACCTAAACCTAAACTCAATTCACCTATCCTAAACTTACACCTAATCATAAATCTACAACTCTAACCTAAACCTAAACCTAAACTCGAAATCGTAAACCTGAACCCGATCCCGTACCTGAACCCGATTTCCTAAACCTAGACCTAAACTCAATTCACCTAACATAAATGTTGAGCTTCCATTGTATACATTTTCTAGCCCATTACATCACATTACATGCATGGTTTGCATGCTTAAAAGACCCATCTTATGCTTGTTTTGTGTATGTAGGAATGAAAGAGAGAAGTTATGAATTTGTTGCTAAAAGGGTCCTTTGGAACTACATTGAAGACTTTGAAAAGAAGCCCTGAAGAATCTCGTCAGAAAGACTTGGATCGGCCAGAAGAAAAGAGAAATTCATCATTCACATCAGAAGGCCACCGAAATTGGGAGAAAATATGTTGAAATTGTTGAACAATTCTGGACCTGACCAAGCCCCCGACCAACATCTGGCCGGGCGCCCGATATTCAAGTGGATTTTTATAAAAAACGCTGCTAACCAAATTCAATCACGGTCGGGCGCCCGACCACTACCTGACCGGGCGCCCGCCCAGCGTCCGATGACCGACTAAGTGCGTAAGTTTTTACGCAATCCGAGGTGGTTCGTGGTTTTTCCTATAAAAGGACAAGTTGGCATCCTTGCTAAGGTATCCTAGAAGAGTTCTAAGTTCGTGGATGTTGTAGGATAAAGTTGGTCGTCGAAGGATATGGGCAGAAAGTGATTTATAGAAGTCGCGACCAGTCTGTCCAGTCGCGAGCCCTCTCCATTTATATTTCATCTCAGATCTTCGACCATGCCATCCGATCGAAAGCGAGCAGCTCGGCTCGTGGTCGTTGAAAGGGGTCGTATCTCAACATGCGAGCAGCTCGGCTCGTGGTCGTTGAAAGGGTGTTAATGCAAAGATTTGTCAATTACCATGGTTAGTGAGTCATCAAGTTCGCTTGCGGTTGAAGACAGAAGCTGCTCAAAGAAGATCGCTCGCTCAGTCAGCTTCAAGCCTCTCCATCCAAACCTTTGATCCTAAAACCCTTCTATAGATGGCCATATCCCTCCTAGTTGCATCCTCAAGCCCATCTATAGTCCACCTTCCATAAAAATAAGCTATGGAAGGGTTCCTTTTGGCAGATGTTACTTGAAAGATGAAAAACAGTATATCTGCTGTCTCTGATAGGTGTCCGATCCATCGGAGATGTGTCCGATAGGTGTCCGATCAATCGGACGTTTTGCCCGATCAATCGGAGATTTGTCCAGCAACATTGAAAATCTCTCTAGACATTTTTTCGATCACTCGGAGGGCTGTCCGATCAATCGGACAAGGCATTCCGATCAATCGGAAGTCATGTCTGATCAATCGGAGACTTGTCCAGCAACATTGAAAAAACTCTCTAGACATTTTTTCGATCACTCGGAGGATAGTTCGATCAATCGGAAAGGGTGCTCCGATCAATCGGAGAATGATCCGATCCATCGGACAGAACTCTAGAAAATCTCAAAAACTCTCTGGAAGAAATTACGATCAATCGGACTATCTGTCCGATCAATCGGACAGGGTCCTCCGATCAATCGGAACTAAGTCCGATCAATCGGAGAACCTGTTTTTCAGTAAAAATTCAAATCAGCTAATACTTATGTCTAATCGATTGGATCCTATCGAAGGTGACCGTTTTCTGACCGTTGAATGTCATCTCTATATATGGAACTCGGTGGATCTTGTTCAAATCACATTGACCATCATCTAGGGTTTGTTGTGAGCTTTCTTCTTGAGATTTCTTTCTCTCATACCCTAAGATTTGTTGAGTTCATACTTCAATCCATGTTGATCTGACCAACACGGAAGAGCATTCAAAGCTTGGATTGAATCATGAACTCAACCCCTCTTTAATGGCATCTTGACCTACCTCTCAAAGTTATACACTTGTCATCAATGCCATTAATGGTGGTTTAGGTAGAAGCTACTCCTCATATAAAAGCCATATCTCAATATAGCCTCAACCAAACCCTAATCCCTCACCTTGGAATCTACAAAGAGTCATCCGTAGCAAGGTTGCTGATCGAGGGAGCTGAAGAAGGTATCTTCCGTGCAAGCTGAAGCTTCTTCAACAAAGGCATCATCAAGGGGCTCACTCAGCTAAGTATATTTAGTCTTTCGAGTCCAAGAAACCTCCTCAAAGTTGAGATTTGGGTTTCAGAGTTTGAAGACCCAAACTCGTTAGAGTCCTTGCGTAGGACAAGTCCTTGAGTAGGACAAGCCCTTGTGTAGGACAAAGTGGTTCATGGATTAGTCCTATGGGAGGATGAATCCATGTGTTGAGTTTTAAGTCCTTTTGTAGGCTGTTAAGGTTTATGGTTAACCTCATTTAAAACCATAGTGATAGTGAAATCCGGCCACTTAAGGAGTGAGTGGATCAGCCGGGAGTGGAGTAAGTATATAACCGAACCACTATAAAAATCTCTTGTTGTGTGATGAATGGTTGAACTAATTTACTTCTTTCACTTGTGTTTTTATTAATTGATATTCTACATATCTTGTGTTAAAGTAAGTTCTTTAAGAATACTTTGCATGTTTACAAGTGTGTAAGTTGGTAATTTTAAAAAAGTGTCCTATTCACCCCCCTCTAGGACAAGGTAACTTGTTTCTTGCTTCTACAAGAGCAGTAATCAAACTTATACCGCATTTTCAATTGGTATCAGAGCAGGTTCCTCCTTAAAGGTGTAACAGCCCGGAGTGTGATCCGTTTCTAGAAGCTTGAAATCATGTCAAAAGGGGATTCCAATATGGTTTCCAAACCTCCATATTTTGATGGATCAAACTATGCATATTGGAAAGCAAGAATGAGAGTCTTCTTGCAATCATTGGATCACGCAACATGGAGGTCTGTGGAAATCAAATATGAAATACCCCTCTTGAGCACAGTCACAGATGGGGTCACCACCACCACAGTCAAATCTGATGATTTATGGACTGATCTTGAACAACTGAGATACATTAGCAATGCAAAGGCACTCAATGCTATCTTTTGTGCCGTCTCAGCTGATGAGTTCAAAAGAATTTGTAACTGCACAACTGCTAAGGAAGCATGTGACATCCTTGAAACTACTCATGAAGGGACTAGTACAGTCAAGAGGTCGAAACTTCAGCTCTTGACTACTCAGTTTGAGAATATGAAAATGGAAGAACATGAGAACTTCATGGATTTTTACACCCGGCTGAGCTATGTCACCAATGCTATGTGGGGATTGGGGGAGAGGATATCGGATCCGCGCATTTGTAGGAAAGTTCTAAGATCCTTACCCGAACGATTCTCCTCCAAGGTCATAACTATTGAGGAATGTAGAGATATTGATACTATGAAAATAGAAGACTTACTAGGATCTCTACAGACTCATGAACTTCATTTCAAGAAATCCCCAAAAAGTAAAAACACAGTGCTGAAAACTACACACACTACACAAGAATCTGTAGTTGATAGTGATGAAGAAATGGATATGAATGAAATGGCTCTTATGGCCAAAAAGTTTAGAAAATTCTTCAAAAACAAAGGAAAGAGGGTTGACAAAAATAGCAAATCTTTTGACAAAAAGCGCTATACAGAAAAATCCTACAACAAGCCAAAAGATCCTAAGTGCTACAACTGTGGACGCTATGGTCATATTGCCTCTGACTGCCAAGCTCCTGCCAAAGAAAAATTAAAAAAGAAAGCTATGGCAGCCACATGGGACAACCTCGAGAGTTCAGATTCAGAATCAGATGAATATCAAAGTGATGGGAGAGGATCAGTTAAAATTTTAATGGCCTCTATCTCGGAGATTGTCCCTGACATACAGGGCATAGGAGACAAGGATAATCATGAGTCGTCAGAAAATAATGTGACATCCTCCGATGATGACGAGGATGATAATGAAGGGTTGCAAGTTACCTATGATGAGTTATTTCGTCAAAGCATCCTTCTTACCAAGAAGTTGAGCCAAGCTAATATTGACAACAACAAATTGGCTGATGAAATGCAAGAAGTGAAAGGAGAAAACAACAGATTTCACTTTTAGATCTTTGACTTGGAAAGGAAAAACAAAGCAGCTTAAGACAAAATTAATACCCTAGAAGATGAGCTGAAAAAGGTAAAATCTACAAATCAATGTCTAATCTTGCAGCTTAATCAAGAAAGTCAACTCAATGAAAGATTTGTTCGGAGTAGGGAAAAGCTAGACGATATCCTTAAATCAGGTAAGCCTTGTAGGAATACAAGAGGGCTAGGCTATTGTGAGAAAACTAAGGTTAGTAACCCAGAACCGGAAAAGATTAGGAATGCATCAGGAAGTAATAAGAAGAATTCACCAATATCCCATGCATGTGGAGATGTTGGACATTTGAAGTTTGAATGCTTGATCTTTAAGAATCCGGCTCGGAACTTGAAAGGTAAATTTGCATCTACCGAAAAAATGATGAATCATATGTGGAGTCCTCCAAAACAAACACCATACAAAAATAGAAACATGAGGAGAAATTATCCCACTCCACCTAAGAAAGACAAAAGAATGGAAGAGCTCCTTGAAATGGTAAAACAGTTAAACAAAAGAACCATGGAGCTGATGCAAGAGAAATCAAGCAAAGGAAAACATGCTCAAACGATGACATCTCTAGAATCAACCAAGAAGCTTGGTTCTCCAAAAAGGGTAGTGTCTAAATGGGTAGTTAAAAGCAAATGCTTAGTTATCCATACAGCCCTTAGAGCCGGAAGAAACACAAGGTGGTATCTTGATAGTGGATGCTCCAGACACATGACAGGTGACAGGACTCAGTTTTGTGATTATGCTGAATATGATGGTGGGTCTGTTACCTTTGGAGATGGGAGCGTTGCCAAAATAGTTGGAAAGGGAACCATCACCGGGCTAGGATTGCCCAAAATTGAGGATGTACTGTGTGTTGACGGTTTAAAACATAATCTTTTAAGCATCTCTCAAATATGTGATGAACTGCATTCCGTAAAATTCTCCAAAGATATGTGCGAAGTTATGGACCAAACTGGAAAATTGATACTAAAAGGGCTTCGCACTGGAGATAACTGCTAGGTTATTGAAAACAAGGATGATGAGGGACCATATGCCGTATGCCACATGGCCATTAATGATGAAACTGAGTTATGGCATCAACGGCTTGGTCATGTCCATTATAGGAACCTCGCTAGGTTGAGTAGAAAGAAATTGGTGAGAGGATTACCTAAGATTAGGAAGAAACCAAAAGAAGTTTGTGCAGAATGCTTGAAAGGTAAACAAATTAAAGTTGCACATAAGAAGACATCCATCATTGCTACATCAAAACCCCTTGATCTACTCCACATGGATCTCATAGGTCCCACAAGAGTAATGAGTTAAGGTGGTAAGAGGTACTTCTTTGTTATCGTTGACGACTATTCCCGATATACTTGGGTTTTATTCTTGAAAGAAAAGTCTGATACTTTTGAGGAATTTGAGAAACTCATGAAAAGACTCCACAATGAGAAGGAATGCACAGTGAAACGTATTAGGAGTGATCATGGGGGGGAATTCGAGGACGGGCGATTTGAACTATTCTGCGAAAATCTAGGCATCAAACATGAATTCTCAGCCCCAAAAACTCCTCAACAAAATGGAGTAGCCGAGAGGAAAAACAGAGTTCTACTTGACATGGCCACAGTTATGATGAACAGCAGAAATATAGCAAAAAATCTGTGGGCCGAAGCAGTGAACACAGCCTGCCACATCATTAATCGAGTTTATTTGAGAGCAGGTCTAGATAAAACCCCGTATGAACTGTGGAATGGAAAAGTTCCAAACATCAAGTACTTCAGAGTCTTTGGTAGCAAGTGCCACATCCTTCGTGATCGAGATAATCTAGGAAAATTTGATTCTAAGAGCGATGAGGGAATATTTCTAGGATATGCTTCTGATGCTCCACATGTCAAGGATCATCCCCTCAATCAAATCATTGGAGATCCGGATGTTGGTGTCAAGACTAGGAGACAACTTGAGGCCATCAATAGTCATGTGTGCTTCACCTCAAAAAATTGAACCAAAAAATATAAATGAGGCTCTCAATGATGAGTTTTGGATACTTGCAATGCAAGAGGAACTTCAACAATTCACCAGAAATGAAGTTTGGTTTCTGGTTGAAAGACCATATGAGAAGAATGTCATTGGAACTAAATGGATCTTCAAAAACAAAACAGATGAATCTGGCAATGTGATTCAAAACAAAGCACGTCTTGTAGCTCAAGGGTACTCTCAAATCGAGGGAATTGATTTTGATGAAACTTTTGCCCCGGTTGCTAGACTAGAATCCATCCGAATTCTCATGTCCATAGCTTGTGCACTCAAATTCAAATTATTTCAAATGGACATGAAGAGTGCCTTTCTAAATGGTATACTTGATGAGGAAGTTTATGTTGAACAACCCAAAGGGTTTGTGGATCCTAGTTATCCTCAAAGAGTCTACCGATTGAAAAAGGCTCTTTATGGGTTAAAACAAGCCCCCTGAGCATGGTATGAACGTCTTACTCAATTTCTAATTGCTCACAAGTTTGTTAGGGGGAGTGTTGACAAAACCCTATTTGTTAAAAGGACGACTGATTCATTTCTCATTGCTCAAATTTATGTGGATGATATTGTATTTGGCTCAAACTGTGAAGAATTTTCTGGCTTATTTGCTGAATTAATGAAATTTGAATTTGAGATGAGTTTGGTAGGCGAACTGAATTTTTTTCTAGGATTGCAAGTTAAACAACTGAAAAATGGAATCTTCATCAACCAAACTAAGTATGCAAAAGATTTAGTCAAGAGGTTTGGTCTAGACTTGGGTCGATCACACACCACGCCTATGGCTACTACCATTAAACTTTCCAAAGATCTGTCAGGCAAAAGCGTTGATCAACATTTATATAGAAGTATGATTGGGAGTCTCCTCTACCTCACAGCAAGTAGACCCGATATTGCTTTTAGCGTAGGTGCATGTGCTAGATTTCAAGCCGATCCTAGGGAATCACACCTCATTGCTGTAAAAAGAGTGATCAGATATGTGGCCTGCACAACTGAATATGGCTTGTGGTACCCCTTTGACACATCATCCATCATTGCGGGGTACTCCGATGCCGATTGGGCCGAAAATATGGATGATCGAAAATCCACAAGCGGTGGCTGTTTTTACGTCGAAAATTGCTTAGTTGCTTGGCATAGCAAAAAGCAAAACTCCATCTCATTGTCCACCGCTGAAGCTGAATATATTGCTGCTGGTAGTTGCTGCGCTCAACTACTTTGGATGAAGCAGATGTTAAAGGATTATGGTCTTACTCAGGAAGAAATGACGCTCTTTTGTGACAACACAAGCGCCATTAATATTTCAAAAAATCCTGTTCAACATTCTCGAACCAAGCATATCGACATCCGACACCATTTTATAAGAGAACTAGTTGAAGAAAAAGTGGTCAATCTTGAATACATCCAAACCGATTGGTAATTGGCCGACATTCTTACAAAGCTGTTAGATTTCGCAAGGTTTGAACACCTTCGGAAGTCTATCGGGGTATGTTCACTCTAGTCAATTGGAAACATCATGTGCATATAGGTATATCTGAGGAATAAGCCTCATATAATTGAATGATCATCGAGTTTCTCAAGCTTACATCCTTCCAAAAGAGGCTGGGTCATCATTTGCATCAAGGTGAAAGGGTTTAACTGTTCAAATGTCTCTGGGGCCATCTCCGATTGATCGGACACTTCTCCGATCAATCGGAAATATCGAGAGTCCGATACCTATTTACGCGAGCCCTGTTCATTCTGCCCTACGTTTCTGGTTCTTCTCAAACTCTCCAGTTAGGGCATCTTCTTGTGATCGGAAAGTAGCTCGGCCAGCCATCCATTGGTCCTCATTTGCAGATTTGGTGATTTCACGTTTCTCCTAGGTAAGGTTTCACGCGTTGTCAGTTCGATTGCTTCTTCCCTCTTTCTTTTATTGGCATATCATTTTAGGGATTTAGAGATCTTCCTGCTAAATCAGTTCTTTCCTGTCAGTGGGTATCCGTCTTGGTTTGATTTTTGTTCCCACCGTTCCTACAACCTTCAAAAAATCATGCCTAAAGACCCTAAAGGGAAAACCAAGGTGGGTGCAGGGCCATCCACCACCTCCAGGAGTAAGAAACGCCCAACTACTCGACCATCTCAGGGTTCTCCACCTCCTACTGCACCTCCAGCCCAACCTGAGAGTCCATCTTCACTATCCCGCTTTCAATCACGCACCATCATATATGAGCGAGAGGTCGTCCAGTCGTGCGTGGAGCCGTTTGGCATTCCAGCACTTCTTGCACAGATCGGATGGGAGGGTGTGCTACGGTTTGGAGGCGTGGCACATCCTGAGGTCGTGTATGTCTTTTTGTCCAAAATTATCAATCCTGTTGGAAATCCTCCATCTTGCGAGGTTCTTGTCGGAGGTCGGGTTGTGAAGATCAAAGCCAAAACAATCGCTGACCTCATTGAGATTCCCATGTCCACAGCCCCCCAACCTAATGACAATCTTCTCGATACGTCTCTATGGGCTGATTGGACTCGCTACTTATGTCGGGGTCCAAACCCGGAATGGATAGATGGTAGTGCACTCCGCGCTTCTGAAATGTCCAACCGCTTTCGAGTGCTACACCAAATTTTCAGCACAAATGTGTACCCACGAAGCACCAAAAAATCCGATCTCACCGCGAATATGGTCAATCTTCTTTATCACCTTGGTCACGGGACGCGATTATGTCTTCCATCCATCATTTTGCATCACATTCTCGATTCCCTGCCCAACACCCGCAACACCATCCCCTTTGGATGGATCATTACGCGTCTGGCCCACAACTGCGGGTTCACTAATATTGTGGTCCATCCTATTCCTCGCCGGATCTTCAAGGACCTCAATATCAAGAAGATGACTCTACCAAGAGAGACTGACGTGGAAGACCGGGACTTCTCCCATACTCCCACACAGGCGTCTTCTGACCCCCATGGCGAGTCTTCTGACCAGCCCCGTCGCCGGCCCCAGCTCGCGGATCAGTCAAGCGACGACTTCAATCTGACGCCTCTTCCGCACCTCCTCCTCCCAACTCGGAGCAGATCGTTGCTCAACTAGATAGAGTGGAGGGCGCCCTAGCACAGCACGGCAAGAGGTTGACGCGTCTTGAGAGCCTGATGCAGTCCGTACACGATGCCGTTCAGCGCCTCACATCAGCTCTCTTGTGTCGACGTGATGACGTCGCTGGCCCTGCTCCGTAGCTGTCTATATTTCTCGCCAGGATCCGTAGTGTGTGTGCAGTCGCGGATATCTTTTTGGGGTGACTTTGGCACCCTAGTTCAGCTCCTTCATAGTTATATCATTTGATAGATTTTTCTTGGACACATTTTGCTGCTCTCATTGCTAGATCTGACTCAATGATCCTTTTGTTTTGGATAGTCTGATGTTCATTTTTTGGATATTTTGATGTCTTTTGTGATGGAATTGGATATTTTCTTGTTTATTGTGCATCATCTCTCATTTATCTGATTCCTATGCATATCTATATCTGTGTGCGTAATTGCTTTATCTTCATAGGGCTTCTTGCTCCATTTTGATTGTATATATGGGATGTTTTGTCATGATATACATTTCAGAAGGGGAGGTTGGCTGCTTGGGCTATATGCCCACTGTGCTTACTGTCATATACTTGTATATCCTTGCATGACCATGTGTATTTGGCTTCCTCCCTCGGCTCGTTAATGTCTATTTCCTCCTTCAGTCTATGACATATGTGCTGCATGTTCATGTTAGTGCACTTTTCTGTGGCATACTAGTGCACCTTGTTTGTCAATTACTTAGGTCAGTGGGTCTAGTGTCAGTCGAGCTTAATGAAGACGAAGATCGAAGACTCAAGACGGAGCGGCTGCATCAAGAAAGGAGAAACAGGTAAAAGTGATGCCTTAGTGTGCCTTGCCTTGACCAAAACCTAACCCATAACCTCTTAGATGACTTGAACCAACTAGGTATACCCTTAGTCATCATCATTAGTCTTAGAACTCCATGAAAAACATGATAAATTAGACTAATTAAAGAGGTGGAAGCTGCTGCAAACAAAACAGCTCAAACAACAGTTTCCGATAGGACTCCGATCAATCGGACAGGTGCTCCGATAGGACTCCGATCGATCGGACACAAGTTCCGATCAATTGAAAATTGTCCCAGAAAACTTGAAAAATTCACTGGACATATTTTCGATCAATCGGACAGTCCTCCAATCCATCGGAAGGGGACGTCCGATCGATCAGACAGTGTTCCGATCAATCGAAAAATCTTCCAGAGATTTCACTGGAGAGATTTTCGATCAATCGGACATGTCTCCAATCAATCGGACTGGGCTCCGATCAATCGGACCCTTTTTTCGATCAATCGGAGATGCACGAATCTGCCCGTTTTTTTACCGTTGGAAGAAAATCTATTTAAAGATGGGGATTCGTTTTTGAGCCAAGAGAGGGGATTTTGAGGAGATAGAAGCCACCATTGCTAGAGACTATCAAAGGCTCTATCCCAAACCCATAACAAGCCATTCTCCTTGTGTTTTCATCACAAGCTTGGGCCATTCAATGGCATCTTGAGAATAGGACTTGTTCCCTCTTGATTCCTAGGGTTTAGACACCTTGATGATAGTTAAATCCCTTGTCTAAACATCACCTAGGAGTCCAAATAGGTGCATTCCTCTAGAAAACCCATTTCCTACCATTTGTAGAGGATTCACCATTCCCTAGCACCTTGGGCATCTCCAATGGAGCATCACATGCAAGGTAGCTGATCTTGGAGCTGAAGCCTTGGCAAAGCAGCGGCGTCAAAGATCGAGGGAGCACAAGGGGAGCTGATTCGAGCACGGGAGAGCGAGAAGAAGCAACCCAAGACGGCGCAACAAGGGGCTCAATCCGACAAGTAAGGTTGTCTTGTTAAGAGTCCATCCACTCAATTCCCTGTGGGAGTTGAGTGTAGAGTTTGTTTGACAAACTCGACCTGGGGTTGTTAGCCGATCCTTGGCCTATTAGTTGGGCCTAAAATTTAGGGACGTCAGACGTTCCTTGGCACGTTAGTCGGCCTAAAACAAAGTCTCCAAGGGGGAGCCACCAACACGGGTGCAAACGTGTAGGTTGGGAGGAACCTGTAAACTCCTCGGTTGGGTGGATTCGAGTTAAAACACCTTGGTTGGGAAGAACCAGATTTAAACTCCCCAGTGAATGCCGGTGTGCTCAAAGGGGTTGAGTACTTGAACCGGGAGTGGAGTAGACAAGTAGTCGAACCACTCTACATCCTTGTGTTTGTGATTGTATTGGAGCACATTTCTCTCTTTATGCATTATGTTTAATTGATTAATTATGAATGCTTAGTTAGGAATGCATGCTAGGCACTTGATAGGCACATCCACACTCACAAGATGTACTTTCACTACCTCATGTTGACTTGAGCATTTCTTGATCCATCCTCTATAGTCCACATGAGTTGTTTAGACTAGGTTGCTGATTGCTCTTATCATTTGCTAGTCTTATAATTGGACCCACTTAGGCTTGGAAGCCGAAGTGTTATTCGCTTATGGAGTTTAATTTGTTGAATTGTTTAAGTAGGTGAAAAGAGTTTTAAAATGGTCCTTATACCCCCCCTCCTATAGGTTAGCTATAATTCTACTTGCTCTCAAGCTTCCGCACGCGTATGCGTAGGGTGTCGTGTTAGGCTACCCGACGCAATTTCAATTGGTATCAGAGCGGGTTGCTCTTCAAGGACATAACCGTCTAGAGTAAGATTCGATACCGGAACACTAGCATAATGTCCAACCGAGATGGGAGTACCACCAACCGTCCACCTTTCTTTGACGGGTCCAACTATGCTTATTGGAAGGCTAGAATGAGAATTTTTCTCCAATCCATGGACCGTCCGGTGTGGCTTAGCACACAAACTGGATATACCTTGCCTACCGAGCAAGTGGAGGTTGATGGGAAACACATTGTCATTCCCAAAGATGATTCCAAATGGGATGACATAGAGAGAGCTCAATACATGGCAAATGCCAAAGCTCTTAATGCGATTTGCTGTGCGGTTTCCCCGGAAGAATTTCAGCGCATTCTCACATGCGCAACTGCAAAAGAAGCGTGGGATATACTTGAGGTTACCCACGAGGGAACTAGCACAGTAAGACGCTCGAAGCTTCAGCTCTTAACCACCAAATTTGAAAACATTAGGATGGAAAGACTGAAACTTTCATGGAGTTTTATACTAAATTGTCAGATATTTGCAACTCCATGTTTGTCTTGGGGGATCGGGTTCCGGAATGAAGGATTTGTAGAAAAATACTTAGGTCCCTCCCGGAAAGATTTGACTCCAAGATAGTTGCCTTAGAGGAGTGTAGAGACATAGATAACATGAAAGTAGAAGAACTCATAGGTTCCCTACAAACTCATGAACTACACTTTAAGGCCCCCTCTAGGAAGAAACACATCGCCCTAAAATCCTCTCACAAACATAAGAAAATTAAGAGTGAGTCGGAGGAAGATAGCGATGATGAGGAAGAAAAATTAAACAAAAAATTTAAGAGATTCCTCAAATTTGATAGAGAGAATAGCCGTGACAAGGAGGACAAGAAGGGTGATAAACATAAAGGGAGATCATCCAAACCTTCATCCGTCCGATGTTACGGTTGCGGTCAACGTGGCCATATTGCCCCGGAATGTCCGGAAGGACCTAAACTAAAAGGTAAAAAGGCAATGGCTGCCACTTGGGATGGTACGGAGAAGTCGGACTCCAAATCTGATGACTCCGCTAGTGATGGGAGCCAACATAATATCTAGCTCTCACGGCTTTCACCACTACCCCTCTTCCCGCTTATCTAAGAGGGGATCCCGACCTCTATCCCTTCTAGGAGTAGAAGGAGTTCCCAACCCCTCACCTCATGCTACATTTTATGAGGGTGTTGAGGAAATTAGTTACCCTTAGGCAAATCAATCTAAATATAGTTAGTGAGGGTAGCTAGAAATGCTTTAATAGGAAAATCTGAGGATTTCAGCCTCATTTATGTGTGTATGGGCAAATCAGAGGATTCAAGCCTTATGAGCCCAAATTTTGATAATTTAGCCTTGCTTTTAATTGATATATTTGCTTGCTAGATTATCACCATGCTTAGATTAGTTAATCATCTTGAGTTTTATGCTTCATTGTATGCTAATCTTTGCTTAGTATTGGTCTTGATATACCAATTGGGGAGGTTGGTTGATTGGGCTATAAGCCCTTGAGCTTTAATGCTTTTGTATATCATAGATGACCAATTTTGCATGATTAACTATGCTTAGTATAGTACATTTTCTTGTTAATCATGTTCCTTAGTATGCTCCATATTTTTATGATTCATGCACCCTATACTCTCCTTGTTAGCATGTGCTTATAGTTATAACTGCGACATACTATCTACTCTTACCTTAACCTTATTGATATATCATTAAGGGGGAGAGAATAGTTTGTCAATTGCTGACAAAAAGGGGGAGAAAGATCAAGTCCCACCAAAACTATGTTTGCTATGTTTTGTGATGCAGGGATTGACAGGTTATGGGGGAGCAAACTGAAGAGGAGCTGCTCAGATTAGGCATGTCAAGAGTCCTGTATTTAATTTTATATCAATGTAATCTCTTGTACATGTATTTTGTTTTGGTAGGTTAGGTTTTTGTTAGTAATTGACAAAGGGGGAGATTGTTAGTGCACTTTTCTGTGGCATACTAGTGCACCTTGTTTGTCAATTACTTAGGTCAGTGGGTCTAGTGTCGGTTGAGCTTAATGAAGACGAAGACCGAAGACTCAAGATGGAGCGGCTGCATCAAGAAAGGAGAAACAGGTAAAAGTGATGCCTTGGTGTGCCTTGCCTTGACCAAAACCTAACCCATAACCTCTTAGATGACTTGAACCAACTAGGTATACCTTCAGTCATCATCATTAGTCTTAGAACTCCATGAAAAACATGATAAACTAGACTAATTAAAGAGGTGGAAGCTGCTGCAAACAAAACAGCTCAAACAACAGTTTTCGATAGGACTCCGATCAATCGGACAGGTGCTCCGATAGGACTCCGATCGATCGGACACAAGTTCCGATCAATTGAAAATTGTCCCAGAAAACTTAAAAAATTCACTGGACATATTTTCGATCAGTCGGACAGTCCTCCGATCCATCGGAAGGGGTCGTCCGATCGATCGGACAGTGTTCCGATCAATCGGAAAATCTTCCAAAGACTTCACTGGAGAGATTTCCGATCAATCGGACATGTCTCCGATCAATCGGACTGGGCTCCGATCAATCGGAGATGCACGAATCTGCCCATTTTTTTACCGTTGGAAGAAAATGTATTTAAAGATGGGGGTTCGTTTTTGAGCCAAGAGAGGGGATTTTGAGGAGATAGAAGCCACCATTGCTAGAGACTATCAGAGGCTCTATCCCAAACCCATAACAAGCCATTCTCCTTGTGTTTTCATCACAAGCTTGGGCCATTCAATAGCATCTTGAGAATAGGACTTGTTCCCTCTTGATTCCTAGGGTTTAGACACCTTGATGATAGTTAAATCCCTTGTCTAAACATCACCTAGGAGTCTAAATAGGTGCATTCCTCTAGAAAACCCATTTCCTACCATTTGTAGAGGATTCACCATTCCCTAGCACCTTGGGCATCTCCAATGGAGCATCACATGCAAGGTGGGACGGCGCAACAAGGGGCTCAATCCGACAAGTAAGGTTGTCTTGTTAAGAGTCCATCCACTCAATTCCCTGTGGGGGTTGAGTGTAGAGTTTGTTTGACAAACTCGACCCGGGGTCGTTAGCCGATCCTTGGCCTATTAGTTGGGCCTAAAATCTAGGGACGTCAGACGTTCCTTGGCACGTTAGTCGGGCCTAAAACAAAGTCTCCAAGGGGGAGCCACCAACACGGGTGCAAACGTGTAGGTTGGGAGGAACCTGTAAACTCCCTGGTTGGGTGGATCCGAGTTAAAACACCTTGGTTGGGAGGAACTAGATTTAAACTCCCCAGTGAATGCCGGTGTGCTCAAAGGGGTTGAGTACTTGAACCGGGAGTAGAGTAGACAAGTAGTCGAACCACTATACATCCTTGTGTTTGTGATTGTAGTGGAGCACATTTCTCTCTTTATGTATTATGTTTAATTGATTAATTATGAATGCTTAGTTAGGAATGCATGCTAGGCACTTGATAGGCACATCCACACTCATAAGATGTACTTTCACTACCTCATGTTGACTTAAGCATTTCTTGATCCATCCTCTATAGTCCACATGAGTTGTTTAGACTAGGTTGCTGATTGCTCTTATCATTTGCTAGTCTTATAATTGGACCCACTTAGGCTTGGAAGCCGAAGTGTTATTCGCTTACGGAGTTTAATTTGTTGAATTGTTTAAGTAGGCGAAAAGAGTTTTAAAAAGGTCCTTATACCCCCCCTCCTATAGGTTAGCCATAATTCTAGTTGCTCTCAAGCTTCCGCACGCGTATGCGTAGGGTGTCGTGTTAGGCTACCCGACGCAATTTCAGTTCATTTTCACTAACCTTTGTCAATAACTGACCAAAAGGGGGAGAAGTTATCCCACCAAAAGGTCCAGGTTATTTTTTGTTGTTGATCTTTTGTGTGCAGGGACTTAGGGGGAGCTTAAGAGAAGCCTAGTCTGTGCATTGAGTCTGTACATTTTGAATGTAATGAGTCATGTCTATATGTAAAGCATTTATTTTCTTCGACATGTTCAATGTATGTATGGTTTTGGTTTTGGTGTCTAGGAAAAGTCTGTGGTATGGTCCAAGACTTTTTAGGTTTGGTTTTGTCCGGTAATTGACAAAGGGGGAGATTGTTAATGCAAAGATTTGTCAATTACCATGGTTAGTGAGTCATCAAGTTCGCTTGCGGTTGAAGATAGAAGCTGCTCAAAGAAGATCGCTCATTCAGTCAGCTTCAAGCCTCTCCATCCAAACCTTTGATCCCAAAACCCTTCTATAGTGGCCATATCCCTCCTAGTTGCATCCTCAAGCCCATCTATAGTCCACCTTCCATAAAATAAGCTATGGAAGAGTTCCTTTTGGCAGATGTTACTTGAAAGATGAAAAATAGTATATTTACTGTCTCCGATAGGTGTCCGATCCATCGGAGATGTGTCCGATAGGTGTCCGATCAATCGGACGTTTTGCCCGATCAATCGGAGATTTGTCCAGCAACATTGTGAAAATGCGGTATAAGTTTGATTACCGCTGTTGTAGAAGCAAGAAACAAGTTACCTTGTCCTAGAGGGGGGTGAATAGGACACTTTTTAAATTTCTCAATACAAAGTATTCTTAGAGCACTTTTATCAAACACAAGATATGCAGGATATAAATCAATAAAAGCACATGAGAAAGAAATAAATCAGTTCATCCATTCACCACATAACAAGAGATTTTTATAGTGGTTCGGTTATGTACCTACTCCACTCCCGGCTGATCCACTCACTCCTTGAGTGGCCGGATTTCACTATCACTATGGTTTTAAATGAGGTTAACCATAAACCTTAACAGCCTACAAAAGGACTTACGACTCAACACATGGATTCATCCTTCCATAGAACTAATCCATGACCACTTAGTCCTACACAAGGGCTTGTCCTACTCAAGGACTTGTCCTACGCAAGGACTCTACCGAGTTTGGGTCATCAAACTCTGAAACCCAAATCTCAACTTGAGGAGGTTTCTTGGACTCAAAAGACTAAATATACTTAGCTGATTGAGTCCCTTGATGATGCCTTTGTTGAAGAAGCTTCGGCTTGTACGGAAGACGTCTTCTTCAGCTCCCTCGATCAGCAACCTTGCTCCGGATGACCCATTGTAGATTCCAAGGTGAGGGATTGAGGTTAGGTTGAGGCTATTTTGGGATATGGCTTTTATATGAGGAAAGCTTCTACCTAAACCACCATTAATGGCATTGATGACAAGAGAAAGTCTATGAGAGGTAGGTCAAGATGCCATTAAAGAGGGGTTGAGTTCATGATTCAATCCAAGCTTTGAATGCTTAATCAATGTTGGTCAGATCAACATGGATTGAAGTATGAACTCAACAAATCAAAGGGTTTGGAAGAAGGAGATCTCAAGAAGAAGGCTCACACAAACCCTAGATGTTGCTCAAGGTGTGTTGGGCAAGATCCAACCGAGTTCTATAAATAGATTATGACATTCAATGGTCAGAAAACGTTCAGCTCGATAGGTTCCGATCGATCGGATATAAGATTTAGCCAAATTTGAATTTTGCTCAAAAACAGGTTGTCCGATTGATCGGACTTAGTTCCGATTGATCGGAATACCCTGTCCGATTGATCGGACAGATGGTCCAATTGATCGGAATTTCTTCCAGAGAGTTGTAGTTTTTCTGGAAATTCCTCCGATGGAACGTATGTGTGTCCGATGGATCGGAACACCCCTGTCCGATGGATCGGACAGACCTCCGAGGGATCGTAAAAGAGTCCAGAGAGTTTTTCATATATTTGCTGGACAATTATACGATTGATCGGACATACTGTCCGATTGATCGGAACACACTGTCCGATGGATCGGACAGCCCTCCGATGGCTCGGAAAAGTGTCCAGAGAGTTTACAATGTAACTGGACTATTCTCCGATGGATCGGACACATTGTCCGATTGATCGGACATCTATCGGACTATTCTCCGATGGATTGGGTATGTATCGGAGAAAGCAGACTTATAGTTTTTCAATTTTAAAGCAACTTCTGCTACCAAGAACCCTTCCATTGCTGATCTTAATGGAAGGTGGGCTATAGATGGTGCTAAGGGTGTGCCTAGGAAGAATTTGGGCCATCTATAGAAGGTTTTGGGATCAAAGGTTTGGGTGGAGAGGCTTGAAGCTGACTTGATCTTTGAAAAGCTTCTGTCTTCAGCCGCAAGGAAAACTGTCTTCAGCCGCAAGGAGACTCGACGACACATTAACCATGGTAATTGACAAATCTTTGCATTAACAATCTCCCCCTTTGTCAATTACCAGACAAAACCAAACCTATACAAGTCTTGGTCCATACCACAGACTTATCCTAGATACCAAAACCAAAATACATCATGTCGAGAAAAATAAAAACTTTATACATAGACATGACTCATTACATACAAAATGTACAGACTCGATGTACAGACTAGGCTTCACTTGAACTCCCCCGTAATCCCTGCACACAAAAGATCAACAAAAAAGATAACATGGACCTTTTGGTGGGATAAATTCTCCCTTTTTTGTCAGTGATTGACAAAGGTTAGTGAAATGAGAATGCAGCGCATATGTCATAGACGAAAGGAGGAAATAAACATTATCGTGCCGAGAGAGGAAGCCAACACACACATGGTCATGCAAGGATATACAAGTATATGACAGTAAGCACAGTGGGCTTATAGCCCAAGCAACTAACCTCCCCTCTTGAAATGTATATCATGACCAACATACCATATATACAAAATCCAAAAGAGGGCAAGAAGCCCAAGAAGGATAAGCAATATCGCACAATTATATGTATATATGCACAAGATAGCCAAAAAGAATGATCATCAGACAAATCAACACAAGATCATAGCAGAATATCATAACAAGAACAACATAATGATCATCAGAACATCCAGACAAATCATATCAAAATATCCAAAAATATCCAAAAATATCCAAAAAGGATGACCATCAGACTATCCAAAAGGTGTCAAAGGAAAGATGAATCAATCAATACAACTAACAACGTCGCTCCAAAAAGATATCTGCGATGACTAGACACTAGGGACCCTAACTGAAAAGATAGGAAGCTATGGAGCAGGGCCAGCGACGTCATCTCGACGGCATGAGAAAGCTGATGTGAGGCTCTGGACAGCATCATGAATGGTCTGCATCAAGCTCTCGAGGCGCGACAGCCGCTCACCATGCTGTGCAAGGGCACCCTCCACTCGATCTAGTTGAGCAGTAATCTGCTCCGTGCTGGGAGGAGGAGGTGCCGAAGAAGCGTCAGACTGAAGTCGCCGCTTGACTGAGCGACGAGCTGGGGCCGGCGACGGTGAGGGAGCGGAAGACCTGCTGTGGGTGTCAGCCGACACCTGTGTTGGAGTGTGAGAGAAATCCGTTGTCCTCTTTTGGGAGGGACATTTTCTTGATATTGAGGTCCCGGAAGGTGAGGCGAGGAATAGGGTGGACAACAATATCTGTGAACCCGCAATCGCGCCCCAATCTGGTAATGATCCAGCCGAATGGAATGGTGTTGCGGTTGTGAGGCAGAGCGTCCAGAATATGATGCAAAATAATGGATGGGAGACACAGGCACGTCCCATGACCCACATGATACAGCAGATTGACCATATTGGCAGTAAGGTCAGATTTGTTGGTACTGCGGGGGTAGACATTGGTGCTGAAGATCTGGTGGAGCACTCGAAACCGATTGGACATTTCTGATGCCCGTAGTGCACTACCGTCGATCCACTCCGGATTTGGACCCCGACATAAGTATCGAGTCCAATCAGCCCTAAGAGAAGTATCAAGAAGATTGTCATTTGGTTGTGGGGCTGTGGACACGAGAACACCAATCAGGGCGGCTATTGTGTGGGCTGTGACCTGGACGACCCGGCCTCTGACAATAACTTCACATGAGGGAGGGTTTCCAACGGGGTTGATGATTTTAGATAGAAATGTATACACAACCTCAGGATGGGCTACGCCACCAAATCGTAGCAAACCATCCCACCCAATTTGTGCAAGAAGAGCGGGAATGCCAAAGGGCTCCACACATGACACAGCGACCTCTCTCTCATATATAATGGTGCGAGATTGAAACCGAGAGAGAGAGGCTGGACTCTCAGGCTGGGCAGGAGGAGCAGCAGGAGGAGGAGTGCCCTGAGAGGGTCAAGAAGTTTGCAGCTTCTTGGGCCTGGCATTGGTGGATGGCCCTGCAGCCATCTTGGACTTGCCTTTCGGATCTTTAGGCATGGTGTAGCAGAATATAATCTGATAGATGGACAATGTAGACACCAAGATGGACAGGAAACACTTCAAATCCCTACAAATGACAATCTGATGGAGAAAAAGGGACATAAGGAACCGATCGGACAACAAAAAATTGATCTGACAGCTTGGGAGATATTACCTAGGAGACACGAAGACCTGTTGTTGTTGCAAATGAGGATCGATGGAAGCCCAGCTGAGTTACAATCCTATCGGACGGGGACGCCCTAGCAAAAGGGTCTGAGAGAGAACAGGAATAGGGCAGAAATGAATAGGGCTCGCGTATTTAACTGTTGAACTCCCGATATTTCCGATTGATCGGACGATATGTCCGATCCATCGGAAATGCCCCCAGTGGCATTTTAACAGCTAAACCCTTTCTCCCTTCAGCAAATGATTCCCAGCTAATTTGATAAGAGTGTGAGCATGAGAATATCAATAATCACTCAATAAAATGAGGCTAATTCCTCAGATATACCTATATGCACATGAGTGTCCATTTTGCTAGAATGAGCACACACCGATAGACTTCCGAAGGTGTTCAAACCTTGTGGAATCTAACGGCTTAGTAAGGATGTCGGCCAATTGCCGCTTAGTTTGAATGTATTCAAGATTAATCAGTTTTTCCTCAACGAGTTCTCTTATAAAGTGGTGCCGGATGTCGATATGCTTGGTTCAAGAATGTTGAACCGGATTTTTTGAGATATTAATGGCGCTTGTGTTGTCACAAAAGAGCGTCATTTCATCCTGATTAAGACCATAATCCTTCAACATCTGTTTCATCCAAAGTAGTTGAGCACAGCAACTACCGGCAGCAATATATTCAGCTTCAGCGGTGGACAAAGAGATGGAGTTTTGCTTTTTGCTATGCCAAGCAACTAAGCAATTTCCGACGTAAAAACAGCCACCGCTAGTGGATTTTCTGTCATCCATATTTCCGGCCCAATCGGCATCGGAGTACCCCGCAATGATGGTTGAGGTGTCAAAGGGGTACCACAAGCCATATTCAGTGGTGCAGGCCACATATCTAATCACTCGTTTTACAGCAATGAGGTGTGATTCCTTAGGATCGGCTTGAAATCTAGCACATGCCCCTACACTAAAGGCGATATCGGGTCTACTTGCTGTGAGATAGAGAAGACTCCCAATCATACTTCTATATAAATGTTGATCAACACTATTGCCAGATAAGTCTTTAGAAAGTTTAATGGTGGTGGCCATAGGCGTGGTGTGTGATCGACCCGAGTCTAGCCCAAATCTCTTGACTAAATCTTTTGCATACTTAGTTTGGTTGATAAAGATTCCATTTTTCAGCTGTTTAACTTGTAATCCTAGGAAAAAATTCAGTTCGCCAACCAAACTCATCTCAAATTCAGATTTCATTAGTTCAGCGAATAAGCCAGAAAATTCTTCACAGTTAGACCCAAATACAATATCATCCACATAAATCTGAGCAATAAGAAAGGAATCAGCCGTTCTCTTAACAAATAGTGTTTTATCAACACTCCCCTTAACAAATTGGTGAGCAATTAGAAATTGAGTAAGGCGTTCATACCATGCTCGGGGGGCTTGTTTTAACCCATAGAGAGCCTTTTTCAATCGGTAGACTCTATGAGGATAACTAGGGTCCACAAACCCTTTTAGTTGTTCAACATAAACCTCCTCATCAAGTATACCATTTAGAAAGGCGCTCTTCACGTCAATTTGAAATAATTTGAATTTGAGAGCACATGCTATAACATGAGAATTCGAATGGATTCGAGTCTAGCTACCGGGGCAAAAGTTTCATCAAAATCAATTCCCTCAATTTGAGAGTACCCTTGAGCTACAAGACGTGCTTTGTTTCGAATCACATTGCCAGATTCATCTGTTTTGTTTTTGAAGATCCATTTGGTTCCAATGACATTTTTCTCATATGATCTTTCAACTAGAAACCAAACATCATTTTGGGTAAACTGTTGAAGTTCCTCTTGCATTGCAAGTATCCAAAACTCATCATTGAGAGCCTCATTTATATTTTTTGGTTCAATTTTTGAAGTGAAGCACACATGACTGTTGATGGCCTCAAGTTGTCTTCTAGTCTTGACTCCAACACCCGGATCTCCAATGATTTGATTAAGGGGATGATCCTTGATATGTGGAGCATTTCCCGAAGCTATTGAGGCATTGGGAGTGGGAGATTTTTCATCAGGTTTACCTATGTGGCACGGTTCTCCCACTTCATCATCATCCAGTCTTGTGTCTTCTTTGGATTAGTCATCAATGACAACATTTATGGATTCTTGAGTTGTTTTAGTCCTTGTGTTGTACACTCTATAGGCCCGACTATCAGAAGCATATCCTAGAAATATTCCCTCATCGCTCTTAAAGTCAAATTTTCCTAAGTTTTCTCTATCTCGAAGGATGTGACATTTGCTACCAAAGACCCTAAAGTACTTGATGTTAGGAACTTTTCCATTCCACAGCTCATATGGGGTCTTATCTAGGCCGGCTCTCAAATAAACTCGGTTAATGATGTGACAAGCTGTATTCACTGCTTCGGCCCACAGATTTTGAGCTATATTTTTGCTGTTCATCATGACTGTGGCCATGTCGAGTAGTACTCTGTTTTTCCTTTCCGCTACTCCATTTTGTTGTGGAGTTTTTGGGGCTGAGAATTCATGTTTGATGCCTAAATTTTCACAGAATAGTTCAAAGCGCCCGTCCTCAAATTCCCCCCCATGATCACTCCTAATACGTTTTACTGTGCATTCTTTTTCATTGTGGAGTCGTTTCATGAGTTTCTCAAACTCCTCAAATGTATCCGACTTTTCTTTCAAAAATATAACCCATGTATATCGAGAATAGTCGTCAACAATAACGAAGAAATACCTCTTACCACCTTGACTCATTACTCTTGTGGGACCTACAAGGTCCATGTGGAGTAGATCAAGGGGTTTTGATGTAGCGATGATGGATGTCTTCTTATGTGCAACTTTAATTTGTTTACCTTTCAAGCATTCAGCACATACTTCTTTTGGTTTCTTCCCAATCTTTGGTAATCCTCTTACCAATTTCTTTCTACTCAACCTAGCAAGGTTCCTGTAATGGACATGACCAAGCCGTTGATGCCATAATTCAGTATCATCATTAATAGCCATGTGGCATACGGCAGATGGTCCCTCATCACCCTTGTTTTCAATCACATAGCAGTTATCTCCAGTGCGAAACCCTTTTAATATTAATTTTCCAGTTTGGTCCATAATTTCGCACATTTCCTTGGAGAATTTCACGGAATGCTGTTCATCACATATTTGAGAGATGCTTAACAGATTATGTTTCAAACCGTCAACACACAGTACATCCTCAATTTTGGGCAATCCTGGCCCGGTGATGGTTCCCTTTCCAACAATCTTGGCAACACTCCCATCTCCAAAGGTAACAGACCCACCATCAAATTCAGCATAATCACAAAACTGAGTCTTGTCACCTGTCATGTGTCGAGAGCATCCACTATCAAGATACCACCTAGTGTTTCTTCCGGCTCTAAGGGCTGTATGGATAACTAAGCATTTGTTCTTTACTACCCATTTAGAGACTATCCTTTTTGGAGAACTAGGTTTCTTGGTTGATTCTAGGGATGTCATTGTTTGGGCATAAGTTGTTGAGGCTTTCTCTTTCATCAGCTCCATGGTTCTTTTGTTCAACTGTTTTACCATTTCTAGGAGCTCTTCCATTCTTTTGTCTTTCTTCGGTGGAGTGGGATAATTTTTCCTCATGTTTGGAGTTTGTTTAGGAGGACTCCTCATCTGATTCATCCTTTTACCGGTAGGTACAAATTTACCTTTCAAGTTCCGAACCGGATTCTTAAAGACCAAGCATTCAAACTTTAAATGTCCAACATCTCCGCATGCATGACATATAGGTGAATTTCTCTTAGTTGTGCTTCCTGATGCATTCCTGATCTTTTTAGGTTCTGGGTTACTAACCTTAGTTGGCTCATTATACCCTAGCCCTCTTGTATTCCTACAAGGCTTACCTGATTTAAGGATATCATCTAGTTTTTCTCTACTTTGGGCAAATCTTTCATTGAGTTGACTTTCTTGATTAAGCTGCAAGACTAAACACTGATTCGTAGATTTTGCCTTTTTCAGCTCATCTTCTAGGGTATTAATTTTGTCTTGAGCTGCTTTGTTTTTCTTTTCCAATTCACAGATCTGATGGTAAAATCCGTGGTTTTCTCTCTTTACTTCTTGCATTTCATCAGCCAATTTGTTGTTGTCAATATTAGCTTGGCTCAGCTTCTTGGTAAGAAGGATGCTTTGACGGAATAGCTCATCATAGGCAACTTGCAAACCTTCATTATCATCCTCGTCATCATCGGAGGATGTCATATTGTTTTCAGATAGCTCATGATCATCCTTGTCTCTTTCGCCTTGTAAGTCTGGGACAATCTCCGAGATAGAGGCCATCAGAATTTTAACTGATCCTCTCTCATCACTTTGATATTCTTCTGTTTCTGAATCAGTACTCCCAAGGTTGTCCCATGTGGCTGCCATAGCTTTCTTTTTTAATTTTTCTTTGGCAGGAGCTTGGCATTCAGAGGCAATATGACCATAGCGACCACAGTTGTAGCACTAGGGATCTTTTGGCTTGTTGTAAGATTTTCCTGTATAGCGCTTTTTGTCAAAAGATTTGCTATTCTTGTCAACCCTCTTTCCTTTGTTTTTGAAGAATTTTCTAAATTTCTTGGCCATAAGAGCCATTTCATTCATATCCAATTCTTCATCACTATATACTTCAGATTCTTGTGTAGTGTGTGAAGTTTTCAGCATGGTGTTTCTACTTTTTGGGGATTTCTTGAAATGAAGTTCATGGGTCTGTAGAGATCCTAGTAAATCTTCTATTTTCATAGTATCAATATCTCTACATTCCTCAATAGTTATGACCTTGGAGGAGAATCGTTCGGGTAAGGATCTTAAAATTTTCCTACAAATGCACGGATCCGAAATTCTCTCCCCCAATCCCCACATAGCATTGGTGACATCACTCAGCCGGGTGTAAAAGTCCATGAAGTTCTCATGTTCTTCCATTTTCATATTCTCAAACTGAGTTGTCAAGAGCTGAAGTTTTGACCTCTTGACTGTACTGGTTCCTTCATGAGTAGTTTCAAGGATGTCCCAAGCTTCCTTGGATGTTGTGCAATTACAAATTCTTTTGAACTCATCCGCTGAAACGGCACAAAAGATAGCATTGAGTGCCTTTGCATTGCTAATGTATCTCAGTTTTTCAAAATCAGTCCATAAGTCATCAGGTTTGACTGTGGTGGTGGTGACCCCCTCTGTGGTTGTGCTCAAAAGGGGTATTTCATATTTGAGTTCCACAGACCTCCATGTTGCATGATCCAATGATTGCAAGAAAACTCTCATTCTTGCTTTCCAATATGCATAGTTTGATCCATCAAAATATGGAGGTTTGGAAACCATACTAGAATCCCCTTTTGACATGATTTCAAGCTTCTAGAGTCGGATCACACTCCGGGCAGTTACGCCTTTGAGGAGGAACCCGCTCTGATACCAATTGAAAATGCGGTATAAATTTGATTACCGCTGTTGTAGAAGCAAGAAACAAGTTACCTTGTCCTAGAGGGGGGTGAATAGGACACTTTTTAAATTTCTCAATACAAATTATTCTTAGAGCACTTTTATCAAACACAAGATATGCAGGATATAAATCAATAAAAGCACATGAGAAAGAAATAAATCAGTTCATCCATTCACCACATAACAAGAGATTTTTATAGTGGTTCGGTTATGTACCTACTCCACTCCCGGCTGATCCACTCACTCCTTAAGTGGCCGGATTTCACTATCACTATGGTTTTAAATGAGGTTAACCATAAACCTTAACAGCCTACAAAAGGACTTACGACTCAACACATGGATTCATCCTTCCATAGAACTAATCCATGACCACTTAGTCCTACACAAGGGCTTGTCCTACTCAAGGACTTGTCCTACGCAAGGACTCTACCGAGTTTGGGTCTTCAAACTCTGAAACCCAAATCTCAACTTGAGGAGGTTTCTTGGACTCGAAAGACTAAATATACTTAGCTGATTGAGTCCCTTGATGATGCCTTTGTTGAAGAAGCTTCGGCTTGTACGGAAGACGTCTTCTTCAGCTCCCTCGATCAGCAACCTTGCTCCGGATGACCCATTGTAGATTCCAAGGTGAGGGATTGAGGTTAGGTTGAGGCTATTTTGGGATATGGCTTTTATATGAGGAAAGCTTCTACCTAAACCACCATTAATGGCATTGATGACAAGAGAAAGTCTATGAGAGGTAGGTCAAGATGCCATTAAAGAGGGGTTGAGTTCATGATTCAATCCAAGCTTTGAATGCTTAATCAATGTTGGTCAGATCAACATGGATTGAAGTATGAACTCAACAAATCAAAGGGTTTGGAAGAAGGAGATCTCAAGAAGAAGGCTCACACAAACCCTAGATGTTGCTCAAGGTGTGTTGGGCAAGATCCAACCGAGTTCTATAAATAGATTATGACATTCAACGGTCAGAAAATGGTCAGCTCGATAGGTTCCGATCGATCGGATATAAGATTTAGCCAAATTTGAATTTTGCTCAAAAACAGGTTCTCCGATTGATCGGACTTAGTTCCGATTGATCGGAATACCCTGTCCGATTGATCGGACAGATGGTCCGATTGATCGAAATTTCTTCCAGAGAGTTGATGTAGTTTTTCTGGAAATTCCTCCGATGGATCGTATGTGTGTCCGATGGATCAGAACACCCCTGTCCGATGGATCGGACAGACCTCCGAGGGATCGTAAAAGAGTCCAGAGAGTTTTTCATATATTTGCTGGACAATTATACGATTGATCGGACATACTGTCCGATTGATCGGAACACACTGTCCGATGGATCGGACAGCCCTCCGATGGCTCGGAAAAGTGTCCAGAGAGTTTACAATGTAACTGGACTATTCTCCGATGGATCGGACACATTGTCCGATTGATCGGACATCTATCGGACTATTCTCCGATGGATTGGGTATGTATCGGAGAAAGCAGACTTATAGTTTTTCAATTTTAAAGCAACTTCTGCTACCAAGAACCCTTCCATTGCTGATCTTAATGGAAGGTGGGCTATAGATGGTGCTAAGGGTGTGCCTAGGAAGAATTTGGGCCATCTATAGAAGGTTTTGGGATCAAAGGTTTGGGTGGAGAGGCTTGAAGCTGACTTGATCTTTGAAAAGCTTCTGTCTTCAGCCGCAAGGAAAACTGTCTTCAGCCGCAAGGAGACTCGACGACACATTAACCATGGTAATTGACAAACCTTTGCATTAACACATTGAAAATCTCTTTGGACATTTTTTCGATCACTCGGAGGGCTGTCCGATCAATCGGACAAGGCATTCCGATCAATCAGAAGTCATGTCCGATCAATCGGAGACTTGTCCAGCAACATTGAAAAAACTCTCTGGACATTTTTCCGATCACTTGGAGGACAGTCCGATCAATCGGAAAGGGTGCTCCGATCAATCGGAGAATGATCCGATCCATCGGACAGAATTCCAGAAAATCTCAAAAACTCTCTGGAAGAAATTACGATCAATCGGACCGGGTCCTCCGATCAATCGGAACTAAGTCCGATCAATCGGAGAACCTATTTTTCAGCAAAAATTCAAATCAGCTAATACTTATGTCTGATCGATCGGATCCTATCGAAGGTGACCGTTTTCTGACCGTTGAATGTCATCTCTATATATGGAACTCGGTTGGATCTTGTTCAAATCACCTTGACCATCATCTAGGGTTTGTTGTGAGTTTTCTTCTTGAGATTTCTTTCTCTCATACCCTAAGATTTGTTGAGTTCATACTTCAATCCATGTTGATCTGACCAACATTGAAGAGCATTCAAAGCTTGGATTGAATCATGAACTCAACCCCTCTTTAATGGCATCTTGACCTACCTCTCAAAGTTATACACTTGTCATCAATGCCATTAATGGTGGTTTAGGTAAAAGCTACTCCTCATATAAAAGCCATATCTCAATATAGCCTCAACCAAACCCTAATCCCTCACCTTGGAATCTACAAAGAGTCATCCGTAGCAAGGTTGCTGATCGAGGGAGCTGAAGAAGGTATCTTCCGTGCAAGCCGAAGCTTCTTCAACAAAGGCATCATCAAGGGGCTCACTCAGCTAAGTATATTTAGTCTTTCGAGTCCAAGAAACCTCCTCAAAGTTGAGATTTGGGTTTCAGAGTTTGAAGACCCAAACTCGTTAGAGTCCTTGCGTAGGACAAGTCCTTGAGTAGGACAAGCCCTTGTGTAGGACAAAGTGGTTCATGGATTAGTCCTATGGGAGGATGAATCCATGTGTTGAGTTTTAAGTCCTTTTGTAGGCTGTTAAGGTTTATGGTTAAGCTCATTTAAAACCATAGTGATAGTGAAATCCGGCCACTCAAGGAGTGAGTGGATCAGCCGGGAGTGGAGTAGGTATATAATCGAACCACTATAAAAATCTCTTGTTGTGTGGTGAATGGTTGAACTGATTTACTTCTTTCACTTGTGCTTTTATTAATTGATATTCTGCATATCTTGTGCATGAAGTAAGTTATTTAAGAATACTTTGCATGTTTACAAGTGTGTAAGTTGGTAATTTTAAAAAAGTGTCCTATTCACCCCCCTCTAGGACAAGGTAACTTGTTTCTTGCTTCTACAAGAGCGGTAATCAAACTTATACCGCATTTTCAAAGGAATCGTATCTCAACATGCGAGCAACTCGGCTCGTGTTCGTTGAAAGGGGTCGCATCTCAACATGCGAGCAGCTCGGTTCGTGGTCGTTGAAAGGGGTCGCATCTCAACATGTGAGAAGTTATCCCCGAGCCCGAGCATCCCTCGCTTTTCTAGTACCAGTAGCCTGTATAGACTGGTTTTGGGCTTATTTTTGTTCGTAGCTCCAAATCACAAGGGATCTCCATCAAGGAATGTAATCAACTAGATGTCTAATTGGTTTAGGTCATCCCCTTATCTAAGGATTAACAGGATAAGCACCTTATCCCCTGAAATCTGTAGTAATCTTAATGTCTCGCTTAACAGATTGGATCACCTGGATTTGTATAAATAGGTGGTTCCACAGATGATAAAGGTACACAATCTCTAAGCTCATATCTCACTTTTCTCTTGGTAACCATATCCCGTCTGACTTAAGCTTCGGAGGGCCAATGGCTGGACACCGGCCACCCTTAGTTTTCTCTTTTATTTTTTCAGGTTTGGAGGGAAGCTTGATCGAAGGAAGGTGAGCGTCTGGAGGATCTTGTTACCAAATTCGACGTAAACAATGGGGAGCAAGGGAGAGCATCATGGAGCGACCGCAACTCCTCCAACTAGGGTTTCTTCTAGTTTTTCATGTTTTTGTTTAGCTTTTCTTTGAATTCTAATTGAAGCATGATAATGCTTGGCTAGAACCTCTTAGCTAAGGCTAAGAGGAGAAGCTTGTGAGTAGTTATCATGTTGGATTCGTTCTAATTCAAGTGCTTTGTTTTAAGTTGGGTTTTTAAGTTCTAGTTTGAATAAAAGTCGATATTTTTGGATGTTTTATGAGAGTTCATGTGCTTCGGACATGAGTTCCTTGCAATT
Source organism: Liriodendron chinense (assembly GCA_003013855.2). Classification (NCBI taxonomy): domain Eukaryota; kingdom Viridiplantae; phylum Streptophyta; class Magnoliopsida; order Magnoliales; family Magnoliaceae; genus Liriodendron; species Liriodendron chinense. The sequence goes on from PVNU02002397.1 coordinate 715,025, forward strand.
ATCTGAGATTAACATGTTTGAATTGATTAGATTCGAATTGTAGTAACCCTAGAGCGTACCATAGTCCATTAGCATGGTCGTTACTTCGAAGGCTACATATTCGACTTCTACGTGCTTCATTAGAACAAGAACCTTATTCTTCAACTTGAGTAGGGACTGTTTGTGTTTGAATGCCATATCTTCCAATTAGAAGAGAGATAGAACTTCAATTCTAGTTGTGTTATGCTTGGATGAACGAATTCACATGAGGGCTTGCGCAAGTGGATCCTCAAAAGCCTCAGTTCCCGTTAATTACAGATTTTTACAATTACTGTTTTAAGTTAGTTTATTAACTTGATATCCTTAATTCATTGAATTAGAAGTTGCTAGAACAATTTGAATTGGTTTACCTAATTCCCTATGGATCGACCTCGGTCTTACCGGGATTTATTACTACAGCGCAACCTTACACTTGAGGCGAGCGAACACTAAACCTACACCTAATCCTAAACCTAAAACTCTAACCTAAACCTAAACCTAAACCTAAACATGAAATCTAAAAGCTAAACCCAATTTCTAGACCTAAACCTATAACCTAAACTTAAAGTCAATTCACCTAACCTAAACCTACACCTAATCCTAAACCTACAACCCTAACCTAAACCTAAACCTAAACCTAAACTCGAAATCCTAAACCTAAACCCGATCCCGAACCCAAATCCGAACTCGATTTCCTAAACCTAAACCTAAACTCAATTCACCTAACCTAAACCTACACCTAATCCTAAATCTACAACTCTAACTTAAACCTAAACCTAAACTCGAAAACCTAAACCTAAACCCGATCCCCAACCCATAACCGATTTCCAAAACCTAAACCTAAACTCAATTCACCTAACCTAAACCTACCTAAAGCTACACCTAATCCTAAACCTACAACCCTAAACTAAACTTGAACCTAAACTTGAAATCTTAAACCTAAACCCGATCCTGAACCCGAATCCTAGACCTAAACCTATAACCTAAACTTAAACTCAATTCACCTAACCTAAACCTACACCTAATAATAAACCTATAACCCTAACCTAAATCTAAACCTAAAAATGAAATCTTGAACCAAAACCTAAACTCGAAATCCTAAACCTAGACCTATAACCTAAACATAAAGTCAATTCACCTAACCTAAACCTACACCTAATCCTAAACCTACAACCCTAACCTAAGCCTAAACCTAAAGTCAAAATCCTAAACCTAAACCCGATCCCGAAACCCAACCATAACCCGAACCGAAACCTAAACCCAATTTACCTAACCTAAACGTACACCTAATCCTAAACCAACAACTCTAACCTAAACCTAAATGAAACACAAAATCCTAAACCTAAACCCGATCCCGAATCCGAACCCGATTTCCTAAACCTAAACCTAAACTCAATTCACCTAACCTAAACCTACACCTAATCCTAAAGCTACACCTCTAACCTAAACCTAAACCTAAACTTCAAAATCTTAAACCTAAACCCGATCCGGAACCCGAATTTTAGACCTAAACCTATAACTTAAACTTAAACTCAATTCACCTAACCTAAATCTACACCTAATCCTAAACCAATAACCTTAACCTAAACCTAAACCTAAACCTAAACAGGCAACCTTAAACCAAAACCAGATCCCGAACCCGAAACCTATAACCTAAACTTAATGTTAATTCACCTAACCTAAACCTACACCTAATCCTAAACCTACAACCCTAACCTAAACCTCAATCTAAACTCGAAATCCTAAACCTAAACCCGTTCCCGAACCCAAACCCGAACCCGATTTCCATAACCTAAACATAAACTCAATTCACCTAACCTAAACCTACACCTAGTACTAAACCAATAACCCTAACCTAAACCTAAACCTAAACTTGAAATCTTGAACCAAAACCGAAGCTCAAAATCTTAAACCGAAACCTATAACCTAAACTTAAAGTCAATTCACCTAAGCTAAACCTACACCTAGTCCTAAACCTACAACCCTAACCTAAACCTAACCCTAAACTCGAAATCCTAAACCTAAATCAGATCCCGAACCCAAACACGAACCCAATTTCCTAAACCTAAACCTAAACTCAATTCACCAAGCCTAAGCCTACACCTAATCCTAAATCTACAACTCTAACCTAAACCAAAACCTAAACTCAAAATCCGAAACCTAAACCGATCCCGAACCCGAACCCAATTTCCTAAACCTAAACCTAAACTCAATTCACCTAACCTAAACCTACACCTAATCCTAAAACTACAACTCTAACCTAAACCTAAACCTAAACTTGAAATCTTAAACCTAAACCCGATCCCGAACCTGAATCCTAGACCTAAACCTATAACTTACACTTAAACTCAATTCACCTAACCTAAACCTACACCTAATCCAAAACCTACAACCCTAACCTAAACCTAAACCTAGACTTAAAATCTTAAACCGAAACCGGATCCCGAACCGGAATCCTAATACTAAACCTATAACCTAAACTTGAAGTCACTTCACCGAACCAAAGCCTACACCTAATCTTAAACCAACAACCCTAACCAAAACCTAAACCTAAACTTGAAATCCTAAACCTAAACCCGATCACGAACCCGAACCCAAACCCGATTTTCTAAACCTAAACCTAAACTCAATTCACGTCACTTAAACCTACACCTAATACGAAATTAACAACCCTAAGTTAAACCTAAACCTAAACACTAATTCCTAAACCTAAACATGGTCCCGAACCCGTAACCGATTTCCAAAACATAAACCTAAACTCAATTCACCTAACCTAAACCTACACCTAATCCTAAACCTACAACCCTAACCTAAACCTAAACCTAAACCTAAACTTGAAATCTTAAACCTAAACCCGATCCCGAACCTGAATCCTAGACCTAAACCTATAACCTAAACTTAAATTCAATTCACCTAACCTAAACCTACACCTAATCCTAAACCTATAACCCTAACCTAAACCTAAACCAAAACCTAAACCTAAACTTGAAATCTTAAATCAAAACCAGATTCCGAACCCGAATCCTAAACCTAAACCTGTAACATAAACTTAACGTTAATTCACCTAACCTAAACCTACAACCCTAACCTAAACCTCAATTTAAACTCGAAATCTTAAACCTAAACCCGATCTCGAACCCAAACTCGAACCCGATTTCCTAAACCTAAACATAAACTCAATTCACCTAAGCTAAACCTGCACCTAATCCTAAATCTACAACTCTAACCTAAACCTAAACCTAAACTCAAAATCCTAAACCTAATCTCAAAATCCTAAACCTAACCCCGAACCCGATTTGCTAAACCTAAACCTAAACTCAATTCACCTAACCTAAACCTGCACCTAATCCTAAACCTACAACTCTAATCTAAACCTAGACTTAAACTTGAAATCTTAAAACTTAACCCGATCCCGAACCTGAATCCTACACCTAAACGTATAACCTAAACTTAAAGTCAATTCACTTAACCTAAACCTACACCTAATCATAAACCTACAACCCAAACCTAAACCTAAACCTAAGCTTGAAATCCTAAACCTAAACCTGATCCCGAACCAAAACCCGAACCCGATTTTCTAAACCTAAACCTAAACTCAATTCACCTAACCTAAACCTACAACTAATCCTAAACCTACAACTCTAACCTAAACCAAAACCTAAACTTGAAATCTTAAACTTAAAACCGATGCCGAACCTGAATCATAAACCTAAACCTATAACCTAAACTTAAAGTCAATACTCCTAACCTAAACTTGTACCTAACCTCAAACCTACAACTCTAACCTAAACCTAAACCTAAACTCGAAATCATAAATCTAAACCCGATCTTGAACCCGAACCCGATTTGTTAAACCTAAACCTAAACTCAATTCACCAATCCTAAACCTACACCTAATCCTAAACCTAAAACCCTAACCTAAACCTAAACCTAAACTTGAAATCTTAAACCTAAACCTGATCCTGATCCTGAACTCGAATCCTAAACCTATACCTATAACCTAAACTTAAAGTCAATTCACCTAACCTAAACCTACACCTAATCCAAAACTAACAACCCTAACCTAAACCTAAACCTAAACTCGAAATCCTAAGCCTAAACCAGATCCCGAATACAAACCCGAACCCAATTTCCTAAACCTAAACCTAAACTCTATTCACCTAACCTAAACCTACACCTAATCCTAAATCTACAACTCTAACCTAAACCAAAACCTAAACTCGAAATCCGAAACCTAAACCCGATCCCGATCTTGAACCCGATTTCCTAATCGCAAACCTAAACTCAATTCACCTAACCTAAACCTACACCTAATCCTAAATCTAACACTCTAACCTAAACCTAAACCTAAACTCAAAATCCTAAACCTAAACCCCGTCCCGAACTTGAATGCAATTTGCTAAACCTAAACCTAAACTCAATTCACCTATCCTAAACCTACACCTAATCCTAAACCGACAACTCTAGCCTAAACTTAAACCTAAACTTGAAATCTTGAACCTAAACCGGATCCGAACCCGAATCCTAGACCTAATCTTATAACCTAAACTTAAACTCAATTCACCTAACCTAAACCTACACCTAATCCTATACCTATAACCCGAACATAAACCTAAACCTAAACTTGAAATCATAAACCTAAACCCGATCCCGAACCCGAATCCTAGACCTAAACCTATAACCTAAACTTAAACTCAATTCACCTAACCTAGACCTAGACCTAGACCAAATCCTAAACCTATAACCCTAACCTAAACCTAAACCTAAACTTGAAATCTAAAATCAAAGCCAGATCCCGAACTCGAATCCTAAACCTAAACCTCTAACCTAAACTTAAAGTCAATTAACCTAACCTAAACCTACACCTAATCCTAAACCTACAACTCTAACCTAAACCTAAACCTAAACTTCAAATCCTAAACCTAAACCAGATCCTGACCCAAACCCGAACCCGATTTTCTAAACTAAAACCTAAACTGAATTCACTTAACCTAAACCTACACCAATTCCTAAACCTACAACTTGTTCGCTCGCCTCAAGTATAAGGCTGCGATGTAGTAATAATTCTCGGTAAGACCAAGGTCGATCCACAGGGAAAGAGGTAAACAATTTCAACTACTCTAATAACTAGAATCTAAGAAGTTTAGAAAAATAGTTTTTCACATAAAATAGGAAAATCTGAAAATAAAAAGAACAAGAGCATCAAGGATCCACTTGTAGTAGTCTAATGCCAATCCATTCATCCAAGCACAACACAATTAGAATCAAAGTCCTATGTCTCATCTAATTGGAGGATATAACATTCAAGTACAAACAATCCCACTTAAATCTGAAAATCAGATTTCTAATAACATAGAACTTGAACTTGTAGCCTTCGGAGTAACAGCCATGCCAAGAGACTATGGCATGCTCAAGGGTAACTACAATTCGAATTCAAACAACCCAATCATGGTAATCTTAGAGAATTGTAAGGAATTCATGTCCGGAGTACACAAACTCTCACAAAACTTCTAAGAAACCAAACTTTATTCAAACTAGAACTTGAAAATCCATAAATAAAGTAAAGGGTACTTGAAGAAACGAATTAAAGCATTGAAACAAACTACAAACTTCACCGGGTACTTGAAGAAACGAATTAAAGCATTGAAACAAACTACAAACTTCACCTCTTAGCTCTAGCTAAGAGGTTAACTAGAAGAAAATATTAAAACTAGAAACTAAAACTAGAAGAAGAAGAAAACTAGTTGTAAGAGGCTAGGAAGCCTCCTAGGTCTTGATCTCTTTGCTCCCCACGTTGTTAGATGCCTTAGAAAGAGAGTGGAGGTGGCCTTTTATAAGAGAAATCCCGCACCAACTTGGAAACTTTGAGAATCCATGGAGTCCTCTCGCAATTTGAAAACTTGGCCTTGAAAATCGGAGTTTCTGGAGCACCTTCGACCTATCTGGCGACTGGTCTGGCGACCAGTCTAAGAAGAAAAAATAGTCCAAAAATTACACTGTAGACCTGTCTGTCGACCTGTCTGGCGATCGGTCTGACAACCGGTCTAAGATAAAAAATTCAGATTTTCTTCTTTCTCTTTTCTCTTTCTTTCTTGCTTCTTTCCTCCACCTTTTAGCACTTGTTCTGTTGATCTTTAATGCATACAAAGTGACTCTTTTAACCATAAATTGGTGAAATCTTCCTCTCATTCCTATAATTACAAAAACATGTATTAGATTAGTCTGTAAACATGAAAATCATGCATATAATGTGATGTAATGGGTCGGCAAATGTATAAATTGGAGGCTCAACACACCCCCCAACCAACATTTTCGTAGTCCCAAGCAAAACATGGGTGAAACAAGTTCAATTCTCCAAAACTAACTCCTTCAGAAAATATGCTTCTATCCATTCCAAGAAATACAAATGTAAGAATCAGAAAAATTAGGTGATAGAAGTTGAAACCTTAAACTCTCAAAACATAATAAGTGTTCGTATGAAATTCCCGCTGATTAATTGATAAATAGAAGAACTTAAACAAATTCAACCTAGTGTGCATAGTGAATGTTCATCTCATGGGTTTTCAGGATTATCTTCTTCATAGATCAACTACACTATGGATCTCAAGGTGTACAGATCAACAACAAGCCTATGACAGGAATTTGGCTTACCGTCCTTTCGACGACTTTCACACTATGTCCCATTTTCGGCTTTGGTTACGGGTAGACCATCTCCCGGTTGGTAATAGGTAGCCCTTTTTGAAATTTTCCACCATGTTTTCCATCATTCCCAATTTTTATCCTTCCTTTTCCTTTTTATTTTTCATTAGATAGGATTTTTAGAAATCTGTATCTTTCGTTATTTTCCCATGGACAAGGATGGACAACGTACCCCGGCTTGGTTTCTCAACACCTTAAATCAAAGTCTAGTTAATCCACAAATCACATAATCCTTTCAACCCATGAAAATCGTGTAACGTGAACTAGATATAAGAGTGTTCAAATTTTCTATCAATCACATAAATAGGGGAATTCACATATAAAACCATTATATTAAGAGAAGTTCAAAGATTGCAACATCACTCACTTCGTATCTCCTCTTCTTATACTCGTATCATCTCGAATGCATAGAAACAAAGTTTTCCAAAAGAGTTTTGAATTTTAGAAAAATAAAAAAATTTCTACATCAATTGCTTGAAATGTCACAAAAGCTAGTAGATTCATCTATGGAATCTCACCCCCCAATCAAAATCTTACATTGTCCTCAATGTAACAAGATATGCAATAAGCATGACATGAGAGCAATGAAATAAACAAAGGAGAGTGGGAACGAGAATACCTGAGGTAGCAAGTTGATCAATACTAGCATCTTCCATTGTCTCGATGAGACTCATTCAATCCTAATTGCTGAAAAATAAATCCTAACCTACCTACCTACCATTGATTAGTCCGATCGACTACATGATCAAATTTGAGCAGGATCTTCATGAATTTCAATAAATTTCTCATAAGGACCATCCAAAGTCCTGCTTGACAGTAAACATGGGTGCTTGTCTTCATTGAAGTCCAATATTTATGCGCACCACATGCATGATAGGAGGAGATAAGAGCAGAAAAAAGATAACTCCTCAAATTCTGATTTGGGTTATGATTGATTAAAAACGGGTCCTCCCAATCAGAATTTTCAATGGGTTGAAGGATCCATGATGGTGGAGAGACATTCATCAAGTTTTCATTGGTTAAAGTTGTCTCCTCCACAATTTCAGAATTGTACGGTGCTTCCACAAACAATGGTAAAGAGTATAAATCAGTGGAATGGTGTTCTTCAGGCACCAACACCGTGTCTAACAAAATATCCAACTCCTTAATCATCTTATCATCAAGATCATAAGAGTGGGCCAAGCATTCCTCTAGGAAATCGAGAGAGTCGGATGAAGGATCATGATCTTGCTTGAGTGAGTGCAAAAATTCACTTTTGATGGTGAGGGACTCGCCCTCCATGGAGTGGAATTCTTCCAAACTAGGTTCTCCATAACTAGTATGAGGCACCAAGTAGGAAGTATGCAAGACTTTAACAATCTCTTGAATAATGGGGTCGTTTGAATTTTCAAAGTGAGCCAAGCATTCATCCAAAGAATCTGAATTTTCACTTATGGGAGTCTCAATCTCCACATTAAAATTAAGCATGTCAAGTTGGTGGAGTGACTCAAAAATATCAACCTTGGCCATCTCTCTAGCATGCATATCCTCTAGAGACTCATAATCATTATGCCCTTGGGAAAGAGAAACCATAGGTTCATAAGCATCCACCGAACCCTCATTGTAGGCAACCTCACTACCGCTTTCAAATTTTATGAATTCCTCGAGTTTGTCAACCGTCATTGAAATCTCTTCATCATTAAGCTCAAAGCATCCAAAAGAGATAGTTGACTCACCATAATTGATGATAACATTGGGATCATTGAGATCAATCTCCTCTAAAAGTCTATTGATTAAATCCGAAGAAGGTGGGGCTTGGGTAGCCCCATCCTCCTCATTAGAAGAGATTGATTTGATGCCCCTATATTCGGGCTCAACGTTGTCATAAGATGGCGAGTAGGCTTGATTTGATTGTTCATCTACATACTCTTTCCATATTTCCTCAAGTATTTGTGTATACATGTCATCACAAGAGGAAGATGTTTTAGGGTGATTGTTAATAACCACGGTTAGTTCTTCCCTTGAACAAGGAGAATGGTAGTTTCCCCAATTAAGACCATACGCATTGTAGGATGAAGAGTTATATGATGGTTGATAGGCATATCCATACAAGTGATCACGCATTGTCTTAACCGGTTGGCCACTATTCACTCGTTCCTTTTGTTGTTGCACACCTCCTACCATAACCGGTGGAATACTGTTCGCTCGCCTCAAGTGTAAGGCTGTGATGTAGTAATAAATCTCGGTAAGACCGAGGTCGATCCACAGGGAAATAGAAACAACTTTCAAACTATTCCAGCAACTCAGTTTTGCAAGAAAAATAGATTTAATTGGGTAATTAAACTAAAACAGTAACTTAATGAAAATTCAGTGGATTAAAGTACTAACGCATTCAAGGATCCACTTTTAGCAATCCCATGTCAATTCAATCAATCTAAGTAGAGAACACAACTAGATTTGAAGTCCTATCTCTCATCTAGTTGGAAAATAAAACATTCACACACATTCAATCACATTCAAGTTGAACTTCCAAGTTCTAGTCCCATTCAATCAATGTAGAATTCAAAACCATAGCCTGCGGAGTAACAGCCATGCCTATGGACTATGGCCTGCTCAAGGATTACTATAATTCGAATCTAAACAAGCATCATATGATAATCTCAGAGAATTGCAAGGAATTCATGTCCGGAGTACGTGAACTCTCATAAAACATCTTAAACTACCAACTTTTGGAACTGAAATATGTAAAAATCCAAACTTGAATTGAAATTACTTCAATTAAACTGAATCCAAAATGGAATTAACTACAAGCTTCACCTCTCAGCCTTAGCTGAGAGGTTCTAGACGAGCATATTCATGCTACAACTAAAAACTCTTAATAAAAGCATAAAAACTAGAAAAACCAGAAATTGGAGGGTTGCAGACGCTCCACGACAGCTTCCTCTCTCCAAAACCACGTCCCTTAGCTTCTCTCATGACCTAGGAAGAGCCCCTAGGTGTTTTTTTATAGTAGGAAAGCTCCCTTGCGTCGGAAACATCCAGAAATTGCGTAAGGTTACGCACTGCGCAGAAAATTTTGGAGCTTCATGGAGAAGTTTTATTACGCAGACGACCGGTCGCACGACCGGTCTGAGCCCCTGACGACCGGTCGCACGACCGGTCGCAAAACAGCAAAAAACAGTCCAGAGAGTTTGGCCGAATTCTGTATTTAAATTTTAATTCCAGGACCGGTCGTACGACTGGTCTGGGCATCGGATGACCGGTCGCACGACCGGTCGTGAATGGTCCAGTGACCTTCTCTGAATTCTTTTCCTTCTGTGCATAATCGGACCGGTCGGACGACCGGTCACACGACCGTTCTTAACCTCTGTTTCTGCTTTTCTCCTTTGTCTTCTTTCTTCCTTTCTTCTCCTCTCGTTCTACTTTCTTTGGTCCTTCTTTCTTTTTCATCCAATGGCTTCAAATGACCCTTTTTAGACTCCAATTTGGTGAAGTCCGCTCTCATCCCTGAAATCACAAAACATGCATTAGATAGACCTTTTGAACATGAAAACCATGCATATAATGTGATGTAGTGGGCAATGCAATGTATAAATTGGAGGTTCAACACACCCCCCAACCAGCTTTTTGCTAGTCCCGAGCAAAACATGCGTGAATAAGTTCAAACCTCCAAACCCAACTCTCTTCTAGAAACCATGTTTCTATCCATTCCAAGATGTACAAGTATAAAATTTGGAAAAATTAGGTGATAGAAATTGCAAACTTAAACTCTCAAAGCATAAGAAGTGTCTATAAGAAATTCCCGCTGATTGATTGATAAATAGAAGAACTCGAACAAATTCAACCTAGTGTGCATAGTGAAAGTTCATCTCATGAGTTTCTGGGATCATCTTCTTCATAGGTTAAGTAAACCAAGGATTTTAAGGTGCACAGAGCAACAACAAGCCTATGACAGGAATTTGCCTTACCGTCCTTCCGACGGCTTTCACACTACGTCCCATTTCCGGCTTTGGTTACGGTTCGACCATCCCCCAGTTGGTAATAGGTAGCCCTTTTCGGAATTTTCCACCATTTTTCTTTCCTTCCCGATTTCATCCTTTCTTTCCTTTTTCTTTTAAATTAGATAGGATTTTTAAAAATCCATATCTTTCATTATTTTCCCATGGACAAGGATGGACAAAATACCCCGGCTTGGTTTCTCAACACCTTTAAATCAAAGTCTAGCTAATCCAAAAATCACATAAACCTTTCAACTCATGAAAATCGTGTAATGTGAACTTGGTGTAAAGGTGTTCAAATTTTCTATCAATCACGACAATAGGGGAACTAACATATAAAACCATTATGTTGGGAGAAATTTAAGACTTACAACATCACACACTTCGTTTCTCCTCCTCTTATACTCATATCATCTCGAATGCATGGAAATAAGGTTTTCTAAAAGAGTTTTAAAATTTTAGAAAATTCGAAAAAAATTGCGCATGTGAGGCTCGAAATGTTGCAACATGCTAGATGAGGAATCTCATCTCACCCCCCATCCAATTCTTGCATTATCCTCAATGTAAAAAGATATGTAATTAGCATGAACATGAGAGCAATGGTAAAATATGAGAGAGTGAGAACAATAGTACCTAAGAGAGCGATCATGGAAGTCTTCAACCCAACAACTAAAACCTACTAAAACAGTAAAACTAAATAAAACCTACCTATGCTATACGTCCATCAGACTAGGAGATCAATCATCCTGATATACAGGATCATTCAGAGTGATGGACATGTACTCTGAATCAAATTTCTCAACAAATGGGTTAAGGCGTTGTCCATTAACTTTAAAACAGTTACCATTCGCTGCATTCTCAATCTCAACGCCCCATGAGGAAAAACTTCTGAAAAAGATGAAGTCGGGCATTGTACAAGAGCACTTTCTGTCCTTCATGGAAATATTTCCTTAAGATGTGCTTGTCATGAAAGGCCTTCATCTTACTCTTGTAAATTTTTGAATTCTCATATGCATCATTCTGGATCTCATCAAGCTCATTTAATTGAAGTTTGCGAAGCGAGCTAGCCTTGTCAATGTCAAAATTTAAAGCTCGAATTGCCCAATAGGCTTTGTGTTCTATCTCCACAGGCAAGTGGCAAGCTTTTCCATAGACAAGTCTATAAGGGGACATTCCAATGGGTGTCTTATAGGTAGTACGGTGAGCCCAAAGTGCATCATCTAATCTTAGGGACCAATCCTTGCAATCCGGTCTCACCGTCTTTTCCAAAATCTGCTTGATTTCCCTATTGGAGATTTCAGCTTGCCCACTTGTTTGTGGGTGGTATGGGGTACTCACTTTATGCCTAATACCATATTTCTTCATCAAAGCTTCAAAAGGTCTATTGCAAAAGTGAGAACCACCATCACTAATGATGGCTCGAGGCGTCCTAAATCTAGAAAGTATGTTTTCTTTGAGGAACTTGAGAACCGTACGATGATCGTTTGTTCTACATGGGATAGCCTCTATACATTTAGACACATAGTCTACGGCAAGCAAAATATAGACATGTCCAAAAGATGAGGGGAATGGTCCCATGAAATCGATGCCCCAACAGTCAAAGACTTCAAGATGTTGAATTGGGGTGAGAGGCATCATATTTCGACAGGATAATCCTCCTAACTTTTGGCAGCGTTCGCATGTTTTGCAAAACTCGTGGGTGTCCTTAAATAGCGTGGGCCAATAAAAACCACATTGCAGAATTTTTGCAGTTGTTTTCTTGGCTGAAAAATGACCCCCACATGCTTGATCATGACAAAAGGAGATGACGGAATTATGTTCGTCATCAGGGACACATCTCCTTATAATTTGGTCTGGGCAATATTTAAACAATAGAGGTTCATCCCAGAAAAATCTGCACACTTCCCTTAGAAATTTACATTTGTCCTGCGCAGTCCAATAAATCGGCATCGCACCTGTGGAAAGATAATTGGCTATATCAGCGTACCATGGTGGATGCATAGCAACAAAGAGTTGCTCATCTGGGAATGAGTCCTCAATAGGTGACTCGTCAATGGAATTAGGTAGGACTAGGCGGGATAGATGATCCGCCACCACATTTTCTACCCCCTTCTTGTCTTTGATCTCCAAGTCGAATTCTTGAAGGAGTAGGATCCATCTAAGCAAACGGGGCTTAGCATCCTTCTTAGAAAGAAGGTGTTTCAGCACCGCACGATCCGTGTAAACAATAACTTTGGATCCTATTAAGTATGGCCTGAATTTGTCCAAGGCAAAAATGACAGCTAGGAGCTCTTTCTCCGTAGTCGAATAATTAACTTGGGCGGGATTCAAGGTCCTACTTGCGTAGTAGATAACATGGGGTTTCTTATCCTTCTTTTGGCCTAACACCGCCCCAATAGCAAAATCACTCACATCGCACATCAACTCAAAAGGAATGGACCAATCTGGTGGTTGCATGATAGGAGTGGTTGTCAACATGTCTTTTAGCTTTGAAAAAGCTAATTGACATTCGGCACTTCACTCAAATTGGTTCTCCTTTTGTAGAAGGTTGCATAAAGGCCTTGAGATATGACTAAAATCCTTTATAAACCTTCTATAGAAACCAGCGTGTCCAAGGAAGGACCGTACATCGCGTATGCTTTTGGGTGGTGGTAGATTGGAAATTATATCAATTTTTGCCCGGTCTACCTCTATTCCATTGGACGAGATGATATGTCCAAGGACTATTCCTCTTTGTACCATAAAATGGCACTTTTCCCAGTTTAAGACGAGTTTTTTCTCCTCACACCTCATCAAGACCAACTTCAAGTGCTTGAGGCACTCATCAAACGTACAACCAAAAACAGAAAAGTCATCCATGAATACCTCAAGAAACTCACCCACCATATCCGAGAAAATACTCAACATGCATCGTTGGAATGTGGCGGGTGCATTACATAACCCGAATGGCATTCTTCGGTAAGAGAAGGTGCCAAATGGGCATGTAAATGTGGTTTTCTCTTGGTCCTCCGGAGCTATCTCAATTTGATTGTATCCGGAATAGCCATCTACGAAGCAATAATAGGAATGGCCTGCCTACCTCTCCAAAATTTGATCCATAAATGGGAGAGGGAAGTGGTCTTTCCTAGTAACTGTGTTGAGCTTCCTATAATCAATGCACATACGCCAACCGGTGGTCACCCTAGTCGGTATAAGCTCGTTGTTGGCGTTTTCAATGATGGTAATACCGGATTTCTTGGGGACAACTTGGGTAGGACTCACCCATTGGCTATCTGAGATGGGGTAGATAATACCCACATCCAATAGCTTTAACACCTCGGCTTTGACAACCTCCATCATATTTGGATTTAGCCGTCTTTGAGGTTGTCTAGTCGTTTTTGCATTTTCTTCAAGGTGTATATGGTGAGTGCAAACCGAAGGATCTATCCCTTTGAGATCCGCTATTGTCCAACCTATGGCTTCCCTATGTTCTTTGAGTAACTCAATCAACTTGAGCTCTTGGTCTTTCTCTAGGTGGGAGGCAATGACAACTGGGAAAGTTCCCTCTTGACCCAAATATACATATTTAATCTCGGATGGTAATGGTTTAAGGTCAAGCTTCGGTGGTTTGATGTTAGACGGTAGAGGCCTTGATGTGGTTGGTGGCAATTTTTCAAAATGGGGCCTCCACCGGCTAGTATCAACTACCGATCTTTCTATATTCAATGCTTACACAATTTCACTAATGATGGGGTCTTCGAAGTCCATGAAATGTGCTAAGCATGTCTCCAACCTTTCTAGTGGTTTAAGTTGGAGGAGTTCTTCTTCTTCAAAAGATTGAAGCATGTTTACCTCGAAGAACTCATCATCATCAACATCCCTATGTCTTTTGCCCAGGTGAAACACATTCACCTCTAGTGTCATGTTTCCAAAAGATAGTTACATCACCCCATTCCGGCAATTGATGATTGCGTTTGATGTGGCAAGGAATGGGCGGCCTAATATTACCGGTATTTGGGTGCTAGCATCCAAGACTGGTTGTGTGTCCAAGATGATAAAATCTACCGGGTAGCAGAATTTGTCAACTTAGACTAGAACATCCTCAACTATCCCCCTCGGTACACGGATAGATCTATCAGCGAGTTGCAACGTGGTTTTGGTCGGTTTTAATTCACCAAGACCCAATTGCTCATATACCGAGTATGGGATCAAGTTCACACTTGCCCCCAAATCTAGCAAGGCACGCTCAATCCGGTAGTCTCCAATGATACATGAGACGGTGGGACTACCGGGATCTTTGAATTTTGGGGGGGGTCTTTTGAGTGAGGATGGCACTAACTTGCTTAGTTAAGAAGGCCTTTTGCTACACATTATATTTGCGTTTTGTTGTGTATAGGTCTTTTAGAAACTTGGCATAGAGGGGATTTGTTTGATGGCATCAAGCAAAGGGATATTAATCTTGACTTGTCTGAAAATCTCTAGAATATCGTGAGAATTTGGAAGAGATTTTGGGGCAACCAATCTTGAAGGGAATGGTGCTACGGGCTTGTAAATACGTTTCGGTTGTTGTGGGGCTAAGTTAGATCCATCTTCATCCTCAGAATTTACCGGATCATTAGGCTCATCGGCCTTCACCGGAATAGATTTGTCAATTTGTTTACCACTTCTAAGGGTGGTGATGGATTTGGCTTGCTCCATCTTTTGGTTGGAAGGATTAGGGATGCTCACTTCATGTACTTGCTTTGGATTGGGCTGAGGTTGGGCCGGAAAGGTCCCTTCCCTAGCATTCAAGCGTCCCTTAATCTCATCAACCGAGACTTTAAGCTCTTGGAACATTTGCTGATTCGTTTGATTGATTTGCGTTTGCCCTTGTATAAACGCTTTTAAGGTATCCTCCATTGAGAATTGAGGTGGGGCCATATTTTGCATGGGTGGCCCTCTTTGAGAGTTGGTAGGATTGCCCGTAGGAGCATTCTTCCAACTAAAATTTGGGTGGTTCTTCCAACTCTCACTGTACGTATTACCTACCGGTCCATTGAAAGGCCGTTGATAACCATATGTGGCATTGGCAGTCTCATATAGCACTTCTTGAAACGCAGGAATTTTGGGACAATCTTGCGTAGCGTGTAAATCAGTGTGACAAATCTCACATATGGTCTCAATGGCTTCATTGGATTTTGGAACTCCACTCTTACTAAGTTTCATGGCCTCGATCTTCCTTGTGAGGTTAGCTATCCTTGCATTCACGTCGTCTTCCTCCTTGAGGATATAGATTCTTCCCTTCTCCTGAGTAGGCTTGGGGTTATTGGGTTTGTCCGAGGTGTCCTAAGATTGGGCATTTTCAGCCAACATGTCCAAGTAACTCCAAGCCTCATCTGGATTTTTGCTCATAAACTCGCCATTGCACATCATCTCTACGAATTGGCGCATATTGGAACTTAATCCATCATTGAAAAAATTTATAATTCGCCAACTCTCATAGCCATGATGTGGGCAAGCAAGTAGGAGGTCCTTAAATCTCTCCCAACATTGAAAAAAGATTCACCCTCTTTAGCTGAGAAATTCATTATGGCTCTTCGAAGGGTGTTCGTTTTATGAGCCGGGAAGAACTTTTTCAAGAATTTCCGGTTCATCTCAATCCATGACCCAATCGAATGTGGTCTAAGAGAGTAAAGCCAATCTTTGGCTCTTTCTTTCAATGAAAAGGGAAACAGTTTAAGTTTAATGGTATCTTCTGAAACATTGGCGTATTGCAAGGTAGCCACCACTTCTTCAAACTCTTTCAAGTGTAGATATGGGCGGTCAGAGTCTAGTCCATGGAACTTTGGTAAGAGTTGTATTACACCCGGCTTTATGTCAATGTTTCCCCCGTTTGCTGGCAAAACCACGCAAGAGGGTGTAATTGCACGGGCTGGTTGTAGGTAGTCCCGTAGTGATCTCATTAGAGGAACATTATGCAACTCATTCTCTCCTACTCCCTTTTGATTTGCGTTTGTAGTTGGGGGGGGGGGGGGGGGGGGGGGGGGGGGGGGGGGGGGGATTCCTTACAGGTGTTTGATCCATACTCCCCAAACTTTCACAATGCTCTTGGTAGTTTCGAACTCATCTATGGACTGACAATGGTCCAACTAAACCACCTTCAGATTGGAGACGATTTGAGTGATTACGTTCCCAACGGGACATAAACCACTCAACCAGAAACTGGCTAAAACTAAATCCTAAAAATCTGAAATCTGAAACTAATCTAAAAATCTGCAAAAAGCTAAGTTAGAAAGGTATCACCTGATGCGCTTGAACTAGAGAAGAATTCCTACAAAAACAGAAAAATTTGTTAGTTCTAAGAAAATCAGAAGACCTATCTACTTCTACTTCTACAGCCACTGAAACTATTTGAAAACCGTTATCTAAATCCCCGGCAATGGCGCCAAAAACTTGTTCGCTCGCCTCAAGTGTAAGGTTGCGATGTAGTAATAAATCTCGGTAAGACCGAGGTCGATCCACAGGGAAATAGAAACAACTTTCAAACTATTCCAGCAACTCAGTTTTGCAAGAAAAATAGATTTAATTGGGTAATTAAACTAAAATAGTAACTTAATGAAAATTCAGTGGATTAAAGTACTAAGGCATTCAAGGATCCACTTGTAGCAATCCCATGTCAATTCAATCAATCCAAGTAGAGAACACAACTAGATTTGAAGTCCAATCTCTCGTCTAGTTGGAAAATAAAACATTCACACACATTCAATCACATTCAAGTTGAACTTCCAAGTTCTAGTCCCATTCAATCAATGTAGAATTCAAAACCATAGCCTGCGGAGTAACAGCCATGCCTATGGACTATGGCCTGCTCAAGGATTACTATAATTCGAATCTAAACAAGCATCATATGATAATCTCAGAGAATTGCAAGGAATTCATGTCCGGAGTACGTGAACTCTCATAAAACATCTTAAACTACCAACTTTTGGAACTGAAATATGCAAAAATCCAAACTTGAATTGAAATTACTTCAATTAAACTGAATCCAAAATGGAATTAACTACAAGTTTCACCTCTCAGCCTTAGCTGAGAGGTTCTAGCCGAGCATATTCATGCTACAACTAAAAACTCTTAATAAAAGCATAAAAACTAGAAAAACCAGAAATTGGAGGGTTGCAGACGCTCCACGATAGCTTCCTCTCTCCAAAACCACGTCCCTTAGCTTCTCTCATGACCTAGGAAGAGCCCCTAGGTGTCTTTTTATAGTAGGAAAGCTCCCTTGCGTCGAAAACATCCAGAAATTGCGTAAGGTTACGCACTGCGCAGAAAATTTCGGAGCTTCATGGAGAAGTTTTATTACGCAGACGACCGGTCGCACGACCGGTGGCAAAACAGCAAAAAATAGTCCAGAGAGTTTGGCTGAATTCTGTATTTAAATTTTAATTCCAGGACCGGTCGTACGACCGGTCGCAAGACCGGTCGTGAATGGTCCAGTGACCTTCTCTGAATTCTTTTCCT
Organism: Liriodendron chinense; assembly: GCA_003013855.2. Lineage (NCBI taxonomy): Eukaryota > Viridiplantae > Streptophyta > Magnoliopsida > Magnoliales > Magnoliaceae > Liriodendron > Liriodendron chinense. The sequence goes on from PVNU02002397.1 coordinate 733,195, forward strand.
TCTATGCATGATCGGACCGGTGGGACGACCGGTCGCACGACCGGTCTTAACCTCTGTTTCTGCTTTTCTCCTTTGTCTTCTTTCTTCCTTTCTTCTCCTGTCATTCTACTTTCTTTGGTCCTTCTTTCTTTTTCATCCAATGGCTTCAAATGACCCTTTTTAGACTCCAATTTGGTGAAGTCCGCTCTCATCCCTGAAATCACAAAACATGCATTAGATAGACCCTTTGAACATGAAAACCATGCATATAATGTGATGTAGTGGGCAATGCAATGTATAAATTGGAGGTTCAACAAATACTCATGTTATTTTTAATTCAGTAATCACGTAATATTTTTCCCGGATGATTATTCGATTTGGCTTCATTCCGGTATTCCCCCATCGTCTTATGTTGTGTGTCAATATGTGTATTGCTTTCATTAATGTAATCACGCATCGTCTTACGTTGGGGGGGGGGGGGGGGGGGGGGGGGGGGGGGGGTAGTGGAGGTTCTTTGAATCTTAGAAAAATATTCATGCTTAGAGGGATCCCGATCACAATGAGTTTGGGTCCCCCAATCCTACGTCTCATCCCCCAAAAGGTACTTATACGCACCATTCGTCCAATCATACATTATGAAATTTTAAGGAATTGGAAACTATCCTAATCTAGAAAAAAGAAAAAGAAGGGAGATGGGGAGATGTTACCTGTGAAGGTGAGCACTATGTCAGCAACAATGTCCTACAAAAAAAAATTTGTTAGTAATATAAAAAAATAAAAAAAATCTACTTCTATACAAACTGAAAATCCTACCTAACTAAAACTACTCTATAGCTACTAGAACAATTAGAACCATTTAACCTTTTCCCCGGCAACGACGCCAAAAACTTGTTCGCTTGCCTCAAGTGTAAGGCCGTGATGTAGTAATAATTCTCGGTAAGACCAAGGTCGATCCACAGGGAAAGAGGTAAAAAAATTCCAACTACTCTAATAACTAGAATCTAAGGAGTTTAGGAAAATAGCTTTTCACATAAAATAGGAAAATCTGAAAATAAAAAGAACTAAAGCACCAAGGATCCACTTGTAGTAGTCCAATGCCAATCCATTCATCCAAGCACAACACAATTAGAATCAAAGTCCTATCTCTCATCTAATTGGAGGATGTAACATTCAAGCACAAACAATCCCACTTAAATCTGGAAATCAAATTTCTAATTCTAATGAAGCACATAGAACTTGAACTTGTAGCCTTCGGAGTAACAGCCATGCCAAGAGACTATGGCATGCTCAAGGGTTACTACAATTCGAATTCAAACAACCCAATCATGGTAATCTTAGAGAATTGCAAGGAATTCATGTCTGGAGTACACAAACTCTCACAAAACTTCTAAAAAACCAAACTTTATTCAAATTAGAACTTGAAAATCCATAATTAAAGTAAAGGGTACTTGAATAAACGAATTAAAGCATTGAAACAAACTACAAACTTCACCTCTTAGCTCTAGCTAAGAGGTTAACTAGAAGAAAACATTAAAACTAGAAACTAAAACTAGAAGAAGAAGAAAACTAGTTGTAGGAGGCTAGGAAGCCTCCTAGGTCTTGATCTCTTTGCTCCCCACGTTGCTAGATGCCTTAGAAAGAGAGTGGAGGTGGCCTTTTTTAAGAGAAATCCTGTACCAACTTAGAAACTTCGAGAATCCACGGAGTCCTCTCGCAATTTGAAAACTTGGCCTTGAAAATCGGAGTTTCTGGAGCACCTTCGACTTGTCTGGCGACCGATCTAAGAAGAAAAAAATAGTCCAAAAATTATACTGTAGACCTGTTTGTCGACCTGTTTGGCTAAGACAAAAAATTCAGATTTTCTTCTTTCTCTTTTCCCTTTCTTCCTTGCTTCTTTCCTCCACCTTTTGGCACTTGTTCTATTGATCTTCAATGCATAGAAAGTGACTCTTTTAACCATAAATTGGTGAAATCTTCCTCTCATTCCTATAATCACAAAAACATGTACTAGATTAGTCTTTAAACATGAAAATCATGCATATAATGTGATGTAATGGGTCGGCAAATGTATAAATTGGAGGCTCCACACAACTATAACCTACACCGAAACCTAAACTTGAAATCTTAAACTTAAACCCAATCCCGAACCCGAATCGTAAACCTAAACCTATAACCTAAACTTAAAGTCAATTCACCTAACCCAAACCTACACCTAACCCTAAATCTACAACTCTAACCTAAATCTAAATCTAAACTCGAAATCCTAAACCTAAACCCCATCCTGAACCCGAACCCGATTTGGTAAACCTAAACCTAACCTCAATTCACCAATCCAAAACCTACAACTAATCCAAAACCTACAACTCTAACCTAAACCTAAACTTGAAATCTTAAATCTAAATCCGAACCCAAACCCAAATCCTAGACCTAAACCTATAACCTAAACTTAAACTCAATTCACTTAACCGAAACCTACACCTAATCCTAAACCTACAACCCTAACCTAAACGTAAACGTAAACTTGAAATCCTAAACCTAAACCCGATCCCGAACAAAAACCCGAACCCGATTTTCTAAACCTAAACCTAAACTCAATTCACCTAACCTAAACCTACACTTAATCCTAAATCTACAACTCTAACCTAAACCTAAACCTAAACTCGAAATCCTAAACCTAAACCTGATCCCGATCCCGAACCAGAATTCTTAAACCTAAACCTGAACTCAATTCACCTAACCTAAACCTACACCTAATCCTAAACCTACAACTCTAACCTAAACCTAAACCTAAACTTGAAATCTAAAACCTAAAACTGATCCTGAACCCGAATCCTAAACCAAAACCTACAACCCAAACTTAAAAGTCAATTCTCCTAACCTAAACCTACACCAAACCCCAAACCTACAACCTTAACCTAAACCTAAACCTAAACTCGAAATCCTAAACCTAAACCCTATCCCGACCCCGAACCCGATATGCTAAACCTAAACCTGAACTCAATTCACCTATCCTAAACCAACACCTAATCCTAAACCTACAACTCTAACCTAAACCTATACCTAAATTTGAAATCTTAAACCGAAACCCGATCCCGAACCCGAATCCTAGACGTAAACCTATAACCTAAACTTAAACTTAATTCACCTAACCTAAACCTACACCTAATCCTAAACCTACAACCCTAACCTAAACTCAAACCTAAACTTGAAATCTTAAACCTAAACCCGATCGTGAACCCGAATCCTAAAACTAAACCTATAACCTAAACTTAAAGTCAATTCACCTAACTTAAACCAACACCTAATCTTAAACTTACAACCCTAACCTAAACCTAACCCTAAACTTGAAATCCTAAAAATAAACACGATCCAGAAACCCAAACCCGAACCCGATTTCCTAAACCTCAACCTAAACTCAATTCAACTAACCTAAACCTATATCTAATCTTAAATCTACAACTCGGACTGAAACCTCAACCTAAACTAGAAATCCTAAACCTAAACCTAATCCCGAACCCGAAACCAATTTCATAAACCTAAACCTAAACTCAATTCACCTAACCTAAACCTACACCTAATCCTAAACCTACAACCGTAATCTAAACCTAAACCTAAACTTGAAATCTTAAACCTAAACCTGATCCCGAACCCGAATCCTAGACCTAAACCTATAACCTAAACTTAAACTCAATTTCCTTAACCTAAACCTACACCTAATCCTAAACCGATAACCCTAACCTAAGCCTAAACCTAAACTTGAAATCTTAAACCAAAACTAGATCCCGAACCCGAATCTTAAACCTAAACCTATAACCTAAACTTAAAGTCAATTCACCTAACCTAAACCTACACCTAATCCTAAACCAACAACCCCAACCGAAATCTAAACCTAAACTCGAAATCCTAAACCTGAACCCGATCCCAAACCCAAACCTGAACCCGATTTCCTAATCGTAAACCTAAACTCAATTCACCTAACCTAAACCTACACCTAATCCTAAATCTACAACTCTAACTTCAACAGAAACCAAAACTCGAAATCCTAAACCAAAACCCGATCCCGAACCCGAACCTGAATCCGAACCTGATTTGCTAAACCTAAACCTAAACTAAATTCACCTAACCTAAACATACACCTAATCCCAAACCTATAACCCTGACCTAAACCTAAACCTAAACTTGAAATCTTAAACCTAAACCCGATCCCCAACCCGAATCCTAGACCTAAACCTATAACCTAAACTTAAACTCAATTCACCTAACCTAAACCTACACGTAATCCTAAACCTACAACCCTAACCTAAACCTAAACCTAAACTTCGATTCTTAAACCTAAACCCGATCCCGAACCCGAATCCTAAACCTCAACCAGTAACCTAAACTTCAAGTCAGTTCACCTAACCTAAACCAACACCTAATCCTAAACCTACAATCCTAACCTAAATCTAAAGCTAAACTCGAAATCCCAAACCTAAACCCGATCTCGAACCCAAACCCGAACCCGATTTCCTAAACCTAAACCTAAACTCAATTCACCTAACCTAAACCTACTCCTAATCCGAAATCTACAACCCTAACTTAAACCTAAACCTAAACCTAAAATCGAAATCCTAAACACAAACCCAATCCCGAACCCGTAACCGATTTACTAAACCTAAACCTAAACTCAATTCACCTAACCTAAACCTACACCTCATCCTAAACCTACAACCCTAACCTAAACCTAAACCTAAGCTTGAAGTCTAAAACCTAAACCCAAAACCAAACCCGAATCCTAAACCAAAACCTATAACCTAAACTTAAAGTCAATTCACCTAACCTAAACCTACACCGAATCCTAAATCTACAACCCGAACCTAAACCTAAACCTAATCTTGAAATCCTAAACCTAAACTTGATCCCAAACCAAAACCCGAACCCAATTTCCAACACGTAAACCTAAACTCAATTCACCTAACCTATACCTACACCTAATCATAAATCTACAACTCTAACCTAAGCCTAAACCTAAATTCGAAACCCTAAACCTAAACTTGATCCCGAACCTGAACCCGATTTCCTAAACCTAAACCTAAACTCAATTCACCTATCCTAAACCCACACTTAATCCTAAACCTATAACTCTAACCAAAACCAAAACCTAAACTTGAAATCTTAAACCTAAACCCGATCCCGAACCTGAATCCTAAACCTAAACCTATATCCTAAACTTAAAGTCAATTCACCTAACCTAAACCTACACCTAACCCTAAACCTACAACCCTGACCTAAACCTAAACCTAAACTCGAAATCCTAAACCTAAACCCGATCCTGAACCCAAACTCGAACCTGATTTGCTAAACCTAAACCTAAACTCAATTCACCTAACCTAAACCTACACCTAATCCTAAATCTACAACTCTAACATAATCCTAAACCTAAACTCGAAATCATAAACCTCAACCCGATCCCGAACCCGAACCCGATTTGCTAAACCTAAACCTAAACTTAATTCACCTAACCTAAACCTACACCTAATCCTAAACCTACAACCCTAACCTAAACCTAAACCTAAACTCAATTCACCTAACCTAAACCTACACCTAATCCTAAACCTACAACCCTAACCTAAACCTAAACCTAAACCTACACTTGAAATCTTAATCCTAAACCCGATCCCGAACCCAAATCCTAGACCTAAACCTATAACCTTAACTTCAACTCAATTCACCTAACCTAAACCTACACCTAATCCTAAACCTACAACCCTAACCTAAACCTAATCCTAAACTTGAAATCTTAAACCTAAACCCGATCTTGAACCCGAATCCTAAACCTAAACCTATAACCTAAACTTAAAGTCAATTCACCTAACCTAAACCTACACCTAATCCTAAACCTACAACCCTAACCTAAACCTAAACCTAAACCCCATACCGAAACCAAACCCGATTTCCTAAGCCTAAACTCAAACTCAATTCAACTAACCTAAACCTACACCTAATCCTAAACCTACAACCCTAACCTAAACTTAAACCTAAACTTGAAATCTTAAACCTAAACCCGATCTCGAACCCAAATCCTAAACTTAAACCAATAACCTAAACTGAATGTCAATTCACCTAACCTAAACCTACACCTAATCCTAAACCTACAACCCTAACCTAAACCTAAACCTAAACTCGAAATCCTAAACCTAAACCCGACCCCGAATCCAAACCTAAACCCGATTTCCTAAACCTAAACCTAAACTCAATTCACCTAACCTAAACCTACACCTAATCCTAAACCTACAACCCCAACCTAAACCTAAATCTAAACTTCAAAACCTAAACCTAAACCTAAACTCAATCCCAAATCCGAACCTAAATTGCGAAACCTAAACCTAAACCTGAACCTAAACTTAAATCCCTTAGCCTAAACCTACACCTAACCCTTAGCCCATAACCCTAACCTAATCCTAAACCAGAACCTGAAAACCTAAGCCGAAACCCGATCTCGAACCCAAACCCGAATCTGAATCCATAAACCCTAAACCTAAACCTAAACTCAATTCACTTAACCTAAACCTACACATATTCCTAAACCTAAAATCCTAACCTAAACCTAAACCTAAATTTGAAAACCTAAACCTGACCCGAATCCGAATTCCTAAACCTAAACCTAAACCTAAACTCAATTCGCTTAACCTAAACCTACACCTTAACCTAAACCCATAACCCTAACCTAAACTTAAACCTAAACTTAAAAACCTAAACCTAAACCCAATCCTAAACCCAAATTCCTAAACCTAAGCCTCAACCTAAACCTAAACTCAATTCACTTAACCTAAACCTAAACCTACACCTATTCCTAACTCAATTCACCTAACCTAAACCTAAACTTAAACTTGAAAACCTAATCCCAATCCTACACCCGAATTCCTAAACCTAAACCTAAACTTAAATATAAACTCAATTCACTTAACCTAAATGTAAACTGACTCTAATCTTTGCATTATAGATATGGATAAGAGTTGGATGCCAGCTAAGAATAGGTTTAGCCCAGAGTATAAACAAGGTGTTAAAGAGTTCATGGAATTTGCGCGATATCGGGCATATTCAGGTAATAGGATTAGGTGTCCATGTTCGCTTCCCCAAGTGTAGGGTTGCGATGTAGTAATAAACTCGGTAAGACTGGGGTCGATCCACAGGGACTTGTGTAGGAGTTCACAAACACATCCAATAGTTTCTATTGAATAACTAACAATCAGATTTTGTATGATATTGATGTAAGTAACAACTTTAAACTAAATTGAAGGTAAACAATTATAAAAAGGCACTAGGGGTTCAAGGATCCACTTATAGCAATCCTTGATGTTCAATCCGCTGTGGTTTCTCACTTTCTCAATTAGAATCGATATTAAGATCTATCTAGGCGGATAATAGAACTGTTAAACCAAATAATCTACCATATGTAAGACCAATGCATATGATTCACTCAATGCAAGCTAGGATGAGCATGCTCAATTGCATAGGTCAGTCCCAATTCCAATAGGTTAAGATCACAATCACAACCATCCTCAAGTCCTGTCACAAGACAAAGCTAGATTATGATTTGAGCTTGATTCAAATCGCATGCACAGTCTCATACATAATTCAGAAAACCAAAAAAGTAAGACTTTGGTAGGAAGTCTCCACATGAAGATCATAGTACTAGAGCGTACTCCAATTCCTCGGATCATACAGGTCTAGACTAGCACACAACAATTAAAAACTCAAGTAATTCTCCCAAACATCCATGATTCATCATAAAACTAAGAAAAACTACTTAAGTACTTGTATTAACTTCAAACCATTGTTCTTAAACATGAAATCCTACTTAAAACCATATTAAACGAATTGCAAACATGTTAGATTCATTACAAGCTTCACCTCTTAGCCCTAGCTAAGAGGTTTAGCTGTTCATGATCCAAGGAAACATGAAACAACTAAAAAAAACATAAAAATAGCAACAAACTAGAAAGAGTTGTGGAACTCCGAAATCCACTTCCGTCGCCTCCCACCTCGCTCAAACTCTTCTAAGATACCCTAGGAACGATCCCTATGTGTCTTTTTATAGTGGGGAGGCTCCGCAACCTTGGAAACTTCCAGGATTTGCGTAAGAGTACGCATTGCGCAGAGAATTTCGAGACTTGTAGAACACACTTCGTTACGCTGACGACCGGTCGCAGGACCGGTCTCAAAAACACCAAAATCGTCCAGAGAGTTCTGGGGATTTTCAACCCAGAAAAATAATTCAAGGACCGGTCGCATGACCGGTCGCAGCAGCGGACGACCGGTCGCACGACCGGTCGTGAACAGTCCAGAGAGTTGTGGCCCTATGGCCCCTCCTGTTGAGTGATGAGATCGGTCTTGGGCCTTGGACGACCGGTCGGACGATCGGTCGTGGGTGTCTTCTTCTTCCTTCTTTTCTTCACTTCTTTACTTCTTTCTTCCACACTTTCCCACTTGGTCCTTTGGTCTTCTTTGCTTCTAAATGGCGTCCTTAAGTCTTCAATTGATGCTTCCTCTCTCTCATCCCTACAATCACAAATTCATGCATTAGTTTAGTTTATAAACCATAAAAACAAGCATAATGAGTGATGAATTGGGGTTAGAATATGCACAATTAAGAGCTCAACACACCCCCCAACCAGCATTTTGCTAGTCCCGAGCAAAACATGCGTGAAACCAAATTCATTCTCCAAACCCAACTCTCCTTTAGAAGCCTTTCTTCTATACATCCTAAGCTACACACACGTAAGAGTTAGAGAAATTAGGTGATAGAGGTTGAAACCATAAACTCTCAAAACATAGTAAGTATCCATATGAAATTCCCGTTGATTGGTTAACAAATAGAAGAACTTGAACAAATTCAATCTAGTGTGCATAGTGAAAATTCTTTTCATGAGTTTCTGTTCGCTTCCGCAAGTGTAGGGTTGCGATGTAGTAATAAACTCGGTAAGACCGAGGTCGATCCACAGGGAAGGAAGTAAACAATTCCAATTATCCTAATAACTAGAATCAAAGAGGTTTGTGAAATTGATTTTTAACATAAAATAGAAAATCTAATAATGAAAAGATAACTAGAGCATCAAGGATCCACTTATAGCTCTTCTTAGATGCATAATTCGCTATGGTTTCTTACTTTCTCAACTAGAATCGACATTCCTGTCTATCTAGTCGGATGATAGAGCTATTAAACCAAACAGTCTGTCATATGTAAGTTCTATGCATAGGATTCACTCAATGAAGGCTGAGCTGAGCATGCTCAATTGCATAGGTCATTCCCCTTTCCAAAAGGTCCAGTTCACAATCATAACCATCCTCAAGTCCTCTCACAAGACAAGGCTAGATCATGATTTGAACTAGATTCAAATCACATGCACAATCCATACATATTCAGAAAAACAGAAAAATAGAACTTTGGTAGGAAGTCCCTTCATGAAGAGCTTAGTACTAGAGCGCACTCCGATTCCTCGGATCATACAGGTCTAGACTGTTGCAAACGAATTAAGAAGATAAGTAATTCATCCAAACATCCATGAGTCATCACAAGACTAAGAAAAATTACTTAAAAACTTGTATAAACTTCAAACCTTAGTTCATAATCATGAATTCCAAACTAAAAACCAATAAAACGAATTAAACAATCTAAGAAAACTATAAGGTTCACCTCTTAGCTCTAGCTAAGAGATTAGCTAATAAAAAGCATATTAAAAACTAGAACTAAGAAAAGGAAGGAAAACTAGCTGGAGGAGGCTAGGAAGCCTCCTATGACTTGAACTCCTTGCTCCCCACGTCCTTGGTTGCCCTGGAATAGAAGAGAGCACCTCCTTTTATAGTGCAGCACTAGTACAGCAACATAGCAGAATTTGTTTCGCTTGGTACGGCTTAACCAATGGTCGGATTGCCTTCAAATTTGACTTGTAGCTTCCTTGTAATGTGATATTCCTCATAGATGATTTAGATTTCCAAGATTATCTTCTGAATGGGCCCACCAATCACATCACCGACCGCCTCTCAAAATCGCGCACTTCGGGTACCTTCAGAACCAGTCATCTTGCTTTCAACGCTCCGGAGTGTACAGAGGTCGGATTGATCTCAAATTTTGAACGTGAGTAGAAAACTTCCTCCTCTACATGATAGATGGATTAGATTGTCCAAAACAAGCTCAGAATGTGGTCCGAAAATTAGAACAATTAGGGCTTTTATAAACTCTGCGCAGTTGGAGCTTTCTGGATGGTCCATCTTTCTTCAACCGGTACGATCAAACCACACACCCTTTTGATCTGAAACTTTTGTGGTTATTCATATATGGATGTGGTCTAAAAGATGGTCAAAGTAGATTTTTCATATCCTCAATGATGTGCCACCTGGACCGGCCCAGAGTGGAACAGCGAAATCTGGAACTTTCTGGACAGTTCGTATTGTTTTGGGCACCACGATCAATCCGTAACTCCGATCGACACGAAACCACTTGGGTTAGTTCGGCGTCGAGTTCCTCTTCGACATGGATGTGTTGGATTTCCAAATATCATCAAGATCGGTCTAGAAAACTGGTCTGAAAAAACAGGTGCGGGAATACATTGCTGTTTTAGAATCTGGAATCTGAAACTTGCATGGCCGACCGGTCACGACCGGTCGGACAGGGCTGGCCGACCGGTCACGACCGGTCAAGCCCTCTTTGGCATTACTCCAGCAAGCATGGCCGACCGGTCAAGACCGTTCGGGCTTCCTTGGCCGACCGGTCAAGACCAGTCGGTCTCTTTTTCTTCTTGTTTTCTTCCTTTCTTTCTTCTATTTTCTTCTTTCTTTGCTTCTTTCTTTGCTTCCTTCTTCCTTCAGCCCTCCTTAGGTCTTCATCCAAGGTTCTAAATCAGCTCTTTTGGTCATCAATTGGGCAAAGTAACTCTCATTCCTACAACCACAAAACATGTATTTGATTAGTCTTTAAATTATGAAAACCATGCATAATGAGTGATGAATTGGGGTTAAAATATGCACAATTAAGTGCTCAACACACCCCCCAACCAGCATTTTGTTAGTCCCGAGCAAAACATGCGTGAAACAAGTTTCATTCTCCAAATCCAACTCTCCTCTAGAAACTATTCTTCTATACATTCCAAGACACACAAGCATAAAAATCAGAGAAATTAGGTGATAGAAGTTGAAACCTTAAACTCTTAGAACATAATAAGTATTTATATGAAATTCCCACTGATTGATTGATAAATAGAAGAACTTGAACAAATTCACCCTAGTGTGCATAGTGAAAGTTCATCTCATGAGTTTCTGGGCTCATCTTCATCATAGATCAACTAAACTATGGATTTCAAGGTGCACAGAGCAACAACAAGCCTATGACAGGAATTTGTCTTACCGTCCTTCCGACAACTTTCACACTACGTCCCATTTCCGGCTTTGGTTACGGGTAGACCATCCCCCGGTTGGTAGTAGGTAGCCCTAATCGGAATTTTCCACCATTTTTCCATCATTCCCAATTTCATCCTTCCTTTTCCTTTTTCTTTTTAAATTAGATAGGATTTTTAGAAATCCATATCTTTCGTTATTTTCCCATGGACAAGGATGGACAAAGTACCCCGGCTTGGTTTCTCAACACCTTAAATCAAAGTAAAGTTAATCCACAAATCACATAATCCTTTCAACCCATGAAAATCGTGTAATGTGAACTAGGTGTAAAAGTGTTCAAATTTTCTATCACTCACATAAATAGGGGAATTCACATATAAAACCATTATATTAAAAGAAATTCAAAGCTTGCAACATCAATCACTTCGTATCTCCTCTTCTTATACTCGTATCATCTTGAATGCATAGAAACAACGTTTTCCAAAAGAGTTTTGAATTTTAGAAAAATTAAAAATTTTCTACATAATTGCTCGAAATGTCACAAAAGCTAGTAGATTCATCTAAGGAATCTCACCCCCCAACCAAAATCTTACATTGTCCTCAATGTAATAAGATATGCAATATGCATGACATGAGAGCAATGACACAAAACAAAGGAGAGTGAGAACGAGAGTACCTGAGGTAGCAAGTTGATCAATTCTAGCATCTTCCATTGTCTCAATGAGACTTATTCAATCCTAAATGCAGAAAGAAATCCTAACCTACCTACCTACCTTTGATTAGTCCGATCGACTACATGATCAAATTTGAGCAGGATCTTCATGAATTTCAATAGGTTTCTCATGAGGACCATCCAAAGTCCTGCTCGAATGTATACATGTGTGCGTTTCTTCATGAAAGTCCAATCATAGTGTGCACCACACGCATGTAAGGAGGAGATAAGAGCAGCAAAAAGATATCTCCTCAAGTTCTGAATTGGGTTGTAATTGATTAAAAATGGGTCCTCCCAATCAGAATTTTCAATGGGTTGAAAAACCCATGATGGTGGAGAGACATTCATTAAGTATTTTTCAGTTTGGATTGTCTCCTCCACAAATTCAGATTTGCATGGTGCTTCCACAAACCATGGTAAAGAGTGTAAATCAGTGGAATGGTGTTCTTCAGGCACCGACACCATGTCTAACAAACTATCCAACTCCTTAATCATCTCATCATCCAGATCATAGGGGTGGGTCATGCATTCCTTTAGGAAATTGAGAGAGTCGAATGAAGGGTCCTCGTTCTCCCTAAGTGATTGAGAAAATTCTGTTTCAAGGGTAAGGAATTCCTCCTCTATAGAGGGGAGATCTTCCAAAGAAAAATTTTCAGATTCAGTGGTAAGCACATCATCTAACATTAGTTGATCTTTTGAAATTTCAGATTGTGCCACCCCGTCATCCAAAGAAACAGAATTTCCAATCCAAGGGAGTTCTTCCACAATAGAATTGGTCATGTTTTGTTGGTGGAAGGACTCAAAAATATCGACTTCAGCCATCTTTCTAGCAAGAATATCTTCTGGCGACTCATAAACATTCAACCCTTTGGAAGAAGAAATCATGGACTCACAATCATCCTTCAAACCCTCATTATAGGCAATCAAACTATCACTTTCAGATTTTGTAGATTCCTCGGGTTCGTCAACCGTCCTTGAAATCTCTTCATCATTCAAATCGAAATAGCTAAAAGAGATAGTTGATTTACCATAATCGATGGTAATGGTGGGATCACTGAGATCAATATCCTCTAGAAGTTTAGTCATTAAATCTAGAGAAGGTTGGGTTTGGATAGCCTCATCCTCCTCATTGTTGGGGATTGATTCGGTGTTCCCAATGTTGGGTTCAATATTTTGAGATGGCGAGAGATTTTGTATGCAATGCTCAGTTATTTCCATAAACTCTCGCAGTGTATCCTCAAGAGTTCGTGTTGGTTGAGGATCATGAGAAAGAAACTCTTGAGGATAATTGTTGGCATCCATGGTTGGCTCATCCTCCATTGAACTAGAGGTGTGAGGACTCTCTCGATAAAGACCATACGTGTTATATGACGAAGACTGATAAGATGGTTGATGGGCATAACCATACAAGTGATCACGCAATGTCTTTACCGGTTGGTCATTACTCCCCCGGTCCTTTTTCTTATTCCTACGTCCTGTTAAACTTGGTGGAATACTCTTGTTATTTTCAACCCAGTAATCACGTAGCGTCTTACGTTGGGGTGTAGTGGAGGTTGATTGACTCTCAGAATAATACTTATGCTTAAATTGGTTCCAATCATAAAGAGTTTTGATTCCATGGTCTGTCATCTCATCTTCCAAAAGGTATGCATAAGCACCACACTTCCAATCAGCCATAATGAGATTTTAAAGAGCTGGAACTACCCTAATCTAGAAAAAAGAACAAAAAGAAGGGAGATGGAGAGATGTTACCCAATAGAGCGAGATATATGTCAGCAACAATGTCCTACAAAATTCAACAAAAAATTGTTAGTAATCTAGAAAAAAAAAATCAGAAAATCTTCTTCTATAAAAACTGAAAATCCTACCTAACTAAGACTACTCTATAGTTACTAGAACAATTAGAACCGTTTAACCTCTTCCCCGGCAACGGCGTCAAAAACTTGTTCGCTTCCCCAAGTGTAGGGTTGCGATGTAGTAATAAACTCGGTAAGACCGAGGTCGATCCATAGGGAAGGAAGTAAACAATTCCAATTATCCTAATAACTAGAATCAAAGAGGTTTGTGAAATTGATTTTTAACATAAAATAGAAAATCTAATAATGAAAAGATAACTAGAGCATCAAGGATCCACTTATAGCTCTTCTTAGATGCATAATTCGCTATGGTTTCTTACTTTCTCAACTAGAATCGACATTCCTGTCTATCTAGTCGGATGATAGAGCTGTTAAACCAAACAGTCTGTCATATGTAAGTTCTATGCATAGGATTCACTCAATGAAGGCTGAGCTGAGCATGCTCAATTGCATAGGTCATTCCCCTTTCCAAAAGGTCCAGTTCACAATCATAACCATCCTCAAGTCCTCTCACAAGACAAGGCTAGATCATGATTTGAACTAGATTCAAATCACATGCACAATCCATACATATTCAGAAAAACAGAAAAAGAGAACTTTGGTAGGAAGTCCCTTCATGAAGAGCTTAGTACTAGAGCGCACTCCGATTCCTCGGATCATACAGGTCTAGACTGTTGCAAACGAATTAAGAAGATAAGTAATTCATCCAAACATCCATGAGTCATCACAAGACTAAGAAAAATTACTTAAAAACTTGTATAAACTTCAAACCTTAGTTCATAATCATGAATTCCAAACTAAAAACCAATAAAACGAATTAAACAATCTAAGAAAACTATAAGGTTCACCTCTTAGCTCTAGCTAAGAGATTAGCTAATAAAAAGCATATTAAAAACTAGAACTAAGAAAAGGAAGAAAAACTAGCTGGAGGAGGCTAGGAAGCCTCCTATGACTTGAACTCCTTGCTCCCCACGTCCTTGGTTGCCCTGGAATAGAAGAGAGCACCTCCTTTTATAGTGCAGCACTAGTACAGCAACATAGCAGAATTTGTTTCGCTTGGTACGGCTTAACCAATGGTCGGATTGCCTTCAAATTTGATTTGTAGCTTCCTTGTAATGTGATCTTCCTCATAGATGATTTAGATTTCCAATATTATCTTCTGAATGGGACCACCAATCACATCACCGACCGCCTCTCAAAATCGCGCACTTCGGGTACCTTCAGAACCAGTCATCTTGCTTTCAACGCTTCGGAGTGTACAGAGGTCGGATTGATCTCAAATTTTGAACGTGAGTAGAAAACTTCCTCCTCTACATGATAGATGGATTAGATTGTCCAAAACGATCTCAGAATATGGTCTGAAAATTAGAACAATTAGGGCTTTTATAAACTCTGCGCAGTTGGAGCTTTCTGGATGGTCCATCTTTCTTCAACCGGTACGATCAAACCACACACCCTTTTGATCTGAAACTTTTGTGGTTATTCATATATGGATGTGGTCTAAAAGATGGTCAAAGTAGATTTTTCATATCCTCAATGATGGGCCACCTGGACCGGCCCAGAGTGGAACAGCGAAATCTGGAACTTTCTAGACAGTTCGTATTGTTTTGGTCACCACGATCAATCCGTAACTCCGATCGACACGAAACCACTTGGGTTAGTTCGGCGTCGAGTTCCTCTTCGACATGGATGTGTTGGATTTCCAAATATCATCAAGATCGGCCCAGAAAACTAGTCTGAAAAACCTGGTGCGGGAATACATTGCTGTTTTAGAATCTGGAATCTGAAACTTGCATGGCCGACCGGTCACGACCGGTCAGGCCCTCTTTGGCATTACTCCAGCAAGCATGGCCGACCGGTCAAGACCGGTCGGGCTTCCTTGGCCGACCGGTCAAGACCGGTCGGTCTCTTTTTCTTCTTGTTTTCTTCCTTTCTTTCTTCTATTTTCTTCTTTCTTTGCTTCTTTCTTTGCTTCCTTCTTCCTTCAGCCCTCCTTGGGTCTTCATCCAAGGTTCTAAATCAGCTCTTTTGGTCATCAATTGGGCAAAGTAACTCTCATTCCTACAACCACAAAACATGTATTTGATTAGTCTTTAAATTATGAAAATCATGCATAATGAGTGATGAATTGGGGTTAAAATATGCACAATTAAGAGCTCAACAGTTTCCAAGGTTATCTTCTTCATAAATCAACTAGACTATAGATCTCAAGATATAGAGCAACAACAAGCCAATGACGGGAATTTGCCTTACTGTCCTTCCGACGGCTTTCACACTACGTCTCATTTCCGGCTTTGGTTCCGGGTAGACCTTCCCCCGGTTGGTAGTAGGTAGCCCTAATCAGAATTTTCCACCATTTTTCCATCATTCCCAATTTCATCCTTCCTTTTCCTTTTTCTTTTAATTTAGATAGGATTTTTAGCAATCCATATCTTTCGTTATTTTCCCATGGACTAGGATAGACAAAATACCCCGGATTGGTTTCTCAGCACCTTAAATCAAAGTCTAGCTAATCCATAAATCACATAATCCCTTCAACCCATGAAAATCGTGTAACGTGAATTAGGTGTAAGAGTGTTCAAATTTTCTATCAATCACAAAATTAGGGAAATTCTCATATAAAACCATTATGCTAAGAGAAGATCAAGATTTACAACTTCATACACTTCATATCTCCTCCTCTTATGCTCATATCATCTTGAGTGCATAGAACCAAAGTTTTCCAAAAGAGTTTTGAATTTTTGAAAAATCGAAAAAATTTCTACATAATTGCTCGAAATGTTACAAAACGCTAGATTACGCCGGATTCATCCAAGTGATCCTACACCCCCAACCAAATCTTGCATTGTCCTTAATGTAAAAGATGTGCCATGAGCAAAACATGAGAGCAATTTGAAAATAAAAAGGGAGTGAGGAAGGATAGTACCTGAGAGAGTGAAAAGTGGAATTCTTCCTCCTTCTAACAAACTAAGGAAAAAATAAACAAAAGCAACTAAATTCTAATCCTAACTACTCTACACCTCCATCAGACTAGGAGATCAATCATCCTGATACACAAAATCAGTCAGAGGTATGGACATACCTTCTGAAGGAAATTTCTCAAAGAATGGCTTTAATCGCTGACCATTTGCCTTAAAAATGTTGCCGTTCCTTGGATTTAACAACTCGACAGTCCCATATGGATAGACAGTTTGCACAATGTAGGGACCAGTCCATCGAGATCTCAATTTTCCTGGAAATAAATGTAGGCGAGAATTATACAAAAGGACTTTTTTATTGATCGTGAATGTCTTATGAAGAATATTCTTATCATGGAATATCTTCGTCTTGTCTTTGTAAATTCTCGCATTCTCATATGCCTCGTTCCGGATTTCTGCAAGTTCATTTAATTGTAGTTTGCGTAACGAGCTCGCCTTATCAGAATCAAAATTCATCTTCTTAATTGCCCAATATGCCCTATGTTCCAACTCCACAAGCAAGTGACAAGTCTTCCCATAGACAAGTCTATAGGGAGACATTCCAATAGGGGTTTTAAAAGCGGTACGGTAAGCCCAAAGCTCATCGGTAAGTCAAAGCGACCAATCCTTGCGATCGGGGTTCACTGTTTTCTCCAAAATGTGTTTAATCTCCCTATTGGATATCTCAGCTTGTCCACTCGTTTGTGGGTGATAGGGAGTGCTCACTTTGTGTGTTACACCATATTTCTTCATTAAGGTTTCAAATGGGCGATTACAAAAGTGTGATCCACCATCACTAATGATGACTCGAGGTGTTCCAAACCGAGAAAGAATATTCTCTTTTAAAAAGCGAATGACCGTTTTATGGTCATTGTTCCTACAAGGGACGGCCTCAACCCATTTGGATACATAGTTAACGGCAAGCAAGATGTATACGTTTCCAAAAGAAGATGGGAATGAGCCCATGAAATCGATGCCCCAACAATAAAAAATTTCGATTATTAAGATGGGATTGAGTGGCATCATATTTCTACGGGAAATTCCTCCTAATTTCTGACAAGGTTCACATGCTTTGCAAAACTCATGTGTGTCTTTGAACATGGTGGGCCAATAAAACCCACATTACAGAATTTTTGCTGTGGTCTTTTTAGCCGAAAAGTGGCCACCACATGCCTGAGCATGACAGAAGGAGATGATACTTTGTTGTTCATCATCTGGCACACATCTCCTTATGATTTGATCGGGACAATACTTAAATAAGTATGGGTCATCCCATAGGAATTTTCGCACCTCAATGAAGAACTTATCCTTATCTTGCTTTTTCCAATGTGTAGGAATCGTACCTGTAGCAAGATAGTTAGCAATGTCCGCATACCATGGCAATTGGGATACTTCAAAAATTTGTTCGTTAGGGAACAAGTCATTGATCGCGGTCGTTTCAGGGGAATCGGGAAGGACGAGTCGAGAGAGATGGTCGGCCACTACATTTTCTACTCCTTTCTTATCACGTATCTCTATGTCAAATTCCTGGAGTAGAAGGATCCATCTTAACAACCGTGGTTTAGCATCCTTCTTAGAGAGAAGGTACTTAAGCGCGGCGTGGTTAGTGAATATAATGATCTTGGATCCAATCAAGTAGGACCTAAACTTGTCCAAGGCAAAAACTACGGCTAAAAGTTCTTTTTCGGTAGTGGTGTAGTTTGCTTGGGCTGAGTTTAGGGTTCTGCTGGCATAGTAGATGACACATGGCTTTCTCTTTTCTTTGGCCTAGCACGGCCCCAATAGCATAGTCGCTAACATCACACATAATTTCAAAAGGAAGGCTCCAATCAGGTGGTTGCATTATGGGAGCACATGTCAACATTCCTTTAAGTGTGGTAAAGGCAATTTGACATTCTTCATTCCACTCGAATGAAGTTTCCTTTTGAAGTAGGTTACAAAGAGGACGAGAGAGTGAACAGAAGTCCTTTATGAACCTTCTATAAAACCCTGCGTGTCCCAAGAAGGACCGCACATCTCGTATGCTCTTGGGTGGCGGAAGGTTGGAGATAAGATCAATTTTCGCTTTGTCCACCTCGATTCCATTTTGTGAAACGATGTGACTAAGTACAATTCCCTTTTGAACCATAAAGTGACACTTCTCCCAGTTCAGCACAAGGTTCTTCTCTTCACATCTTTTCAGCACAGATTTCAAGTGCACAAGGCACTCATCAAAGCTACAACCAAATACTGAGAAATCATCCATGAAGATTTCGAGAATTGTCCCCACCATATTAGAAAATATACTCATCATACAACACTGAAAGGTGGCAGGGGCATTACATAGTCCAAACGGCATCCGTCGATAGGCGAAAGTGCCGAATGGACATGTGAATGTAGTCTTTTCTTGGTCTTTAAGGGTGTTCTCTATTTGGTTGTACCCTGAATAGCCATCAAGGAAGCAAAAATGGGAATGACCCGCCAACCTTTTTAAAATTTGATCAACAAAAGGTAAGGGGAAGTGGTCTTTCCTTGTGACAGTGTCTAACTTCCTGTAGTCAATGCACATTCTCCAACCGGTAGTGACTCTGGTTGGTACGAGTTCATTATTGGCATTGGCTACGATAGTTATTCTGGATTTCTTAGGCACCACTTGAGTTGGGCTCACCCATTGACTATCGGATATTGGGTAAATAATACCCACATCTAATAGTTTCACCACTTCGGCCTTAACCACATCCTTCATGTTTGGATTGGGTCGTCTTTGTGGTTGCCTAGATGTTTTTGCATTCTCCTCAAGGTGTATGCGATGAGTATAAATCAGTAGGTCTATGCCTTTGAGATCCGCAATCCACCCAATGGCACTCTTGTGCTTTAATACAGTGGCAATCAGCCTACTCTCTTGTTCCTCATCTAAGTGGGAAGAAATCACCATCGGATATGTCTCATCTCGACCTAAATAGACATATTTCAGCTCACTTGGTAATGGTTTTAGGTTGAGTGTTGGTGCCTTGATATTAGATGGGATGGCTTTGTTCTCGTTTACGGGCAAAGGCTCAAATAGGGCCCTCCATCTTTTGTTATCAAGCACCGGCATCGCATCTAAAATGGCATCCATCTCTCGTATTATGTCATCATTTATTTCACGAGAGTGGGCCATACATGCCTCCAAAGGGTCGGAATATAATGTTGAGGGGAAAGTATCTTCCACGAATGATTCAATCATATTTATTTCGTGGATCTCCTCATCAACCTCCCGTGGTTGTTTGCATAAATCAAATACATTAAGCTCAAGAGTCATATTTCTAAAGGACATTTGTACAAGCCCGTTTCTACAATTGATAATTGCATTTGAAGTAGCTAGAAATGATCGGCCAAGTATGATGGGAATTTGAGCACCAGTACCTATCACGAGATGTGTATCCAAAACAATAAAGTCTACTGGGTAGTAGAATTTATCAACTTGGACTAGAACATCCTCAATCATTCCTTTCGGTATACGAATGGATCTATCAGCAAGTTGGAGTGTGGTTTTGGTGGGTTTCAATTCACCTAACCCAAGTTGTTCATAAACGGAGTAAGGAATGAGGTTCACACTTGCACCCAAATCGAGTAAGGCTTGTTTAATCCGGTAATCTCCTATGATGCATGAGATGGTTGGACTACCCGGATCCTTGTATTTTTGGGGCACCTCTTGTTTGATGATAGCACTCAAATTCTCAGTCAAAAGTACTTTGTTGTGAACATTGTGTTTCCTTTTGACCGTACACAATTCCTTTAAAAATTTGGCATAAGATGGTATTTGTTTTATGCCATCCAACAACGGGATGTTGATCTTCACCTGCTTGAAAACCTCTAATATTTTCAGATTTTTGTCTAAAGGTTTAGGTGAAATCAACCTTTGTGGAAACGGGGCAACCGGCTTGTATTGCCTCTCTGGTTCTTTCTCTTGTGGAGTGTTGTTTAAGCTATCCTCCTCTTTGGAATTTTTCGGATCCTTAGGCTTTGGGGCCTTCACCGGATTAGATTTGTCAATTACTTTCCCACTTCTCAAAGTGGTGATAGCTTGAACATGCTCCGTATGATGGGAGGATGAGCTTGTATCTTGTATCTCAAATTGGGTTCTTGGGTTAGGAAGAGGTTGGGCAGGAAGTGTGCCCTTCTCCCTAACACTGAGATGAGATTCAACTCTAGCCATTGAAGTTTTCAATTCATTGATGGCTTGAGTTGAATTTTGATTAAATTTCAATTGCTCTTGCATGAACCCATCCATTTTCAGAGAATTAGTCTTGTTATACTCAGCTTGGACTGATACAAATGCACCCAACATCTCCTCTAGCTTAACTTTTGGAGTAATGACTAGAGATGGACTTAGTATAGGTTGAGCTTGAGGGATATTGTTTGCATTCGCAGTGGGTCCATTCCTCCAACTGAAGTTGGGACTTCCAACTAGAATTATACGTATTTGAGTTAGGAGCACCAAATTGCCGTTGATAACTGTTTATGGCATTTGATTGTTCTTGTAAGATGTCTTGAACCGCTGAAATTGTGGGACAATCTTGTGTTGCATGTTAATTTCTGGCACAAATTCCACAAACAGTTTCAACGTCATTAGAGTTGATCGTCTCTCCTTTCCTTAATTCCATGGCTTCGACCTTTCTTGTGAGGTTAGCCACCCATGCACTTATGCTATCCTCTTCCAATAAGACATACATTCCCCCTTTTTCCTTTTTTGGCCAGTCTTGGAATTTGTTAGTTTAGATGTATCCCAAGGCTGTGCATTCTCAGCCAATTCCTCTAAATAGTCCCATGCTTCATCAGCTTCCTTATTCATGAACTCCCCATTACACATCATCTCTACGAATTGGCGCATAGGTGAAGTCAGTCCTTCATAGAAAAAGCTTATAACCCGCCAAATTTCATAGCCATGATGTGGGCATGCATTTAATAAGTCCTTGAACCTCTCCCAACATTGGAAGAAGGTCTCATCTTCCTTTTGGGCAAAGTTCATGATAAGGCGCTTCAACATGTTCGTTTTGTGAGTAGGGAAGAATTTTTTAATGAATTCCCTATGCATATTAGTCCATGCACCAATTGATCTTGGTCTTAATGCATGAAGCCAACTTTTAGCTTTGTTTTTAAGAGTAAAAGGGAAGAATTTGAGTCTCACCACATCATCAGTCACATTTGCAAAGTGCATGGTGGTTATTACCTCATCAAACTCCTTAAGGTGTTGATAGGCACTTTCACTGTCTAATCCATGGAATTTTGGCAGAAGTTGGATCACTCCCCGTTTCAAATCCACATTCCCTGTATTTTGTGGAAAAAATATGCATGAGGGAGTGCTCGCTCTTGCTGGTTGCAAGAAATCACGTAACGTGCTTGGTCGGGGAACATTCTCAACCACATTCTCCCCTGTTTCAGTTTGGTTTTGGCCCAGATTAGGATTGGTCATCGGATTAGGTTGATTTACAGCAAATTTTCAGACAAAATTGGAGAAGTTAGATGTCTCCTAGCACGTGGTTCTCTGTCAATTCCTTCAACTATTCCCCCTTCACTAATGAGTCGGTTATTGAAATCCCGAGCCCAATGTGGCATGCAAAATAAAAAAAGTATGAAACAAAAAGGAAAAAGAATTCTTCCTTCCTTTCTTTACTCTTCTCTAAGACTGAAGCACAGGGTGTCTTGCAATGGCTAGGCCAGAAGCAAGGATAGAGACCGATTTCTCCTAGTCAATAGGGGTTCAGAGAACTCCCCACCCACTCTTTGAATCCTTTGAGAAAAGTGCAGAAAAAGAAGAGAGAGGGTAGAGATGAGAAGAGAAATCTCTGAGCACAAGGTGATCCAAGACGGCAGGGCCGACCAATAGGAATCCAGGTGGCATAAGGCCTACCTTTCAGAGATCCAAAAGGAGTCTCCACCCACTCTACAAAAGATGAATATGATAGGAATGAATAGGAGAAGGAGAAGAGTAAGATTTAGAAAGATAGAACCTAATTTGGGCACTTGAGATCCTTATGTCTTCTTCAACTTCCTAGAAATCCCTGAAAAAGAAAACAAATTAAACAAAATAAACTAAGTTAGAACTATTTCTAAAAATCCTAAATAGATTCTATTTTCAGAAATTTGTGAAAAACCGTCAAAGTCCCCGGCAACAGCGCCAAAAACTTGTTCGCTTCTCCAAGTGTAGGGTTGCGATGTAGTAATAAACTCGGTAAGACCGAGGTCGATCCACAAGGACTTGTGTAGGAATTCACAAACACATCCAATAGTTTCTATTAAATAACTAACAACCAGATTTTGTATGATATTGATGTAAGTAACAGCTTTAAACTAAATTGAAGGTAAACAATTATAAAAAGGCACTAGGGGTTCAAGGATCCACTTGTAGCAATCCTTGATGTTCAATCCGCTGTGGTTTCTCACTTTCTCAATTAGAATCGATATTAAGATCTATCTAGGCGGATAATAGAACTGTTAAACCAAATAATCTACCATATGTAAGACCAATGCATATGATTCACTCAATGCAAGCTAGGATGAGCATGCTCAATTGCATAGGTCAGTCCCAATTCCAATAGGTTAAGATCACAATCATAACCATCCTCAAGTCCTGTCACAAGACAAGGCTAGATTATGATTTGAACTTGATTCAAATCGCATGCACAATCCCATACATAATTCAGAAAACCAGAAAAGTAGAACTTTGGTAGGAAGTCCCCACATGAAGATCATAGTACTAGAGCGTACTCCAATTCCTCGGATCATACAGGTCTAGACTAGCACACAACAATTAAAAACTCAAGTAATTCTCCCAAACATCCATGAGTCATCATAAGACTAAGAAAAACTACTTAAGTACTTGTATTAACTTCAAACCATTGTTCTTAAACATGAAATCCTACTTAAAACCACATTAAATGAATTGAAAACATCTTAGATTCACTACAAGCTTCACCTCTTAGCCCTAGCTAAGAGGTTTAGCCGTTCATGATCCAAGGAAACATGAAACAACTAAAAAAAAAACATAAAAATAGCAACAAACTAAAAAGAGTTGTGGAACTCCGAAATCCACTTCCGCCGCCTCCCACCTTGCTCAAATCTTCTAAGATACCCTAGGAACGATCCCTAGGTGTCCTTTTATAGTGGGGAGGCTCCGCAACCTTGGAAACTTCCAGAATTTGCGTAAGAGTATGCAGTGCGCAAAGAATTTCAGGACTTGTAAAACACACTTCGTTATGCAAACGATCGGTCGCACGACCGGTCTGAGCCACTGGACGACCGGTCGCACTACCGGTCTCAAAAATGCCAAAATCGTCCAGAGAGTTCTGGGGATTTTCAACCCAGAAAAATAATTCAAGGACCGGTCGCACGACCGGTCGCAGCAGCGGACGACCGGTCACACGACCGGTCGTGAACAGTCCAGAGAGTTGTGGCCCTATGGCCCCTCCTGTTGAGTGATGAGACCGGTCGGACGACCGGTCTAGGGCCTTGGACGACCGGTCGTGGGTGTCTTCTTTTTCCTTCTTTTC
The DNA here is from genome assembly GCA_003013855.2 of Liriodendron chinense. Lineage (NCBI taxonomy): Eukaryota > Viridiplantae > Streptophyta > Magnoliopsida > Magnoliales > Magnoliaceae > Liriodendron > Liriodendron chinense. Next base: position 757,583 of record PVNU02002397.1, read on the forward strand.
TTCTCTTCTTTACTTCTTTCTTCCACACTTTCCCACTTGGTCCTTTGGTCTTCTTTGCTTCTAAATGGCGTCCTTAAGTCTTCAATTGATGCTTCCTCTCTCTCATGCCTACAATCACAAATCTATGCTAGTTTACTTTATAAACCATAAAAACAAGCATAATGAGTGATGAATTGGGGTTAGAATATGCACAAATTAAGAGCTCAACAGTCCATACCAAAAATGTAAGAACATGGTTCACAAGACTTTAGACAAAGTAGAAGACGATTTGTTCATAGTTGGGATTGACCAGGGTTACACTTGGTGGATCCATCATGGTGAAAACTTCCACTAAAGAGTTGAGGCCACTGAAGTCCTTGCTGACCCAATTGTGCCTGATGAGGAGGATGAAGACATTGACGAAATGTAAAATATCATAGGGGAAGTGTTAAGGGGAACAATTGCGGATATTGATTTTGCAGCGACAAGTAGTAGCCAGGATATTCCTCCTATGGGTGATGTCGAGTCAGAAAAGTTTAATAGGTTGTTGATGGATGCACAACGTCCACTCTATCCGGGGTGTGGGAACTTTTCCAAGTTGAATTTCCTTACAAGGTTACTTCATTTGAAGACAATAAATCATTGGAGTAACAAATCATTCGACATGTTACTTGGCTTGTTGAAAGAAGTATTACTGGACGGTGAGACATTGCCTAAGTCTCATTACGAAGCAAAATCCTTAATGCGAGAGTTGGGCCTTGGTTACATCCTCATACATGCATGTATAAATGATTGTGTATTGTATTGGAAAGAACATGAAAATGTTGAAGAGTGTCCAGAATGTGGAGAGTCTAGGTGGAAGTATGACGAAGCCAAGTGTAAGAAAATTTCGCAAAAGGTGTTAAGGTACTTTCCATTGAAACCCAGATTGCAAAGATTGTTTACATTGAGTAAGACGGCTAAAGATATGAGGTGACATAAGTAGAAACGCGTTCATGATGATAATACATTGAGGCACCCTACTGACTCTGAAGCTTGATAAAATTTTGACAAACAATATGACTGGTTTGCAGAGGATTCTCGCAATGTTCGACTAGGTTTTGCAAGTGATGGTTTTAATCCATTTGGTACTATGAGTAGCTCGTACAGTATGTGGCCAGTGGTACTTATGCCCTACAATTTACCTCCTTAGTTGTGTATGAAGGAGTCATTTTTCATGATGTCATTGCTTATTCCTGGACCTAGGTCACCGGGGAATGACATTGATGTGTATTTGCGACCGTTAGTAGATGAGTTAAACGAGTTGTAGAGTTAAGGTGTCCATACGTATGACACATTTGCAGGACAAACATTTCGATTGCATGCAGCGGTCTTGTGGACAATAAATGACTTCCTTACATATGAGAATTTGTCTGGGTGGAGCACAAAGGGAAAGTTGGCTTGTCCTACATGTAGTATTGAGACTTGTTCATTGTCATTGAAGCATGGTAAAAAACGTGTTATATAGGCCATCGTTGCTTCCTTCTGAGTGATTATAGTTGGCATAGGAAGACGATGATCTTTAATGGAAAACAAGATCATACGCTGCCACCGAAAGAACTATCTGGAGAAGATGTGATACAACAACTGAGTAACATTGGAGAAGTTAGATTTAATAAGGCATCGCACTTGAAGAAGAGGAAACGTACAATATTGGAGTATAACTGGAGGAAGAAGAGCATTTTTTTAGTCGCCCTATTAGAGTGATCTAAAATTGCAACACAACTTGGATGTCATGCATATTGAGAAGAATATATGTGACAATGTCTTCGGAACATTGATGAACATAGAGAAGAAAACAAAAGACAGTTTTAAGACTCGATTATATTTACAAGCAATGGGTTTAAGGAAATAGTTGAACTTATAACCACATGGAAATTCATATAATATACCAGTAGCCTGCTACACATTGACAAAATTAGAGAAAAAGCGTTTATGTGAATGGTTGAGATCGGTGAAGTTTTTCAATGGATATGGGTCAAATATCTCTCGGCATGTAAACATTACAGACTGTAAGGTAACAGGAATGAAAAGTCATGACTGTCACGTCCTTCTGCATCGTCTACTACTGGTTGCGATTCGTAGATTCCTGAGCAAGGATATCAATGCGGCACTGATTGAGTTGGGGATATTCTTTAAGGATTTGTGTTCAAAATCGTTGAATGTAGAGGTTATTAAACGACTGGAGAGGGACATTGTCGTAATCCTTTGCAAACTTGAAAGAATATTTCCACCTGCATTTTTCGATGTCATGGTACACCTAGCGATTCAGTTACCGCACGAAGAGAAGCTTGTAGGCCCAGTAAAATATCGTCGGATGTATCCGATCAAAAGGTGATAGAACCTATTAAAATTTTTATTCATTTCATAAACTACATATATCCATATTTTCATAGTATAATGTAGTGGTTTTTTGTACAAATACCTTCAAACACTAAAACGATATGTGAGGAATAAGGCCCGTCCAGAGCGATCCATTGCTGAGGCGTACATTGATAATGACTGTCTGACATTTTGATCCATGTATCTTTGTGGCATAGAGATTATATTCAACCAAGAAGATCAGAATGCCGATGAAGGGCAGGAGCATTGTTCACTTCCCAAGTATAGGGTTGCGAAGTAGTAACAATTCGGAAAGACCGAGTATCGTTCCCACCGAGATTTATGTATGGATATTCTCATAATTTATCTAAAATAACTTATAATTAAGATCTTATTAAGAACTAAAGCTGAAAAATAGTGATTTGAAGTAAAACAATGATTTATGAGAGGTAATATCAATCTAAAAAGGTATTAGAGAGCCAAAGATCCACTTTTGATAAGTTTCAATACATCAACACAACTAGGTCTCTCACAACGCAATCGGATTCGAATTCATATCTCTATCCGATTGGAATATAGAGCGGTTCAATCAACAATTATCTAAAACAGTTGCTTGTTCATTGATTCGATTCCCACAACAATGCTCAGGCCTTAGGCACACTCAATTGTATAGGCCAAGCCTCTTGCCGATCTAGTTGAGATTCACAACCATAGCTTTCATCAAATCCTGTCACTAGACTTAATTATAACCAATGATTAGAACTCTAATTAAATTAAAATCAATAAGCAAACAACTAATTCAGATTATAACAAAAGAAAAGAACTTTAGTTTGAATGAGTTCTCACATGAAGATCATGCCATTGTACACAAGGCAATCAAAGGGTCTATCATGTTCGGAGTCGATGATAGATCAATGAACTACACAAGCATAAACAATGCCCAAAAGATAAGCTACTAAGTTTATAATCACTAAGAATCACGTGAGCCTAGAGTCATCGAGAGATCAAAGTAAAACTGAACTAGTACTTGATTCAAACTCATATTAAACTAAATCCTTCAATTAAAACATGAAAAGAAAACCTAGGTTGCATCAATCCATCAAAAACAAATCAAAAGGTTCACCTCTTAGACCTAGCTAAGAGGTTTTAGTTCATCTCTGACATCCTTGAACTAAAAGCCTAAAAAACCATAAAAATAACTAAAACTAGAAGAAAAACTAGAAAAACTTGAACTAGAATCCGTCTCCTAAGCCTCCTTGATGATCCCCACGTCCTAGCATGCCTGGGAATGAAGAGGAGAAGTCCTTTTTATAGATTGGCGCGGAATATTCCAGATTGCTCAAAAAATCACGCAATTGCACAAAGAAAATCGAAGCTTCACGGACAAGCTCTATTACGCAGCCGACCGGTCGGACGACCGGTCTGAGCCCATGGACGACCGGTCGTCATAAACGACTGGTCGTAAAACGTCTAAAACAGTCCAGTAAGCTTTGGAATTTTCACCCCTTCAATGTTGAGTGCTCGACAGGTTTAGGGACAAGTCTTGAGACAGGTCTTGCCATATTTTCTTCTCTTTCTTTCTTCTTCTTTCCTCCACCTTTTGGCATTTGGTCTATGGATATTCAATGTATATAAAGTGCTCTTTTTAGCCTTGAATCAGTGAAATCTCTATCTCGTTCCTACAATCACAAATCATGTATTAGATTAGTCTTTTAAACATACAAACCATGCATAACATGTGATGAATTGGGGTTAGAATATGCACAATTCAGAGCTCAACACACCCCCCAACTAGCATTTTGCTAGACCCGAGCAAAACATGCGTGAAAGAAATTCAATTCTCAAAAACCCAACTCTCCTTTGGAAACTATGCTTCTATAAACTCCAAGACACACAAGTACAAAATTCAGAGAAAATTAGTGATAGAAATTGAAATCTTAAACTCCCTCAATATAATAAGTGTCCATATAGAATTCCCGCTGATTAAATAATAAATAGAAGAATTTGAACAAATTCAACCTAGTGTGCATAGTGAATGTTCATCTCATGACTTTCTGGGATTATCTTCTTCATAGATTAATTAAACTATGGATCTAAAAGTGTAAAGATCAACAATAAGCCTATGACAAGAATTTGCCTTACCGTCCCATTTTCGGCTTTGGTTATGGGTAGACCATCCCCCTATTGGTAATAGGTAGCCATTTTCAGAATTTTCCACCATATTCTTGATCATTCCCATATTTTCATCCTTCCTTTCCTTTTTATACACATTAGATAAGATTTTTAGAAATTCGTATCTTTCGTTATTTTCCCATGGACAAGGATGGACAAAATACCCCGGCTTGGTTTCTCAACACCTTAAATCTAAGTCTAGCCAGTCCACAAATCTACGTAATCCTTTCAAAACATGAGAATCGTGTAAAGTGAACTAGGTGTAAAAGTGTTTCAATTTTTCTATCAATCACATCAATAGGAAAATCCAATTAGAAAACCATCATGTTATAAGTCCTTTAAGAGTTTCAAAATCATCTCACTACATCTTTCTTCCTTTTATACTTACGACATCCCAAGTACATATAAACGCGGTTTTCCAAAGGATTTTTGAATTTTCAGAAAAATCAAAAAAATTCTACATCATTACTCGAAATGTCACAAATTGCTAGATTTATCTAGGAATCTCACTCCCCAACCAAAACTTTACATTGTTCTCAATGTAAGAAAATATACAATGAATACAACACATGAGAGCAATGACAAAATAAAGAGAAGTGAGAAAGAGATATATCACCTGAGAAATACTTTGCATGACGAGATTGGCATTTGGACATGGATTACTTCACAACTAAATCTACTGATCAAAGCATATCCTAATGCAATCTAATTCTAAACAATCCTCCATCATACTAGGAGGTTAAGCCCAACAACTCATCCAAAAGCATAAAGTCAAGCAGAATCATTAGATGGATCAAAAGGTTTCGTAGTAAAATCATCCAATATCCTACTTTACAATATACATGTGTGTGATTGATCCAGATAAGCCACTAAAAATCCCAAAAAGGAATTTCAGCGGGTTCCTTAATGTTTTCACCACATGTATAAAAGGAGACAGCATCATATTTGTCAGAAAAATTATGTCTCCATTCAGATTTTCCTGGGCATTGATATTGCAAGTATGGATCATCTCAGGGTTGGTAGAGTTCGGTGTGATGATCCATAGAGGTGCGGAAATATGAATTGATTTCTCAGCACAACAAAATGTTGTTTCCACATCCTTCTCTCGGCTAACATCATATGCCGATATCGACTCTAAAAGTGCGACTACATCCCCTATCATATCAACATTCTTATCAAGGGAGTAGGTCACATCTTCCTCTAAGTGACCGGAGTAAAGAGGTGAGAGGGACTCATCTTCCACAATTGAATTGATCATGTTTATTTCATGGACCTACTCATCTTCATCCTCTTATTGGTTGTCAATATTGAAAGCATTTAACTCAATCGTCATATTGCCAAAAGACATTGTACAACCCCACTCCTACAATTGATGATAGCATTTGATATAGCTAGGAATGGGCAGCCAAGTATGACAGGAATTTGAGTGCCAATATTAACCATGGGTCGTGTGTCTAAGACAATAAAGTCCACCGGGTAGTAGACCTTGTCAACTTGGACAAGAATGTCCTCAATCACCTCTCTTGGAATACGAATCGATCGTTCAGTGAGTTGTAATGTGGTTTTGGTGGGTTTTAATTAACCTAAACCCAATTGTTCATAGACCGAAAAGGGGATTAAGTTCACACTTGCCCCTAGATTGAGTAAAGCATGCTTCACCCGGTAGTCTCCAATTATGCATGATATTGTCGGACTACCGGGATCTTCGTATTTCTTGAGCATCCCGTGATTTATAATGGCACTTACATTTTCTGTCAAAAATGCCTTCTTTTGCACATGTATTTTTCTTTTTACCGTGCAAAGGTCCTTCAGAAACTTGGCATATGACGGTATTTGTTTAATGACATCCAACAATGGGATGTTGATCTTGACTTGCTTAAAAACCTCAAAAAATTCCTGATATTTATCTTGAGGTTTGGTTGAAATCAAGCGTTGAGGGAATGGAGCAACGGGCCTATATTCTTTCAATGGCTCTTTTTCATTCATGGCGGTGCTAGGTCCATCATACTCTTTGGAAAATACCGGATCATTAGGTGTTGAGGCCTTTACCGGGTCAGATTTTTTAATAATTTTATGACTTCTAAAAGTGGTGATGGACTTAGCATGTTCCATGTGTTGGCTAGAGGAACTAAGCACACTTATTTTGCATTGTGATTTCGGATTAGGTAGGGGTTAGGCCGGAAGAGTCCCTTCCCTTGAGTTTAAGCGCGCCTTAATTTCCTCCACCGAATTTTTAAGCTCAAGCATTATCGTATGGTTCGATTGGTTTATTTGAGCTTGCCTTCCATGAACGCTTTCAATGTATCCTCTATAGGCATTTGAGATGGGGCCATAGGAAATTGCATTGGGGGCCCCTTTTGAGGGTTACTTTGGTTGGCCGTGGGTCCATTCGCCCAATTGAAGTTAGGATTATTTCTTGTTCGCTTCCCCAAGTGTAGGGTTGCGATGTTGTAATAATCTCGGTAAGACCGAGGTCGATCCACAGGGACTTATGTAGGAATCCACAAAACACTTCCAATAGTTCTACTGAAAAGCTGACAAAGAGATTTGTAGAAGATTGATGTAAATAGTAATTTTGAACTAAACTGAAAGTAATCAATTAAGAAAAAAGCACTAGGAGTTCAAGGATCCACTTGTAGCAATCCTTGATACTCAATTCGCTGTGGTTTCACAATTTCTTAACTAGAATCGAAATTAAGTTCTATCCAGTCGGATGATAGAGCAGTTAAACCAAACAATCTGCCATATGTAAGATCCATGTATATGATTCACTCAATGCAAGCTAGGACGAGCATACTCAATTGTATAGGTCAGTCCCAATTCTAATAGGCTAAGATTACAATCATAACCTTCATTAAATCCTGTCACAAGACAAAACTAGATCATGATTTGAACTTAATTCAAACCATATACACAGTCTCACATACTACAAAATTTTCAGAAAAATAGAATTTTTGGTAAGAAGTTCCCACATGAAGATCATAAATCTAGAGCGTATTCCAATTCCTCAGATCATACAGGTCTAGACTAGTTCACAACAATTAAGAACTCAAGCAATTCTTCCAAACATCCATGAGTCATCATAAGACTAAGAAAAACTACTTAGCACTTGAATTAAACTTCAAACCATTGTTCTTAAACATGAAATCCAACTTAAAACCACAACAAACGAATTGAAACGTCTTAGATTCACTACAAGCTTCACCTCTTAGCCTTAACTAAGAGGTTTAGCCATTCATGATCCAAGGAAACATGAAACAACTAAAAAAAGCATAGAAATTAGAAAGCAAACTAGGAGTTGTAGAACTCCAAAATCGACTTCCGCCGTCTCCCACCGTGCTCAATCCCCTCCAAGATGCCCTAGGAACGATCCCTAAGTGTCCTTTTATAGTGGGGAAGCTCGGTTGCTTCAGAAACATCTCGAATTTCTGTAAAGGTACGCAGTGCGCAGAAAAATTCAGAGCTTGTAGAACATGCATCATTATGCAGATGACCGGTCGCACGACCGGTCTGAGCTCTTGGACGACCGGTCGCACGACCGGTCGCAAAAGTACGAAAAACGTCCAGAGAGTTTTGGAAAATTTCGAGCCCACAAATTTAATTCCAGGACCGATCACACGACCGGTCTGAGCAGTGAACGACCGGTCTTGGTCAGTCCAGTGAGTTATGGCCGCAGGGTCCCTCTGTTGAGTGATCGGACCGGTCGGACGACCGATCCTAGGCTATGGACGACCGGTAGGACGACCGGTCTTGGGCACCTTTTTCTGCTTTCTTTTCTTCTTCTCTCTGACTTCTTTCTTCCATATTTTGACGCTTAGTCATTTGATCTTCTATGCTTGTAAATGGCGTCTTTAAGTCTCCAATTGATGAATCCTCTCTCTCATCACTACAATCACAAATTCATGCATTAGATTGGTCTATAAATCATGAAAACCTTGCATAATGAGTGATGAATTGGGGTTAGAATATGCACAATTAAGAGTTCAACATTTCTCCAACTAGAATTGTACGTGTTTGAATTTGGAGTACTAAAAGGTCATTGATAACTATTCAAAGCATTCGATTGTTCGTATAAAAGTTCTCAAAATGCAGGAATTGTAGGACACTCCCCCGTTTAATGTACATTCGAAGAACAAATATCGCAAACAGTTTCAATAGCCCCCCTTTGTTGGGTTGTGTCCACTTTCCTTATTTCCATCGCCTCGACCTTTCGTGTGAGATTAGCCAATCTAGAACTTAGATCATCTTCCTCATTCAAAACGTAAATTCCTCCATTTTCCTTAGCTTGGGACTGTTTTGAGCTTGTTGGCTTAGATGTATCTCATGACTGTGTGTTTTCAGCCAACATGTCAAAATAGTCCCAAACTTCCTCTGTTTCCTTATTCATGAACTCCCCATTACACATCATCTCCAGAAATTGGTGCATGGTTGAGTTTAGTCCATCATAGAAGAAACTAATCAACCTCCACCATTCGTAGCCATGATGTGGGCATGCGTTTAATAGCTCATTATACCTTTTCCAACATTGGAAAAAGGTTTCATCTTCTTTTCGGGCGAAGTTCATTATGGCCTTTCTTAGTGCATTAGTTCGATGAGCCGAGAAGAATTTTTTAAGAAATTGCCGAGTCATCTCAGCCCATGTCCCAATAGACCTTGGCCTTAAGGAATGTAGCCATGATTTAGCCTTCTCTTTCAAGGAAAAAAGGGAATAATTTAAGCTTTATAGTGTCCTTGGTTACATTGTAATAGTTTATTGTGACAATAACCTCTTCAAACTCCTTAATATGTAGATAAGCGCTTTCAGAGTCGAGTCCATAGAATTTGGGAAGAAGTTGGATTAACCTCGATTTAAAATCAATATTTCCCACATTGTGAGGGAAAATTATGCAAGAGGGAGTACTCGTCCTAGCGGGTTGTAAATAGTCACGTAAAGTCCTAAGTTGAGGTACATCCCCCACTTCATTCTCATCAATTTCAGTAAAGTGTTGGGCTTGATTTTGATGTTGCATAGCCTCTTGATTGGGTTGATTTTCAGTGATCTCTCTAGGAATTTCAAGAAGATTTTGACGTTTTCTAGCACGAGGCTCTCTATCAATCCCTTCAACAATTACTCCGTCACTTAACAATCTCCAAGTGTGATCACGAACCCACTTGGGCATTAACCACTCAACACAATCCTAAAATCTAATCTTACTTCTAAAAATAAAAATCTGAAACTATCTATAGCAAGAGGGGTTAAAAGGATAGAACCTGAATTGTAGATCTATGTTGGAATCCTACAAAATCAAAATAAACTAAGTTAGTATTCTGATATTAGAAGAAAACCTACCCTAGAAAGCAAAACAAATCCTAAACCTAACTTAACATAATCTCAGTTAAAAGCTATCTAAGAAAATTCTAAAAATACCGCATAGAAAAGCCCCGGCAACAGCGCCAAAAACTTGTTCACTCCCCAAGTATAGGGTTGCGAAGTAGTAATAATTGGGAAAGACCGAGTATCGTTCCCACAGAGATTTATGTATGGATATTCTCAGAATTTATCTAAAATAACTTATAATTAAGATCTTATTAAGAACTAAAGCTAAAAAATAGTGATTTGAAGTAAAACAATGATTTATGAGAGGTAATATCAATTTAAAAAGGCACTAGAGCGCCAAGGATCCACTTTTGATAAGTTTCAATGCATCAACACAACTAGGTCTCTCACAACGCAATCGGAATCGAATTCATATCTCTATTCGATCGGAATATAGAGCGGTTCAATCAACACTTATCTAAAACAGTTGCTTGTTCATTGATTCGATTCCCACAACAATGCTCAGGCCTTGGGCACACTCAATTGTATAGGCCAAGCCTCTTTCCAATCTAGTTGAGATTTACAACAATAGCCTTCATCAAATCCTATCACTAGACTTGATTACAACCAATGAATAGAACTCTAATTAAATCAAAATCAATAAGCAAACAACTATTAAAGATTATAACAAAAGATAAGAACTTTAGTTTGAATGAGTTCCCACATGAAGATCATGTCATTGTACACAAGGCAATCAAAGGGTCTACCATGCCCGGAGTCGATAATAGATCAATGAACTACACAAGCATAAACAATGCACAAAAGATAAGCTACTAAGTTTATAATCACTAAGAATCATATGATCCCAGAGTCATCAAGACATCAAAGTAAAACTGAGCTAGTACTTGAATCAAACTCATATTAAACTAAATCCTTCAATTAAAACATGAAAAGGAAACCTAGGTTGCATCAATCCATAACAAACAAATCAAAAGGTTTACCTCTTAACCCTAACTAAGAGGTTTTAGTTCATCTCTAACATCCTTGAACTAGAAGCCTCAAAAATCATAAGAATAACTAAAACTAGAAGAAAAACTAGGAAAACTTGAAGTAGAATTCGTCTCCTAAGCCTCCTTGATAATCCCCACATCCTAGCATGCTTGGGAATGAAGAGGAGAAGTCCTTTTTATAGATTGACGTAGAAGATTCCAGATTGCTCAAGAAATCACGCAATTGCACAGAGAAAATCGGAGCTTCACAGACAAGCTCTGTTACGCAGCCGACCGGTCGGATGTTCGGTCTGAGCCCATGACGACTGGTCGGACGACCGGTCGTAAAAAGTCTAAAATAGTCCGGCAAGCTTTGGAATTTTCACCCCTTCTCTGTTGAGTGCTCGACTGGTCTGACGACCAATCTAAGCAACTGTCGACCGGTCTGACTACCGGTCTTTCCATATTTTCTTTTCTTTCTTTCTTCTTCTTTCCTCCACCTTTTGGCATTTGGTCTATTAGTATTCAATGCATATAAAGTGCTCTTTTTAGCCTTAAATCAGTGAAATCTCCATCTCGTTCCTACAATCACAAATCATGCATTAAATTAGTCTTTTGAACGTGCAAACCATGCATAACATGTGATGAATTGGGGTTAGAATATACACAATTTCAAGCTCAACAAGCATGAACAAGGACTTATATCTGTATTCGCACATAACGTCCGTCCATTAGGATCGCCAACGTTTCAGGATATGGACCTTGCGGATCAAGCAAAGGGGCGGTGGTACGTGTTGCATAATTGTGAAGAAATAGAGTCTTACTTAGAGTAAGTCTTCACTCGATAATTGTATATCTACATAAGATGATCTTAATATTTCTTGCTGATGACGTGCCAATTATATGTAGCAAACACATCGAGGAGATGAAGTCCCAATACACTACAAATTATGATCAAATGCATCAGGATCAATTTTCAGAATGGTTCGCAAAACGTGTAAGATTAATTCACCTTATATCTCACTACACTTACAATTTTGTTATATTGTACAATATTTAAACCTAATCTCAAATCCATAAACAATTATATTATGTAGGTGATAATAGATGAAGACGTTGCGCGCTAGCAACTCTGCAGATGCGTTTGATGCACTCTACTCACTGGCGTGTGGCCCTGATAGACGTGTATCTATATATATAGGTTGTATTGTAAACGGGATTCGGTTTCGCACTGAAAAGCGTGAGATGTATAGGACCACACAAAATAGTAGGGTGGTTGTGAAGGGAACCTACGAGGAGGTAGAAATTGACTTTTATGATGTTTTGACGGATATTATTGAGTTGAGTTATTGTATGAGAAAGCAGGTGTACTTATTTAAATGCGATTGGTGGGACATTGAAAATAAGAAGTTGTGAATACAGACTGACGACTACTTTACGAGCATAAATTTATCTCGGAAGTGGTTTAAGGACGATCCATTTGTCATAGCCAGCCAAGCCGAACAAGTATTCTACCTCGCTAACACCAAGTTAGGCGGCTCTTAGCACGTGGTGTAGAAAATAAAGCCCAGGAATATATTTGACGTTCCCAAACTAGACGTTGAAGATAACGAGGACGAGAGAAATGGAATGTCTAGGGTTGAACAAGCATATCAAGAAGGCATGCCATCTTAGGATAGAGGGAATGATCCAAATGTTGATATTAATGTGGTGCAATTGAATAGAGATAATGTGCCACTTGATCATGTTAATGCCTCAATCATACATGACATTATTAGAGATGATAGCGCTTTCATTGATGATGACGTTGCAGACGATGAAGAGGAAATACTGATCAGCGACAATGATGGTGAAGAAGAAAGAGTCCTAAGCGATAATGATACAGATGACAATTATTAAATGTACACAAGATTTACATGTCATTTTTCAATTCGAATAATTAGATTATTACATGTATATATGTTTTACAAGTCATGATTTATTCCTTGAATTGACTTGTTTATAATCCACATTTACAGTTGAGTCACTTTCTGATCATGTCCTCCTCAAACCGGAGCGTAGCGGAAGCACGCAGCATACTTCATCAGCTGTTGCGGATGGACTTTCCAGCCCTATCTTCTGGTAGGGCCAAAGTGATACCCGGTTTGGTCGATGAGTGTATGGAGGAATATATCGACGATGACTCAGATGAAAGAATATACAATCTCAAAGAAATTTCGAACCTAATGGAGGAATATAACTGCGGAAAACTTCATATGAAAGATACGACATTATCACTTGCACATCTGAATGGAGTCCCGAGAGATCAGATTTCTCCTATTGTGACTGGCATGTTGGCTGTAACAATGTCAAGTGCTTCATACAGCTTGACATTGTGGACCCTCGCCGTTCCACACTCCCACGACATTCTCCCTTTCCTTTCGAAAAAAGAAGAGGGGGTGCGTGCGCGCGAATCGCCGTTTGTGCCACTGGCTTGCCTCTTTCTCGAGGGCTTTGTTCGGTTGTCGTGTTAGGCTGGATATGTTGAGATGAATATGTATAAGACCAGAGTCGCCACTAGCTAGTTACTTTGAATCTACAATCAGCTAGACCCCGTAGAAACGTTAGAGAAGGGGATCCAAAGATTCCTTCCTCTAAAATGACTCATTTTGATCTACGGCCAGAGATTTGAGGTAAGGGATCATGGTTACAGGGTGGGAAGAGGTTAAGCACCCTACACACTGCCCGTACTGAAGTACGGTCTCTACTTCACAGAATCGAACTAATACTTGAAAGTCTGATTTAATCCTCGTACATTCTCATAGATGACATGATGCATGAATGCAGGTCTGAACAGTAAGAGTTTCTGATGGGCAGGTTTCCATTAACAGGCAAGCCCAGAGCATACGCTCGAACTGACAGGTGTTTTATGTGAGATGCATGCTGTGTGTTTGAATGATCAAAGTGCTTGTAGTGGTATGTACATGAATGCAGGTCTGAACAGTAAGAGTTTCTGATGGGCAGGTTTCCATTAACTGGCAAGCCCAGAGCATACGCTCGAACTGACAGGTGCTTTAAGCAGGATGCATGTTGTGTGTTTGAATAATCAAAGTGCTTATAGTGAAGCAGGGGGGTTGGAAGAAAAGTAAATGTTGCACTTATGCAAGATGAGAATGAGATGATGCTGGTAAAGGGTAGCTAGATGGACGGAGGTGTCGCAAGGGTTTGCTTCGAGTGGCTGGATCAAGACTTGGATGGCTTGGGAGACTTGGACCAGTGGTCAGGCTGGGCTGGACCAAGGCTAGGCTCTTCTCACTCGGGCTCTCCTTGGTGGAAAAATGGGCTAAAGAGGGATGGAGGGAAACTCAGAACGGACGGGTTGCTCTAGACTGGACGGCTTCTGAGGGATGAGCTGAATGAGAAGGGGAGGGGGGTATTTATAGCAGCGGGCAGTGGTAGTTCTCGTAAATAAGTTTGGGCGGCACCCAGGGGGACGCCCTTACATCCTTTCTTGGGATTTAGCGGAAGTTTGAGGGCCGCCCGTACAGACACTCCTCGGGATCCAGCGGCTAGTACGGACCTGCTCCAAGGGTGTGGTCTGGAACTCAATAAGTTGACTCGGTGGGTTGACTCAGCGGGTTGACTAGGTGATTTGACTCGATGGGTTGACTCGGTGATTTGACTCGACGGGTTGACTCAGCGGGTTGACTTGGTGATTTGACTCAGCGGGTTGACTCGGCGAGTTTGACTTTTTTGGGATTTTTTGACTGGTTTTTCTTATGGGGAGTTTTTTGGGCTGATGTTTAGGGGTGAGTTGACTAGGTCCAGGCTTGAATTGGGCTGTGGATTGAGGCTTACAAGGGTGAGTTTGGCTGAGTTTGGACATGGGATTTGGGTGTATGGTCCTCCATTCATTCAGCTATCTCTACCAACATTGTAGCCGAAGGTGAGGTGTCTACAAATGCCCCTCTTTGGCAGAGGTTGCGTGCAACCGAATGCCAAAGCGAGTGGACACCCCACTTCTGACCCGGTCATTCACAGATCATGATCCGAAATCTTTGCTTGCCTTTGCATCTGTGCTAGTTGATCGTCTGGAAATTGATCACTCGCACATACCGCGAGAGTTTGGAGAAAACGTTGCGATTGTCCCTGCAGTTTGCTACAACCTGGGTACCCAATCGCAACCCTTCCATTCCCGATCGGTACCAACATCGAAAAGGTACAACAGAGCCTCTGTGTCGTAGTCTTACGAGGTACTGACCTTGAGATTGATTGTTTGATGTTTTCCCGGATCACTCCAGGAGTACTTGTTTCGCTTGACCGTCAAAGTGGTTAGCTGCCCTGCGTCATGTAGTCTTACAGGAGTCCACTACGCCGACTTGGACTCAGTCAAGGTACTTCAGGCATCCACGCCTAAGTATGTGCTGGTGAACTCTTTCCACCCAATCTGCTGATTTTGATACTTGGGTTACAATTCATCGTTTCCACCTGTTCAAATGGTTTCTTTGACCGAGCCTTTTGGCTTTCATCTTTTCATATCTTGGCATGGGGTATGACCGCACTGACACTGGAGTTCAGTTCGACCGTACTTTGAGTGCATTGGATCCGATGATCTCCGGGGAAACCGCGAGACATCGGATCTTATTTGATTTTTACGTTGGCTCCTACCCGGAGATATGGAAGATCTCTCAGTATTTTGGAGGCCAAGCGCTCTACTGGGAAAATATTTTTGGATTTTGAAAAGATACCCACTCTAGGGAGTGATACTCCGTGGGGTTTTTATTTGCAAATAGGAATATTTTTTTATCTTTTTCAAAAGGAAATCTGGTTTGCACGTGCCTCCACTAGGGATGCCTGTGGGGCCTTTGGCTAACCGACTTTTATTTTGAAAGCAGGTGAACATGATGATTGATGCGCTGCATGCAGATGCATGAAGATGCATATTTGATGATGGATGCATGGTTTGGCTCATTCTCTTTCAGTCCGATGATTTTTCTTTTGCTAGAAATGTAGAGAATTTTGAGCTTATTGCTTGCAGGGTTGTGCTCCCCTGGGGATTTTCTTTTTGATATGGATGTTTGGTCAACGGGTTGGTCAAGACCCCGACCCGTGGTCGATCAGGTCCATCGTCCCAAGATGCTGTTTCTTTGCTAATGGGAATGGATGGAGGATATTATCAGACTTCAAGATGTTCTTCTGTGAATGAATGTGATTGAGACGGTGCTTGATCGCCAGTTTTGGTCAAGATTCCAATTTACGGGAGATCGGATCTGTCATCCCAAACTGTAGAATGAGTGAGCAGAGTGCAGTGCTGGGGATAGTGACAATTTTTTGTGATTTTTGCAAATATGTGGGCCGAATCTTATACCTGAGTAGTCAGAATGGAGATTGGTTATTGGAAACAAAGGAAATATTTTTGTGATTTTGCAGATATTTGATTCGAAAGCAAGGGAAATGTTTTTTTTTCTTTTTTTGTGATTTTGAAAATATTTGATTTGAAAGCAAGGGAAATATTTTTGTGATTTTTGAAAGGTGATTTTACAATGTTTTGGTATTTTGTGATTTTTCTGAAATGCATGGAAAAGGTATGGAATTTTCATCCACTTCCAGCTTCTACTGCTAGTAAGGCACCAGATCCATTTTACGTTAGCGAGCAAGATGGATCTCACACAGTTAAGTGCCATAGTTTTACATCTTCGGATGAGGGGATTTTGAGGGTTTTCAGTCAACACACCCACAAAGTTGCCTGTTCCTCATGTGCAATGCACATAGACTACGTATCGTCCGACGGACTCCTTCGGCCACAAAATGAGCCACATCCTCACATTTCCCTTTGTCAATCCAGTTTGGGGCCTTACGTTGCTCACAATTCCGTGAGGGTGCGCTCCACCCCCCAATTGCCTTAATCCCCTTCATGAGTTTTAAGAATAGGGAACATCCGTCAAATCCAACGGCGACTTCCAAATCAAGGTTGTCTATCATGGTGCGTTCAACACGAGCAGGATCGCGGGGTTCTGCCCGCCTCAAGCCTTTACCTGTATAGAAGATTCCAGACACCCGTATGATCAAGTGTCAGCCATGTCCGGAACAGGTTAGGAAAGAAAGCCCCCGAGAAATTAATCCCAGTGTAGTTTTAGGTCTTCGGACCGCTGGGGATGAATTTGTGTAGTTGAAATTGATGGTGAATTCTTTTTGTTTCTGTTTTTGGAAAAGTTTCAGACTTCAACTCGAGTGGTCGAGATTGATACTGGTTTTTATGGAAAGCTTAAAATCTTTTTTGTATTTTTGAAATGATCCAGGTTATTGAACCTTGGTCCGAGCGGTCGAGGCCGATGCCGATTTTTGGTTGAAAGTAAGAAAGGTCCCCCGAGAAATTAATCCCAGGTAGTTTAAGGTCTTTGGACCAAAAACTTTACAAGCGAGGGTTGGAAATGCATAGATATATTTTTTTATTTTTAGAAAATTATCCGGAGTCATCAGTTCTTGATTCGAACGATCAAGACCGATGCCAGTTTTTATTGAAAGTCCCTCGGGATCTTGATCCCGATGTAGTTTAAGGTCTTCGGACCAAAATATGTACAAGCGGGGCATGAAAATACACACGCATTTTTTTTATTTTTAGGAAAATGTCCGGCGTCAGCGGATCTGGATTCGAACGATCGAGACCGCTACCGGTTTTTATTGAAAATCTCTTGGGATGTCGATCCCGACGTAGTTTAAGGTCTTCGGACCAAAAACTGTACAGACGAGGCATGAAAATACACATTTTTTTTGTTTTTATAAAATGTCCGGTGTCATCGGATCTCGATTTGAATGATCAAGACCGATGTCGATTTTTATTAAAAAGTCCCTCGGGATCTTGATCCCGACGTAGTTTAAGGTCTACGGACCAAAAACTTTGTACAGTAGGCAACAATCAAGGTTTGAAATTCTGGGGATTCTTCTTAGAATGGTTCAGATCGTCCGGCCATGACTTTGGATGGTTGAGATCACTGTTTGACCAAGTCAATTCTTTTTCTTTTTCTTGAAAATTCCATGGAGCTTTTTCACATCATCAAGCCAATTTCTCCTCAATTTCTCACAAGATGAGATTTTGGTGAGATTCCTTACTTTTTATCACCCTTCTCTTCCATCACTTCATTCTTACATGGAGGTACAAGATTCACTTGCAACTACCCTTCCCAAGGAGGAGTTCTTCCCAAGGAGAGAGGGTGAGGGGTCGTTTCAACTAGGTAGGAGGGAGGACGGCCCCCTGGGTGCCGCCCAACCCATTCTCTGCCCACTGGTTTTTTCAATCGGTCGGGTAAAGGGGTGCCCTCCCCTTTTCTATATAACATGGGGCTCCCTTAGCCCCTCCAACGTGCAATCTCTCTCTTCTCTCTCTCATACTCTCTCTTTCTTCAAGTTTCTCTCTTTCTTTTGGTGGTTTCTTGCTCTTTTCAAGTGGTGGGCCTTAGTGAAGCTTTGGGACAGTAAGGTGGTCCCCCTTTGGTGAGTGGTAAAGGTATGGACCACTCCCTTTTCTCTCTTATCCTTTTCCTTCTTCATTGTCTTTTCTCATGTTTCCTTTCTTTTCTCCATGTAGATATACCAAGGGAATCAAGGTGGGCCCAAGTTTCTTTGGCCTTTTCTTCATCTCCAATCTCTCCTCAAGGTGGTGCATGGAGAGGAACATTGCAAGCTTCCATTTCATCTTTTCTTTTCTTCTTTCACACTCCCTCCATGTGTATGTAAAGGGTAATTTTGCCATGTCCATCAAGTGTGCATGGCAAAATATCCTATCCTTTTCCATGGGAGTTGGGCCACTTTTTATATGTATCAAATGGGCTCAAAGTGAAGTCATGGCCCTTGGTGTATTTGATGGGCCCAACATTTCATTTTGGGCTCCCTCATGCTTTCTTGTCCTTGTCATTTTTCCTTGGAGCTTTCTTTTCTTTTCCATCTTCTTTTCAAGGTTTGGGCCCATGGGAATGGTAGGGCCCACCTCAAGTTTTGGGCTCATAGGGCTCACTTTGGGTGGCCCCATCTTTCTTCACATGTGTATGGACAAAGGTGACTAGCCCATTCTTCACTTGGATCTTCAAGTGGGCTAGATTTCCTAGTTGGGCTTTTATGGACAAGTGGCCCAAATCTTCCACCATTTCTTGATTATGATGTACATCCTTATGCACAAACTGTGGTGGGTTTCTTAGAATTTTTCCATATGGATGGGCTTTTGGGCCCTCATTGAAACTTGTGCATTTCTTTGGACCATGTGTGCACCACTACACTTTGCTCATGTAGGATTTTCCCTTTCATGCTTTTCCTTTTGGATGGATGGAGGACTTGAGTTACTTGATCATCTACAAGTCCCATGAGTGAGTTGTTTCAAAGATCTCACTAAGTTCAAATGGTTTTCTCATGTTGTGGGAAAATGAATCTCAAGAGCTTCCTTTAATGTTCCCAACCTCAGATGGGTGACTCTTCTTCAAGTGAGTTATCCATGCAACCATTGTTCCTTGACTTTTTCTTGGGGTGCTTGGTGGGTCATCCACCATCATTCTCAAAGATGAGTGATTTTCCTTCAATTGGTAGGAAAGAATGATACCCATAAGCTACCCAATTTTGTCCCATACTTTGGGGCATTTTGGATTTTGATTTTCAAGTGGGCTATGTATATCATTCTTAGCCATTTCCATGATGGTTGGGTGACTCATCAAGCCATGCTCTCTTGTACTCAAATGGTCTCCCTTTTGTAAAGCAATTGGTGCACATAAGTTGCCCAAACTTATCCTTGCATGGACATTTCCAACTTTGATTCTTCATGTGGGCTATGTGCATCAATTTTTTACCATTGGCTTCTTTGATTCATATATTTGTGGGTAGACCACCATGTTGTATTCTCATGGTTAAAACATTCATCAAGATGGTGCACATAGGGTTGCCCATGGTTAACCCGTGAATGGGTCCTTATGTTCTTCAAATGGGCTATGTGCTCCTTTCAATCCATTGAGGTGGGGCATTTGAGTTAATCTTGGGGGCCCATTCCTTTCTATCCCCCACTTGTCCATGCACATTATGTAAAAAAAGTTAGGAACATCTTAAATGAGAATCATGGCCTTAGTATGAAAAGTGAACCAAGCCTTGGTCACACATGGACTTTAAAAGGGGTTTTTCATATGAAGTTTGACTCTTATCCCTTTGACCTCATGATACTTAAGTGCATTTGTTGTCCACAATGTGTCCTTGGATGATGGACTTTCCTTACCTTGGTCATGGCATGTAACCCTCTTCAAGGTGGGCCTTGCCTTCTTCAATGGGGCCAACACTTATCCTAGGTAACACATGGATTTGGACATAGGATTTTGCATTTGAATGTAAGTCCTAATCCAAGGGTTTCCTAGATAATGATTTGGATTTTAACGGGTAAAGAGTAGAGACTCACCTTGCCAAGCCTGTAGGATTCGATGGCGGATGGTACAAGAGGACGACGGGTGATCGATGAGGATGATCCGGCCTTCATTATTCGCCGAGGGGCTCATATGTGTTCCTTGGCTAAGGAGCACCAACCTCTTCCCTCCATCAAGGGTCGAGGTACCAGAGATCATTGGGATAACTGGGTGAAACACCTACAGCCTTTGCTTGAACGAGTTCTGGCTGACACTCCTTTTGCCGGCCTTCTTACCTTGCGCTTCCATAACAACAATCTAACCGCATGCTGCTCGCGGCCCTTTGTGAGAGGAGGTGGGATGAGACCCACACATTTCAACTCCCTTGTGGCGAGTGGGGGATAACTCCCCTGGATATATATATGCAAATCGGCTTCCCATTCCATGGGGCAGTTGTCCCCCATGTCGGCTCTCTTGCTCCCATCACCTCCACTGACTGGCTTCGGCTTGCGGGTGATATCCCACCTGAGGATGAATTTCAGGGCCATCAAGTAAAATTGCGATGGTTCTACAGCACCTTTGCTACCGTCACCCCTACTACCGAGCTAGAGGCCCTCCACAAAGCACGGGCTATGATTACTTACGCCTTCAGGTCCTTCCTTTTCTGTCACGCGAACGAGAGGATCGATCCTAAATTTCTTCATTTGGTTGAGGATCTTCACCATCCCTACAATAGGAACGGGGCTATCTTGACTCATGTTTTCCTGGGTTTGGATAAGACCTCTCGGAATAGCCGGTCCTTCACAGGTTTCTGGCCTGTCGTAGAGGTATTCTTTTTAACTTTCCCTGGAGACATTTGTCTTCTTTCTTTCTCTGATCGTTATGTGTGCCCTTGCCCAAACTTGCTTTTATGACCATTTTGCTCATCTCGCGCCGAGGATACCAGATGACATTGAGCCATCTTTGTACCGCCATATGTATTGGCATCAGCAAAATCGTCAACGGAACTCTCGTGTGTCTGGGGACAATTGGCGCGCCGACATAGACGGGTTGATCGTTGAGGATGTAAGTATCTTGTTTTCCTTACCCCTTGTGCTGCTCTGTAACTGATTGTGATGACCTCTCTTGCTGTAGTTTGCTCGAATGCCATACGCCAACTTTCCTCTCTATTACACCCCTCAGCGTGTGGAGGCGTATGATTCTTCTTACCTTCGGATCATGCTCTCTAACGCTGAATCATTTCAGTGGTATTTGGGTGAGAGGCTGCTACGACAGATTACGGGGGTGGCTCGAGTCCCTTGTTCGGCACCTCCTCCGGCTGCTCAGATCCCAGCTGATGAATAGCTGATGCTCTTGTGGGCCAGCCCGGGTTTCGTTTTACGATTTCGGATCGCGACTATGACGAGTGGTACTTGTTGTACGGACAGGGACCTCTGCTTCCTCCGCTCTATGTTCCAGGGGGTCGTCGCAGGTATGCTGGAGGCTCAGTGACAGCTCCTCTGATGGACCTTCATCGTCGAGAGCGAGACGAGAGGAGAGATGAAGACGACTATGTGGGTGACCTGTAGCCTTCTTCTGTGAGGGTGTATTCAGCTTGCTTGATGTACGACTTTTGCTTTTACTTTCTTCTGTATCAAAATCTTCTGGATGAATATACAACCTCAATTCTTCTCAAATTACTTGATGATGCTTGGATGCTTTGATTCTTGACTCATTCTTTGATACCTTATGGAAGATAAGATCCCTCAACCGCATGGATGACGACTTAAACGGTTCAGACTGCTTTATTTGGCCCTGTGGGCCCTTTCCAAGCTTCAGTTTTTCTTTGAAGCACCTTTTCTTGATGTTTTGTGAAGCTAAGAAGGCTTTTCATGGTGTGGATGATAACTTGAATGGTTCAGATTGCTTGATTTGGCCCTGTGGGTCCCCTTAATGATCAGATCTCAGATTCTGGCGCTCCTTTTGGTGATCAAACTCTTAATCTTGCTATTTTATGACTCATGTGAGCTCTTCCATGGTTTAGATCATGATGATCTTGTCCTTGAATGTCTCAGATCGCTTGTGGGCCTCTCGTGATCGATTTTCCTTCCCTTTGACTTGATCAGACCTATTCTGGCCGCAGTGCTTCATGATTGGACATGTGGTGTACCTTCCAAATGATTCTGATCAACCTCAAACGAAATCTGGAGTGAATTGGAGCCTTGGGCGGCCCTCAAGGTACCATCTGCTGATGTGGACTGTCAGCCTCACCTACCAACGACCATGGAGCCAATCCCGCGGAGAGAGAGGGAACGCGTCAGTACGGGCGGCCCACAACGGGCCGCCCAGGACTCGCCTCTTGTGCGGCCTGGGCTAGCTCGTGCTCGGACATTCTTCATAGTCCACTGTCCTTGTCCCATATTCCTTGCACGTCCAGGTTCGATTGCAACCATGAATCTTCTCTTTGTCTCATCTTCCCTTCTCCTTTTGTCTTCTTCTTGGTTTGTCTTTTCTCAAGGAATGGATGGTGGAGATTTAGGGCTATGGGGGCTATCCATGGTGGCTCCCACACTTCAGAAAGTGTTGAAGGCTATAATGATGGTGGAATGCTTTTGATCGATGGTGTAGATGAAGCATTAAATGAGGGCATTGATGGGGATTTAGGGGTAGTGGTTGGTGGAGCTTTTAATGACTCCATTAATGGTGGGATGGCTGGAATTTCAGATTTGGATAGGTCTTTGATTATGGGAGAAATGGATGGTATGGATGAGATGGGGAGATGGGACATAGGTGAGGCTATGCATCCCTTGAGTGTGGGCCACTTGAATGATGTGATTGATGGTGGTGATGGGAGTATGATGGAAATAGATGGGCCTATCTCATGTCTAGATGGTATGGATGGTTTAGATGATACCTTTGATGGTTTGGATGCTCTTGATGATAGCCGAGATGTGCGGCATACTTGTTTGGGTGGACTTGATGTGATCATTGATGATGTCCCCCTGATGATGGACGGTGTGGATGCCTCGATGATCCCTTTGATTGGTCAGGATGATGACTGGGTTCATGATTTCTTGTTGGAGAGGGCCGCAGGTCCAGATCTGACCGTTGATTCTTCGATCGGGGTAGTCGGGACCCTTCTTGATGGTTCAGATGCATTTTTCGACTGTCAGATTGGTCAGGATGCCATAATGTGCGGTGTGATCTTTGCTGATAGCCCTTTTGATGGAGAGTACCATCCTTCTCCTGATCGTCAATCCTTTGAGCATTCCGTTCACGAGGTGGGCGAGTCTTCTCATGTGGCTGAGGTCGTGACAGTTTCAGACAGTGATGCGACTATATCAGACATAGCCGTTACTGGGGACAGGTTAGGGGCTATTGAGTCTGCAGAGGTCCCAGCTTTTCCTTCTCCTTCGCCCGTTGACCTTTCGATCCTTGATTAGCTGTCATCGATTCCTGGGCCTTTTGTCCTGGAGGGGATTCCTGTGAGGACTTGTCAGCGGCTTCCTCATCCTTCTCGCTCGCCACGGCTGCTTGCTTGGCTTGATAGCTTGTCAGCGTATGAGATTCGAGATTTGGAGTCGTATGGCTTCGGCGGTCTGATCCATATGGCTAGAGTTGATATCGACTGGAGGATGCTTGGAGCTGCACTGATCGATTCGGTCCCCTCGTTGAACTTGTTTGCGTTCAACGACATGGAGATGGGGCCCTCTTTGAAGGAGCTTGTGCGCTTGACCGGTCTTCCTTGCGATTATACTCAGTATTTTTCACCGAAGACTTTATCGAAGATTGCCACACCGCAGAATTGGTTTGGGATCCCCTATCTTGTTCGGCCTGCAGCTGCCGGTCAGGATGCTGTGGTGTTCTCCTTGGACTTACTGTATGATCTTTTCTCAGGTCCTTCGAGTGTGGCAGGCTCTCCACTTGCTCGGAATGCACTGATCTTCTGCTTGATAGCTGAGGTGCTATTCTCGGGATGGCGGAGATCTCATACTCCTTTGCTATTTGAGGTGATGGGCCGAGTTATTCGACGGCAGGGGATCATTTCTCTCGTCCTGGCTGAGCTGTTTAATGGGATGACTGACTGTGCCCTGGGCCACACTCATGTCCTTTGCGGCTGTTGTGCATTTCTTCAGGTATCTTTTATATACCTTTCTTTTCTTGCCTTTTTGAGAATTGCTCTGCTTTAGCTGAATTTCCTCTTGTGATCAGGTCTGGCTATGGGAGCGTCTTTCGCTGACTGGTCCTGTACCATTTCCTGGCATTCCTAGCTCTGACGACATGCGTTATATTATGGAGCTTCTTCCACATTCAGCTAGGATGAGCGAGCCCTTGTATCGCAGGATGTTTGCTAAGCTGCGTGACTGGAATGTTCGTTGGGAGTCATCTTGGCTTTCACTTCCTCCAGTGCTTTGCGACGCACACTGTTTTCCTCTGATGTTGGTAGGCTTTCGATCTTACTTTTCATACCACCCCATCCGGTTCCTGCGGCAGTATGGGTACGAGCAGGATGTTCCTCTTTTTGTTTTTGCGGGTATCGGGCGTCGAGCACTTCCATCTAGATCATTTGACTTTAGGACTCGGTTTAATGGATCCTGGGCGAGTTACCTGACTACTGATTTGCTTGGTTTTGAGCTGCGGACTTTTCCGATGGCGATTGCCCCGTATCAGTACTGGGTTGCTGAGCAGTCTCTGTATCGATGCATCCCTTGCTGGCACCAGATTGCCGATGAGGATGAGCAAGATATTCTTAGAGATGCCAGCTCTTCATCTGGTTCATATGAGCCCTTTGAGGAACACCCATTCATCGATCCTGGTTTCCTTTTGGCCACTCATGGTCATTTACTGTCTAAGATTTCCGCCCTTCGGTATCATTGTGAGATGATGTCAAGGAGATTGGCTGCCGATCAGAGGTTGTCTGATGAGGAGACAGCGATCCGTGTCCTTGAGCGCGATAAGGTGCATTACCTGCGTATGGAGGTGAGCAGGTTGAGAGCGAGGCTACTTCATTATGAGTCAGAGAACTTACCTGATATGGCTGAGGAGGAGGGTAGAGATTGATTGTGTTGGCCATCTGTACATTCCCTGTTGCATGACTGTTGATGATGCATTTTTTTTTGTATTTTTTGAAAAAGATGAATGATATATGTAAAAGAAATATGATGCATTTAATGAAAAAAGGAGAAAACTTTTTTGAAAATCTATTGTGCCATGAGTTGTCTTGTGAGTGTGTCTGGATTTTGTGTCGGGACATAGGAATCAGAACTGTAGCTCGGCCAATGCTTTGACCGATGTCTCGAGATTGACTTGTGAGATCCCTTTGGTTCCCTAGAGGTGTAGGCAATGGAAACTGTTGCTTCCTGAGATTATCGGAGTTTGTAAAGTTCTTCGTTCCCGACTGTACTTCTTCTTGTTCTTAAATTGTGACTGTTTGAACTGATCTGGACCGTCTGATTTCTTGCTACCTGCACTTTTAACTTTTCTTTTTCTATTCGAGCCACTTTTGCTTGCAGCGCTCTTTCGAGTTTTCACCATAGCCGGCCTTTTCCCGTCATTTTTGTCAGTGGCGCCCTCTCGGGTTTTCACCATGTCCCGGGTGTTTGATCTTGCCTGCCCCTTAGTAGCTATGCTGTTTTTACCCTCGGCGCCCTTTCAGGTTTTCACCAAGTCCGCTGTATGCCCACTGTTTTTACTCGGAGGGCCCTTTCGGGTTTTCACTCCGCCCTCTTTATTTAGGCACACATTTTCTTTTTTCTCTGATTTTTGGATAATTGCGGCGGTTAGAGGTCGGGAATCCGTCGTTGTCGGCCGATGGCAGTCTTTCAGCCCTTATCCTAAGTTACGATGATAGAGCTGTCGGTCTTAACCGTAGACATTTCTGAGATGAATGGATGGATGACTGTGTTTCTTCTTAGGTTGATTTTTCTCGGGTGCCTGTTTTGGCTTCCCATTTTTCTTTTCTTTTCTTTTCTTTTTTTTCGTTCTTTTCTTTGTATTCTTTTTTCTCTTTTTTTGTGTTTTCTTCTCTCTTTTTTTTTCTTTTGAACCCATTATTTGAAACACTTATCGGTGGATGGGAATGGTTTCTCAAAGGTTTTAGCTTTGACCTCTTGACTTCAACTCTATTAATGTAACTCTTGATAAGGTCAAAATGACTTACCCGTGAAAGATCTTCACTTTGCCGGCGTTGATTGGCTCAGGAAGATCCACCCCTCTCATGCTGGTGAGTCTGAGGGCGCCTCCGGGAAGTACTTCCCTGATAATCAGCGATCCGTCCCACGAAGGTTTGAACTTTCCTCTGGGATCAGGAATGTGTGACGGTAGGATTTTCTTCATGACCATGTCGCCTACCTTGAAGCTTCTTTTTCGGACTCTCTTGTTGTAAGCCCGAGCGATCCTTTTCTGATAACACTGAGAATGACTTAGCGCACGCATGCGCTTCTCATCTGCTAGCTGCAATTGATCGAATCTTGCCCGTTGCCATTCTCCCTCTTCAATTCCGCTTTCCAGTAACACCTGTTGTGATGGTATTTCCACCTCGACTGGTAGAACTGCCTCCATTCCATAAGTAAGCTCAAAAGGAGTAACGCCCGTAGCAGACCGTACAGACGTTCGATAGGCCCAAAGTGCATATGGGAGCATATCTGACCAATCTCGATAGGTCACGACCATCTTCTCGAGTATCCTGACGATTGTCTTGTTTGCAGCTTCTACTCCACCATTCATCTGAGGACGGTAGGGGCTTGATCGATGACGTTGAATCTTGAATTTGCTGAGGAAGTTATCCATCTTCTTGTTGATGAACGGGGTCCCATTATCTGTGATGATGGCATTGGGGACTCCATACTGGCATATGATGTTGTTCTTCATGAATTTAATCACCTGAGATGCTGTAATCGTGGTGTAGGAGGCTGCTTCTACCCACTTGGTGATGTAGTCGACTACCACAAGTATATACTCATGACCATTTGATGCTTTGGGACTAATCTTGCCAACGATGTCGAGTCCCCACATAGAGAAGGGCCAAGGAGTCGTCAGGTTGTATAATTCTGATGATGGGGCATGAATTTGATTTGCACGCTCCTGACACTTGAAGCATTTTCTGACGTGTTGGCAGCAGTCTGTCTCCATGGTGAGCCAATAGTAGCCGAGTCGTAGAATCTTCTTTGCCATCATGTGCCAGTTCATGTGTGGGCCACAGATTCCTTCGTGTATTTCTTTCATGATCTTTGCAGCTTCTGTTTCGTCGACACATCGAAGGAGAATGTGATTATAGGATCGATTGTAAAGAATTTCGCCACTGATGGTGAACTGGCCGACCAAACGCTGGATGGTTCGGCGATCTGTTGCTGATTCCGGATACTCCTGAGTTTTGAGATATTGTTTGATGTCGGCATACCAGGGTTTATTAGGGACAGCTTCGGCTTCTTCTATTTGTAGGCAGAAAGTAGGTTCATCTTGAATTTCGACTGTGAGCTCCCATTCTGAAGCTCCTTTCGGGATCTCAAGCATTGATGCGAGTGTAGCGAGAGCATCTGCAAACTGATTCTTGGCTCTGGGCATGTATGAGAAGGTGATTTCTTCGAACTCTTCGATCAGATTTTCGAGATACACATGATATGGTATCAGCTTCTCGTCCTTGGTTTTCCATTTGCCATTGGCCTGATTGATGATAAGCTGTGAGTCTTGATGATAAGCTGTGAGTCTCTAAATACTCGTAGCTTCTTGACGTCCAAGATTATGGCTTCCTTTAAGCCAGCGATGCATGCTTCATACTCTGCCATGTTGTTGGTGCACTTGAATGCTATGCGCTTTGAGATGGGAATAGGGACATCATCTGGAGAGTAGAAGATTGCTCTGATACCACTCCCTTTAGCATTTGCTGCGCAGTCGAAGAATAACGTCCACTCATCCTTTTTTTTCTTTTCTTCATTTTCGATCAGCAAGAGATCTTCATCAGGGAAAAATGTCTTGAGTGGTTGATAATCCAGGAGAGACTGAGCGACAAGATGATCGGCGAGGGCCTGCCCCTTGATTGCCTTTTGAGTGACATAGGTGATGTCGAATTCAGACAGGAGTAGCTGCCATTTAGCTATCCTTCCAGTGAGTGTCGACTTCTCGAACAGATACTTAAACGGATCCATGTGAGCGAGGAGGAGAATAGGGAACACAATCATGTATTGACGGAGTCGCTGAGTTGCCCAGACTAGGACGAGGCAAGTCTTCTCGATCAGGGAACACCTGGTCTCGTAGTCGATGAACTTTTGGCTCAAATAGTATATTGCTTGTTCCTTCTTCCCGGTCTCTCATGCTGGCCGAGAACACAGCTAATGGCTTCTGCTGCTACCGAGATGTACAACAATAGTGGTCGTCCGGGAGTGGGTGGCACTAATACTGGAGGATTCATGAAATATTTCTTGATGCGGTCGAAGGCAACTTGGCAATCATCATTCCATTCTTTTGGAACGTTCTTCCGAAGGAGCTTAAATATGGGCTTACAGATAGGTGTGAGCTGTGCGATGAAGCGGCTGATGTATTGAATTCTGCCGAGGAAGCCACGAATTTCTTTCTTTGTTCTAGGAGGGGGCATCTCGATGATTGCTCTGGTTTTGGTTTCATCGACCCTGATGCCATCCTCACTTACCATAAAGCTAAGGAGTTTGCCTCCCATTGCACCGAAGACACATTTATGAGGGTTGAGGCAGAGCTTGTACTTTTCTAATCTGTTGAATAACTTCTTCAGATCTTCAAAGTGTCCTTCGATTGTGCGAGATTTGACGATCATATCGTCCACATATACTTCAAGCTCTTTGTTCATCATGTCGTGGAATAATGCTGTCATTGCTCGCTGATATGTTGCTCCTGCGTTCTTCAGACCGAACGGCATTACCCTGTAACAGAAGGTTCCCCAGGGAGTGATAAACGATGTCTTCTCGCGATCTTCGACGGCCATCTTGATCTGATTGTAACCTGAGAACCCGTCCATGAATGAGAAGATCTTGTACCCAGCAGTGTTCTCTACCAGAGTGTCGATATGCGGCAAAGGGAAGTCATCTTTAGGACTGGCTTTGTTGAGATCTCGGAAGTTGATGCACATTCGAACCTTGCCATCCTTCTTTGGTACTGGTACGATGTTGGCGAGCCATTCAGGGTAGTTGGAGACTACCAAGAATCCTGCATTGTACTGCTTGATGACTTCATCTCGGACTTTCAAGGCCCATTCTGGCTTCATTCTTCGAAGTTTCTGCTTCACTGGCTTCATATCCGCCTTAGCTGGCAGATGGTGTTTAACGAACTCTTCATCGAGCCCCGGCATGTCTTCATATGAGAACGCGAAGTTGGACAATCTTGGAGCTAGGAACTCTATCATTCTCTGCTTCATCTCTGGTGGCAACGATTTTTCAATGCGTACTTCCCTAGGGATCTCAGGTGTCCCCAAGTTTACTATCTCAAAATCATCGGCTACAACATTGGCTTTGGATTCGAACGAGGAGATCCTCTAGTTCGGGAGCCGAATCATCATTTTCCTGATCCCGAGCTTCGTCCAGACCCATGAGCTCGAAGTCTAGTTCGATGTCAAAATCATATGATTCGACTTCAAACTCATGCAACTCTTTAGACGAACTTGGCACATTTTTAAATGCAGGAAAAGAAATATTTTTTGGTTTTTTGAGAATTTTTGAAAATTGAAATGCTAGATGTTTTTGGCTTTTGAAATTTTTTTTATTTTTTTGGGTTTTTGAAATTCACGGGACCTTGAACAAGCGGGCATTGCAGACCATGATTGATCCCAGCTTGTCCCAAAGTTTCGCTTGCTGCTTAAACAGGCATTTTTTTTTGGAAGCCAGAGCCTTCAAATGACTCTTTGGCTGATTCAAAAGTTAGGGGAACAGATGACCATTCAGGACCCCACACTCCTTCCCCTGAAGAGGTGGGGGTTGATGATTTGGGCAAAGAATCACAGTCTAGCCCAATGACCATGATTTCTCGCTGGTTGGGTTCGAGATCTGAGTCATACTCAGTCCCTCCCGGATCACTTACCTCGCATTGCAATTCGTCTGGTTCTACAGAGAGAGACGAGCTCGGAATCTGGACATCAGACCAATCCAGGGCTGGCCATTTCCCTTTCTTGGTCCAATGGATGGGCTGCTTCTACCCCTGGCTAATGATTGATGATGTTAATTTTGCAGAGATGGGCGGGCCGTGCCCCTTGTTGATCGAGGCTGAGATGGGCAAGTTGTGCCCCTGGTTGGCTGGATTTGAAGTGGGCAGGTTGTGCCCCTGGTTGACTGGAATTGAAGTGGGCAGGTTGTGCCCCTGGTTAGGAGTAGGTATCAGAGTACCCTGGTCCTGAAGCTGTTGTATTTGACTTTCCTCTTCGTCTTCATCCTCTTCTTCCTCCGGAGGCTTGGATGGTTCGAGAATCTGGTCCCATCGAATGGGGGGCCATGTGGCCCAAGTTAGGCTCATCGGGAGACCTTTGTGTAGCGCAGTCGGTTGATTCTCTCCTGGATCTTTGCAGGGTTCTGCTGGCTTGATGAATGGAATGGGAGAGCACCGAAATTTCTTCTTTCTTTTGTCCATGAAGATTGCTCTATACCCAAGTCCCCATTTGCGTTGATTATATACCAGCGACATCTTTCTGGACTTGAAATGGTTCTTCATCCGATACTTGAGGCTTAGACGTTCTGCTGGTGAAAAGACACGATCCACCCTTATCGGTTCCAGGTTGGTGATAGCGTTCACAGTCTCGAACTCGAAACTATGAAACCGGATGTCTTCCTCAGAGTGTTGGATGTCGATGACAGGTATATCTGGTTCAGTGGTAGCAGCATTGGAAGGAATGATCCTTCTCTGCATGGATAGAGATCACTTGATTTCCACAGATGTACTTTACCCATTGATGCAGGGTTGATGGCACAGCTCCAACCTTGTGCAGCCAAGGCCGTCTGAGCAACATGTTGAAAGAGGCTGATATATCCAGGATTTGGAATGTGATGGTAGAGACTTCTGGACTTATTTGTACCTCTATGTCGACCTCCCCTTCCACTGATCGGCGGGTGTTGTCGAATGCTCTGACGCATATGGTGCTGGGTCGAAATGAAGAGGGACTGATTCCTAGACATTCCGCAGTCTTGAGCGGGCAGACATTTAACCTTGAGTCGTTATCGATAAGGACCAGCAGGACGCACAGGTCTTTATATCGTAAGGCTATGTTGAGAGATCGCCCATGATCCTGTCCTTCTGGTGGCAAGTCATTATCAGTGAAGGTGATGGCGCGTGGAGCCAGGAGCTGTCTTATCATTAAGGCTATCATCTCTGGTGCTGTATCGGAGGAGAGATGAGCATCGCTCAGGGTTTTGACAAACATTTCCCGGTGTATGCGCGATGTACAGAGTAACTCCCATACCGAGATTTGAGCAGGGATTGACTTAAGCTGAGTCGCCACATCATACGCGGCTTCATTTTTGTTACCGAGACCCGAGAGAGCGCCTTTGGGGTCTCCTCTGTTCTGATTATCTCTTCGGATGCAACGCCCATTGGGATTCATGTTTCCCACCTCAGCACATTCCGAATAATGCCACGGGACTTCTTTATAACTTTCTTCTCTTTTGCCTTCTATGACCACTGGTTCTTGTAACGGTGATGGTGTGGGTACCAGATCTTCCTCATATGGAGCTTTTGCCTTGAGGACTACATTGTTGCCTATGCTGAAGGGATGATATCGAGGCTTGTCTTCATAAATCACATAAGGTCGTAGTCCTGGCTTGACTGTTCCTGGAGCAGGAGGCTCCCATGGAATGAATACTGGTCCTCTTGATATGGCAGGGGGTTTTTCTGTTCGTCCCAGCTGTCGTAGTGTGATTGACATGCCTCCGGGATTTGCCCCTTGCAATATGACTGGCTAGACTGGAGGGGCTCCTTCCAAGACAATGGGTTCTTGCTGCTGATAAGTATAATCCTTCCATTGCGGATTGGATTGTTCTTGAACTGGAGTTGCCCCTTACAAAACGACAGGTTCATATGCGGGCTCGATGTATGCCTGTGCTCCTTCCGGGACGACTGGTTCCCAACATGAATGGCTGTAAGGTGCCCCTTGAACAACTAGTACATCATATGGAAGTGCTCCTTCGAGTACTACTGGCTCGAAGACTGGAGGAGGAAAGGGGTTTGCCCCTTACAAGATTGGAGGAGGATTTGTTGGCCCATAAGTGTAAGCATGAATGGACTGGATAGGGGAGAAGAAGCGATCGAGATGCTCTCCTTCTTCTATGCTGTTAACTGCAGGGCCACGAGACGAACTGGGATCCGTCGGGTGCTGAGGCAGAGGATTCTGCAGGATGTTGGTGGAAGCTGCTGGAGGAGTTCCAGGGACCGAGATGACAATCTTGCGGTCATCAATCAGATCTTGTATGGCATTCTTCAAAGTAAAGCATTGATCAGTGGTGTGGCCACGCCCTTGATGGTAGGCACAATACTCATTTTCTCGGTAGTTCGGAGGCAGAGGATGAGGAGGAGGCCTGGGTGCCATTAGAGTGAGTAACTGCTTTTGCACCAACATAGCCATGACTTGACTGAGTGGCTAAGTGAGTGGAGTGAATTTTCTGAGCTCCCTGTAATTTTGCCTATTTTGATATGAGTATTGGCCGTTTCCCCCGAACCACTGCTGCTGTTGAGGTGGTTGTGGCTGTGGTTGAGGATTCTGTTGTTGCTGATACCGCTGAGGTTGATGCTGAACCTGATTTTGCTGATACTGTTGACGTCCCTGTGGGGGAGCATATTGGTTACCCTGAGCAGTGGTGCTGATGTTGTTTACCTCTGTCGGGCGAGGAGGAGAACCGCTGCGGTTTCCATTCCCGTGCCTGATAGGTCTTCCTTCCACTCTGTTCCTTTTGACTGGAGTAGCTTGATGAGGCCATGGGGAGATTGTCCTGGCACGGATTCCTGCTTCGACTTGCTCTCCAGCACGGATCAACTATGAGAAATTCGCATATGGATGTGAGATGAGATATCCGGATATGCCTGGATATGTTGAATGAACAATCATGGAGATTTGTTCTTCGTCATCGATAGGTGTCTGCATTCTGGCTGCCATAGCTCGCCAACGTCCCACATAAGCTGATAGTGTTTCATCACTCCTTTGTCTGAGAGCCGCGAGGTTGGCTCTTCTGGGTGCCATGTTGAGATTATACACGAATCTGTCGACAAAAGCCTGGGAAAATTGTTCCCACGTCCTGATGCGGTGGCAGTCCAATGAGGTGTACCAATCTAGGGCATCGCCCTTCAGAGATTTTTGGAATAAACGAATGAGAGCCCCTTCATTTCCTGAGATTGCACTCAGCTCTCAACAAAAGGCCTTAAGATGTGTTGTGGGACAACCGCTGCCATCGTATCTTTTGAATTTTGGTACCTCAAAGTTTTGAGGTACTTGCGCATCTGGGAAAGGACACAAATCTCTGAACTTGGTCGAAGGTAGATCGATTTCTTGTTGTTGCTGAAGCTGATTTTGCAAGATTTGGAACTGCTCCCTCAACTCGTCTAGTCCTGAGTGATCTGTTCGAGCGACTGGTGCCTCTTAGAGTAAGGCACGTTCTTCTTCAGCATAGTGGTCGATGTCTTCGACCCTATGGGCTTGCTGAAAGGCAACTGCGAGTTGCTGAAATTGATTTGATGATTGAACTGGATTCTGATGAACTTGTGCTTGAAAGGATTGTAACTGAATTGGAGATTGTACTGAAGGTTGAACTGAAACTTACTGGAAATTAACTGGAGATTGCTGAATTAAAGATTGCTAGAAATTGACTGGTGTTTGCTGAATTGAAGATTGCTAAAAATTAACTGGAATCCCATCGGCGAGGATGTGCTAAAATTGAAAAGTGCTCCTGTTTGCAGGAGGCTGAGATGCTGGGAAGTGACCCCCTTGTTGGGTATTCGCCACGGTCCATTGATTGATGTGGGCTTGACACTGACCCCCATTGTGGGCATTCGCCAGTGCTGTCCCTATTGCTGGAAATTGAATTGAAATCCCAACGGTGGGGATGTGCTGAAATTGAAAAGGGGTCCCATCGGCAGGGACATGCTGAGAAAGAAAAGGAGTCCCATCGGCAGGGACGTGCTGAAACCTACTGAGATTGTTACTTGTAAGATTGACTGGAAGCTGACTGGAAGTCCCTACGACGGAAGTGCTCTGAGATGGCCTTGTCGTTACAGGAAGATACTGAGCAGGATGCCCCATAGCGAAGGGTTGAGACGGCTACTGTCGGTAGTCTTGGGCAGACTCCGATAGTTGTGATTGATTTGAACTGGAGGCCGGAGGGACCCGGCATGGCTGCTGAGATTGCTGAACTGGGCCAACTTGATTGTTAGCTGCTGCGGTAGCTTGTGCTTGCATGAATTGCAAGAGCATTTCTTGGATTGCTCTCATTCCTTGTGCCAATTCTTGCATGATTGGCGTATTCTCAATCGGTTGTTGCGCTGGAGGTTGCGCTTCGGTCATTTCAAGAGCGGGGAAGAGATGAGTTTCCTCTTCGTGGTCGGACATGGCTTGCTGAGCCCGAGTACGGATTATGCTGCGGAAGGGAAGTTGTTTTCGAACACGTTGAGCCCGAGGAGGCGCAATGGTGAGGACTATACTCTACTCTCTTTTTTGGGTTTTGGGATTTTCTATTTTTTTGTTTTGGGTAGAATACTATGCAGATGAGATTGTATGAGGACTAATGACTTTCAAGCATAAGAATGATTCTGTTTTTCAAGTCGGATCACGACTAGTGGGACTAGCTTATCCCCAGCAGAGTCGCCATTCTGTGGACCCTCGCCGTTCCGCGCTCCCACGACGTTCTCCCTTTCCTTTTGGAAAAAGAAGAGGGCGTGCGCGCGAATCGCCATTTGTGCCACTGGCTTGCCTCGTTCTCGAGGGCTTTGTTCGATTGTCGTGTTAGGCTGGATATGTTGAGATGAATATGTATAAGACCAGAGTTGCCACTAGCCAGTTACTTTGAATCTACAGTCGGCTAGACCCTGTAGAAACGTTAGAGAAGGGGATCCGAAGATTCCTTCCTCTAAAATGACTCATTTTGATCTGCGGCTAGAGATTCGAGGTAAGGGATCACGGTTACAGGGTGGGAAGAGGTTAAGCACCCCACACACTGCCCGTACCGAAGTACGGTCTCTACTTCACATAATCGAACTAATACTTGAAAGTTTAATTTAATCCTCGTACATTCTCATAGATGACATGATGCATGAATGCAGGTCTGAACAGTAAGAGTTTCTGATGGGCAGGTTTTCATTAACAGGCAAGCCCAGAGCATACGCTCGAACTGACAGGTGCTTTATGCGAGATGCATGCTGTGTGTTTGAATGATCAAAATGCTTGTAGCGGTATGTACATGAATGCAAGTCTGAACAATAAGAGTTTCTGATGGGCAGGTTTCCATTAACTGGCAAGCCCAGAGCATACGCTCGAACTGACAGGTGCTTTATGCAGGATGCATGTTGTGTGTTTGAATAATCAAAGTGCTT
Organism: Liriodendron chinense; assembly: GCA_003013855.2. NCBI lineage: Eukaryota > Viridiplantae > Streptophyta > Magnoliopsida > Magnoliales > Magnoliaceae > Liriodendron > Liriodendron chinense. The sequence goes on from PVNU02002397.1 coordinate 793,228, forward strand.
ATAGTGAAGCAGGGGGGTTGGAAGAAAAGTAAAGTTGTACTTATGCTAGATGCGAATGAGATAATGCTGGTAAAGGGGAGCTAGATGGACGGAGGTGTCGCAAGGGTTTGCTTCGAGTGGCTGGATCAAGACTTGGATGGCTTGGGAGACTTGGACCAGTGGTCAGGCTAGGCTGGACCAGGGCTAGGCTCTTCTCACTCGGGCTCTCCTTGGTGGAAAAATGGGCTAAAGAGGGATGGAGGGAAACTCGAAATGGGCGGGTCGCTCTGGACTGGATAGCTTCTGATGGATGAGTTGAATGAGAAGGGGAGGGGGGTATTTATAGCAGCGGGCAGTGACAGTTCCCGTAAATAAGTTTGGGCAGCACCGAGGGGGACGCCCGTGCGGCCTTTCTTGGGATTCAGCGGAAGTTTGGGCGGTCCTCAGGGTGCCGCCCGTACGGACACTCCTCGGGATCCAGTGGGTAGTACGGACCTGCTCCGAGGCTGTGGTTTGGAACTCAGTGAGTTGACTCGGTGGGTTGACTCGGTGGGTTGACTCGGTGGGTTGACTTGGTGATTTAACTCGGTGTGTCTCAGCGGGTTGACTCGGCGATTTGACTCAGCGGGTTGACTAGGCGAGTTTGACTTTTTTGGGATTTTTTTACTGGTGTTGGGGTCCCAAAAGTCAGGATCTCCAAAACAATGATTATGAGTGTTCAAATCATCGCTTGATTGGATTTAGGGCCAGTGCATTAGCAAAACTCAACAAAATCAACACACATCAGACTTAGTCAAAAATAGAAAATTGAGCCAGTGGCGAGCCCCAACGTTCATCATGATCAGAACCTCCCAAATTTGGGAGGGTCACCTCAACCATAAAGAAATAGGGCCAGTGCATCGACATCCATCGCAAAGTGGGCCCCGCAAGCCCTCCGTTTCGCAAAACCCAAATTTTGCAAAACGCGAGTACGTCAGTGCATCAAGGAATTCATGGCCCAGCGCATCGAGAAATTTAGACAGTTCTACAAAGTGAATTTCAGGACGCACTACCCCCAGCGCGTCCAGAAATTCACCCAGCGCATTGAGAAATTCAGACAATTTTACAAAGTGAATTTCAGGACGCACTGACCCTCAGCGCGTCAAGAAATTCACCCACAGCGCATCCAATAATTCAGGAATTTTAGGACGCACTGACCCTCAGCGCGTCCAATAAATCAGGAATTTTCAGGACACGCCGACAGCCAGTGTGCCCTAAAAATCAGCATTTAAACTAAAGCATTTTGAGACGCGCCGAGTAATTTCCTCGACGCGCCAACTCACTTTCTCGACGCGCTACACGTGGCAGACTCCTATTGGTTGACCTCGGGTATAAATACCCCCTTTTCCGGCTCATTTACACAGATCAAGAGAAGGAGAGAGTTGTGGATTTTGAGATCGCCGGAATCCCTCGCCGGAATCCTTTTTCCGATCACCGGAAACCCTTTTTCCGACCGCCGGAAATCCCACATCCGACCGCAGGTCTGGTGAAGAAATAACCTAAAGTTATGCAAGTGTAGTAGCGCATTGAAAAATACGTTAAATCGAACTTGTTTTATTGACGCACTGGCCTCAGGGCATCACAAATATGCTCCAGCGCATCACAAAAATCCTCAGCAGATCAAATAAATCCATGTTTCAAAACTAAACATTTTGAGGACGCACTGGCTCCAGCGCGTCAGAAAATAGCCCAGCGCATCAGGAAAATCAGTCGTTTACAAAATGAAGTTATTTTTGGACGCACTGGCCCCAGCGCATCGCAAAAATAGGCCAGCGGATCAGAAAAATACGTATCATAAAATAAGTTATTTTTGGACGCACTGGCCCCAGCGCATCACAAAAATAGGCCAGCGGATCAAGAAAATAGAACATTTTTAACAATCATTTTTGGACGCGCTGGCCCCAGCGCATCAGTAAAATCAGACCAGCGGATCATAAAAATCAGCACTTAGAATGTTCATTTCAGCACCTTTAAATCTTCATTTTATGATGTTTTCGGGCCCCGTTTGGGCCTATTTTGGGTATTTCGAGTGTTCCGGACGCAATGGAGCGGTCAAATAACTCATCCGGGCCACCCAATGAGCAGAATGCGAGCCTTCGGAGTCTGATCCAATCCAACGAGACGAATGAAGTAACTTCTTGAAAAGAGGCCGCCAGTGCCCAGAATCATACCAATGTATCATCATTACATGTACTATCATAACATGACCCGGATTCAGGTCCGGACTAAGCAAATGGGACTATGGTTAACACGATAAACCATATAGAGAGAGTTCTGAACTATTACACACAATTTGTTAAAGACTGACACTTCAAGAACATTCGATGCCCTACCCATTCAAAACGGCATTCGCTGGTTGAGCTGTTCAGGCACATACAACTGCAGATCGGTCTTCTCGCGGTCACCCATCACAAATGACTGGCGCAGGCCCAGAGTCGCACCCCTCGGTTAAAAACCCTGAGAGTCTCAGCCCGGATCTTCCGTCAAAACATGGGACATAGACATCTGACTCGTACAAAGATGGATCAGTCCATAACAAAACACAACAAATACAGGTCTCCACGACCATACAAATACAGGTCTCCGCGACCATACAAACACAGGTCTCTACGACCACACAAATATAGGTCTCCACGACCATGGACTCTGAGACCATAGTCCCCGCTAACTAGTCCTTTGCCTTTTAATCAAGGGTGATCGATCCATTCGATGTAATTAAGGGCTCGTGCCAGATCATGGCCTGGAATGTACAAGATCTCAGAATCTCTGGAATAAAATTCACCTTGCAATATCTCTCTTATGTACTTTTGTGAATGCTTGTGATTGTCTATGAATGTTTCCGTTATTCAGAACCCCGGAGCGACAAAACACTACATTTCAGGAAAATGTCCTTTGGAGTTCATTTTTCTAGTTCCAACAAACTGGCGACTCTGTTGGGGATCGAACTATACCAGAATCTCTGGCTACATCTGAATATAGAAACACTCTAAAAAATTGATTACTTGCAAACACGAATCTGCGCATAGGAAGGCTACCGCGAGGCGTAATGTTTCGGCGCCCCTCGGGCGTCAAACTGGCGACTCTCAACGGGAACGTTGTTCCCTTCATCTTTAAGGCAATAGACATTTAAAAGGTTTTCAAACCCAAAAGCTTCCACGACTACACGTATTTGTCTCTTTCTTGCTTATTTTTGTCTGTTTATGCACTGCGATCGATGGGCTCATACTCCCGACCGCACTTGTGAACTGTTCTAATGATTTTTATGACACCACAGAATTAGCAAAATACTAGGAAAGATAGGAGAAATGGCATGCTCAATGAACAGTTTGTGCACCTTCCTTGCCACCGGAGGCTTCAGCTTCCCTCGCTTCACCCCAACCACGACAACTGCTTCGGACTCAGGATGGCAGCTGGTTGAAACGCGCCGACAGAAGAAAAAGCAGAGGAAAGTAACCAGCTTAGCAGCATATAAGAAGGCGAATGTTGTTAAACCTCGCCCCGTAATCAGGAAACAATGGCAGCCAAAATAAGGGCAGAAGATCCCTATTAGCAGTCAGGTCACATTAACCAGGTCCTCAGTGCCTGTGATGACGTCGGAACAGTTCCCACCATTGTCCAGAACCACCTGTGTCACACGTAAGTCGACTGAGACCACACATGTGAAGAGCTCCAAGCCCATGACAGCCCTCAAGCCAGGACAGGGGCAGGTTCAGAAGGTACAACCAATGCTAGTCGCAATGGTTCAAGTAGCAGAGGCAGAAGAGGGACCGTATGAAGCAGAAGAATTGCCTACAGTCCAAGATCAGATTGACAGATTAGTTCAGGCCAATCGTGAGAGGAATGAACGAATGAGGATCATTCAGGAAGCATTGACCACTTTGATATCTCAGAATGCTACCAGGAATCTCGCACCACCTACACGCCAATCAGCCGAAGAATCTCAAGGGGCAGCGGAAGGGCCAGCTGATGCTGAACAGCTTACTCAGGCCAGGAGAGTTCCAGCAGAGCGAAAACCAGTCTCGTCTGCGCAGATGTCAAAAGAGGAACTGTCGCAAACAATCGCAAGTCTCATGCGGCAAGAGAAAGAGAAGGAAAGAGGAACTGGGTATAAATATCAAGTCCCATAGCCACTGGAGATAAAAGAAATACCGTTTCCGGTCAACTTCAGATGTCCGGATTTTGAAAAGTTTGACAGTAGAGGATCGCCGGAGGAGCATATTACTCATTTCCTTACAGCATTAGGGAATTGGTCGGCCGTCCCACCGTACTGTATGTAGCTATTTGGGTCAACGCTGACAGGGAAGGCTTTTCAATGGTACATGTCGCTACCAGCCGGATCGGTGAGGTCATGGGAACAGATGCGAGACGGTTTTATCTCGAAATTCTTCTCTACAGAAAGAAAAACATCAATGACAGACCTGGCCTTAATCAGACAAAGACAGGGCGAGCCTGTGGAAAAGTTCATGGACCGATGGGGGACGATAGCCGCTCAATGCCAAGAGTTGCCCAGTGAGAAAGAACAGATAAAGATGTGTATGCGAGCCCTGGACCCAATGATATCATACGGGTTATCGGGGAATAGTTTTCACTCTTTCAGAGAACTGGCCACCAAAGCACACCTGGTAGAGGAAGCCGCAGCACGGGTAAACTTCAGGCCCGAAAGGCAGAGGAGAGAAGGAGTAAGAATCGCAGAGACGCACAATGTAAACAAGGGCAAAGACGTGAGAGATCGAAAGCGACCTGTCGTGGAGTCAAAGACTGACATAAAGGCAACGCCTACTCAAGACAGAGGCAAGAGGCCTTATGTTTCTCGAGGAATAATAATAGCCGAAAGAGAAAGAGCCAATGGCCTGTACACATTTGACATGGCTGATTTGATCCCCATCATGGAACAACTAGTGGAAGAAAATGTAATCCGCTTACCAGAACCAATTCGTCCACACGAAGTTGGGAAGGTAAATGATCCTCGGTATTGTAAATACCATCGATGTCTGAGCTACAAGACAGAAGACTGTTTTAGTCTAAAAGGAAGAATACAAGGGTTGATCAACCAAGGGGTGATCAGTATGAAATCACCAGAAGCAACAAGGAAGGAAACATCTGGGTAATTTCAGCCTTCCCCTCAGAAGAAAACACCTCTTTGCGCACCATGTTCCCTGAACCCGAAGAACCCTGGACTTTGGTTAGCAGCAGGAGGAGGCTCGAGAATAGACGGAGACTCCTCAACCGCGAGAAGAAAGGGACGAGAAAGAAGGACAGACAAGAAAAGGGCCAACTTATCGAGGCTCGGGTGCATTGCGCAATGGTATCATTCACAGAATAGCCATCAGCAGGAGAGACATCAGGGGCACGTGGAGAAGAAGTCAATGCCATCATCCTCCGATCCGGAAGATAAATGCCAGAACGCGTTCGGCCAGAACAGGTCGACCCGATGCAAGAAGATGGAAACCCGAATATACCGTCGACAAGGCCCCAGGGGCAGAAGTTGAAAGAGAAAGTTATTGAAGCCACGCCCAGTCGGCCGGAATCAAGACCAGGGGCATCCCCAGTAGCATATGATGTTGTATCACACCTACGGAAAGTCCCGGCTTGCCTAAGCATATACAATGCCCTATGTCTCTCAAAGGTGTATAGAGAGATGTTGATCAACGCGCTGCTAGACAGTGAAGTCAGAGAAGTAATGATGACAGAAATTGAAGCAGAAATGAACGATCCCGATAAATTCTGGGAAGGAAATGCACCAATTCAGCAAGCGATGCAGATAGATCACCCCTCTGTAATCACATTCTCTGAAGAAGACCGCATGATTAAAGCGACAGACCACAATCGCCCTTTAATGGTCACGGGGACGGTTAGAGACACAGAAGTTAAGCGATGTATGCTTGACGATGGATCCGCAGTAAACATCATGTCTTTGAAGACACTACAGAGGTTGGGTTACAGACCGTCAGCCCTGCGTCCCAGCACCATGGTTATTCAAGGGTTTAATCAAGATAGCCAGTGCACTCTGGGGGCGATTACCGTGATGCTAGAAATTGAAGAGTTAAAGACGAAAGTAACATGCCAAGTAATCGACGCAGTAACAACGTATAATCTTTTGGTAGGGAGGCCGTGGCTCCATCAGAATCGCGTCATTCCCTCAACCTATCATCAATGCTTCAAATACAATAGAGAGGGAGTTCAGTACAGAGTGACAGCAGACCCAAAGCCGTATACGATTACAGAATCATTCTTGGCCGATGCCCGGTACTATGACCTGATCGACGAAAGGGAAGTCACGAAAAAGCCCGATGTAATGCAGAAAGGGCAAGAGGCAAAAGCTCAAGTCACCAAGTTTGAACAGAGAAGTAAGCCTCAGTTTGTTACTCAGAAAGAGATCGCAAGTCAGTCAGCCGAAGAACCTCAAGGGACTACCAAGAGATTTTATATAATCCCAAAGCACTTGCGACAGCCTGGGCAGTCCGTCCTAGAGATGATATCGAATCAGCACATGAGCGTGCTCAAATCTAGCTTCAACATGCCAGTACCGAAAATAGGAAGAGTTAAACCTTTTCCAAGAGCTCCTAGCCAGTTCGTGGTACCACCAAGTGCCAATGCGAGAAAAAAAATCAAATTTTATTCAGTACCCGAAGAACCTATGCAGTCCAAGGACGAAGCCGAGAAATCCTGCCATTTACCTCAACCAATAGAAGAGGGAAGATAGAGTAAAGCCAGCTGCAACATCATGAAGAATATGGGCTTCTGTGACTCAGAGTCAGCCTCGAATGGTAGAATGTTAGCCCCATTCGAAGAAAACACCGAAGCTTACCAAGGAAGAGAAGGGTTAGGAGCAAAGATGATGATTAGACATGTCAACATGGTGACAATCAGCTCCACAGAAGAAGCACAGTCGCAAGAGGTAGTCGACATCATCCAACCCAGTGCCGCACCTGCACAGATAGAGGACGGGGGACAGCCCACAATAGATGAGCTTGAAGAAATAAATCTGAGAACCCCGGAAGAGCCTAAAAATACATATCTAAGCAAGAATGTCCCAGAAGAAGAGAGGAGGAAATACATTCAGCTGTTGAAAGAGAACAAGGATGTGTTCGCTTGGACATACTCAGAAATGCCAGGGCTCAGTCCAACAATTGCGATGCACAAGTTGGGCATCCTGAAAGGGAAGAAAGCGGTTAAACAACCTCAACGACGATTCCATCCAGACATAGTGCCCAAGATCGAAGAAGAGGTTGAGAAGTTAATCCAAGCTGGATTCATCCGAGAAGTCAAATACCCGCGATGGATTTCAAATATTGTGCCGGTCAAGAAAAGAGCGGTCAAATCCAAATCTGCGTAGACTTTCGTAACCTCAATGAGGCGTGCCTTAAAGATGATTTCCCACTGCCTATCCTAGAACTACTGATCGACAGCACGACAGGATACGCGGTGATGTCCTTCATGGATGGTTACTCGGGATATAATCAGATTCGTATGGCCCCAGAGGATGAAGAATCGACAGCCTTCCGTACGACATTGGGCATATACTGTTACCGTGTGATGCCATTCGGATTAAAGAATGCAGGGGCGACATATCAGCGCGCGATGCAAGTAATCTTCCAGGGCATGATGCATAAGCACGTCGAATGCTATGTGGATGATCTGGTAGTGAGGTCGGCCGAGCATGAGCAGCATAGAGAGGATCTGCGGCAAGTGTTTCGAAGATTGAGAAAAAAAAAGCCTCCGCATGAACCCATTGAAATGCACATTTGGGGTTTCCTCTGGCAAGTTCTTGGGATTCGTCATCAGGCACCGAGGCATAGCAATCGACCCGACGAAGATCAAGGCGATCAGGGAGATGCCACCGCCGAAGAATCTTAAAGAGTTGAAAAGTTTCCAAGGCAGGGTCGCGTACCTAAGAAGATTCATCTCAAACTTATCTGGCCGTTGTCAGCCATTTTCACGCCTTAACAAGAAAGGGATCCAGTTTGAGTGGGATGATGCTTGCCAGAAAGCGTTCGACTCTCTAAAAGACCTGCTTGAAAAATCTCCAGTCCTTACAGCACCGATCAAAGGAGAGCCGCTAATCCTCTACATTGCCGTCGGCGAAAATTCACTAGGAGCTCTCTTAGCCCAGAAGAACGAAGAAGGAAAGGAAAGCGCGCTCTATTATTTGAGCCGCACATTGGTGGGAGCCGAGTTCAACTACTCAGCAATCGAAAAGATTTGTCTGGCACTGATCTTTGCCGTCAAGAAACTCAGACAATACTGTCTCTCTCACTAGATAACACTAATATCCAAAGCGGATCCTCTCAAGTTTCTCATGAACAGGCCCATGTTGTCTAGGCGGTTGGCCAAGTGGGCCCTTCTCTTGTCAGAATTCGACTTGACATACATGCCAGCTCAAGCTATCAAGGGGCAAGCAATTGCAGACTTCCTTGGCGCACATCCAGTACCGAGTGATGAAGAAATAAAATATGACCTCCCAGATGATCAGGTTATGGCAGTTAATGAAGCACGGCCTTGGGAAATGTACTTCGATGGCACAGCCAGAGCGATAGGGTCAAGGGCAGGAGTTATATTCATCAGTCCGCAAGGAGACTTGTTACCCTACTCATTCACGATAGTCCCGGCATGCACCAACAATGAAGCAGAGTACCAGGCTCTTATCATCGGGTTACAGTTGACCCTGGAAATGCAGATCAAGGAAATACGTATCTATGGTGACTCTAGGCTTGTCATCGGACAACTGACGACAGAATACGGAGTCTGCAAACCTGAGTTATCGCCTTATTGCCACCAAGCGCAGTCAATGTTCGACCAGTTTCGGAACAGCAGTATCTCGCACATACTGAGGCAGGAGAATGTACAAGCAGATGCACTCGCCAATTTGGCCGCCGCTTTGGCTAACCCTGGGGGCAGCCCGCTTCAGGTAACAATTGAAGAAAGAAGAATTCTACCAACAACCACGCTGCGTAGTGGAGGATTCAGTGCTAATCCCATTTGTTGTTTCGAGATCACAGAAGAAGATGATTGAAGAAGGTCATTCATTGATTATCTGACGTACGGATTTCTACCGGAAGATCCCAAAATGCGCACAAAGATCAAGAGGCGTGCCAACTCATTCGTACTACAGAATGACGTGCTTTACAAATGATCATACGAGGGAGTACTGTTGCGGTGTCTAAGCCAAGGTGAAGCACATGATACACTGAGAGAAGCTCACGGAGCAGAATGTGGTGCCCACCAGGGAGGCAAGAATCTACATCACCGTGTACGACACATGGATTACTACTGGTCGGCAATGACGAAAGACGCAATAGAATACGTCAGGAAGTGTCACCAGTGTTAAATCCACGCAGATATCATACATTCACCGCCTGAAGAATTGCATCAGTCAGTGATGTCCTGGCCTTTCGCGGCCTGGGGCATGGACGTAATTGGGCCGATCAGTCCTCCATCCTCCCAGGGGCATCAGTACATCCTCGCCGCAACTGATTATTTCTCCAAATGGGCTAAGGCAGTCACGTTGAGAAATGTGAAAGCCAGACATGTCGAAGGTTTCATTCGTCACACCATACTGTACCGACATGGTATCCTTGAGAGAATTACCACGGACAATGGAACACCTTTCAAGAATGCTACCATCAATAAGCTGTGCGCGAAGTTCAAGATCAAACATTGCTATTCATCGCCCTATTATCCTCCTGCGAATGGACTGGCCGAAGCATTCAACAAGACTATCGTAAAAATTCTGAAAAAGACAGTGGCAGAGAATAAGAAAGACTGGGACAGACGACTGCCTGAAGCACTGTGGGCATATCGGACTACGCACCGCACAGCCACTCGAGCTACACCCTACTCCCTAGTGTACGGTACGGAAGCTGTGATCCCGATGGAAATCCAAGTTGAATCACTACGGGTCGCACTCCGGCACTCCCTAACGACAGAGTACAACGCCAAGATCAGAATGGCCGAACTCGACGGTTTAGATGAAAAGAGACTCGCTGCCCAACAAAGGCTTGAAATGTATCAAAAGTAAATTTCAGCCGCATACGATAAGCGCGTCAGGGGCAGATCATTCAAGAAGGGTGATCTCGTGTTAATGGTGAAGCGTTCGGCACTAACCCAAGGACCGAAAAGTAAATTCGACCCGAAATGGGATCCCGTCTGCATTATCGATGAAGTGTATTCAAACGGAGCTTATCGAGTAATAGATTGCAAAGGACAGGGCATTAGTTCGCTGGTGAATGGCCGATTTTTAAAGAGATATCACACCTAACATAGGCTCATCGTCGCAAGTTGTAAACACCCCAATAGAGGGAAAGTGTAATAAAGTAGATACCAAAAGAAAGGATACCATACGATGACTAAATCAAAATACTAATCCTCTATTTTGTGCTTGCACAGGTATCGAAAAGGTTGATAAGACTCAAGACGCGTCAAGTATGATGATAAGTACCTAATATTGTATAATTAACCCGGGTTGTTAAGGGCATTATCATTGTTGTTCCGGTTAATTATCCCTCGTTAGGTGAATTTTCTATTTTCAGGTGATCAGGAGAGGTTGGACAAGATCCAAGCCAATCAGGACGTTTAAAGACCAAAAAGTGATCAAGATCAAGTGTGTGACGATCTTGAAGGAAATTAAATCATAAAAATCAAAGGATGGATCATGTTCTATGGTGGACCGCATCACAACTATTCATCGGAAGTCCAGGATGTGCATATTTGATGGTAGTGATTTGGAGATCACACGAGTTTGAACGATCAAGATTAGATGGCCACATGTGGATCAACCGTACATCAACCAACAAGTGAAGGACGTCTCCACCATCCATCATGCGTGATCAACAATCCCAACCATCCATCCGGCCATCACATGGACGTCCATTTCATCTCAGCCGTTCAAGGAAGCTGCAACACATCATCCATCCATATTAGCCACCGACGAGACCAAACCATCTAGCCATCCAACGGTTCTTCAGCTCCACACGTGTGCATCACCAAGATGTGGGCATCCTTCCTCATCACACGTGCATCACCATGGCCAGCTGATGGACGTCCAAGCCTCACACGTGCCAGATCAACAAGGGTTGGACATCCAAGCTTCAGCAATAGCTGCCCTTTCAATCCAGTCGTTCAATCAGTGGACCCCACCTGTTGCACGTGTAGCAACTCCATCGTCCAGTAGCCGGAGATCTCTAGCGCCGTTCATCTGAACCATCCACATCCAGATCCAATCAAGGACGTCCCTCATCTCCAATCCAGTGGCCAGATGATCAACACCGTCAAGAGGGCTCCACCAGCTAAACAGCCACCTCCATCCAGTCCATCTGCTGGACGTCCCAGCTGTAGCACGTGCCAGCCATGGGTCCAGCAATGATCTCCACCGTCCATCCCATGTTCTAGTGGACCCCACCATTTCCAGCTCCAACGTCCCTGATGCAGCATCATCTCCAGCCGTCCATCTTCATCAAAAGGTGGACCCATCAGCGTCCAACTAACTCTGATTGTCCAGCAAGGATGGACATCACACAGCCCATCTAACGTCAGCAAGGTGGACCCCATTTCCTCATCAATGTCCATGCAACACCGTCCACCCTCACCATCAGCTCAACACACGTGCTGATCATGGACCGTCCACTCCCTCCAACAATCAAGCCGTCCATCTGCACATGTGCACTCCATCACCAGCACCGTCCAGCTGCTTCAAGACCAACCGTCCATCCTTCAACCATCCAGCAGCCTTCTCCATCTCTCAATCCAATGGACAACAGTCATCATCCATGTCCAGCCAACATACAAGGGCTAGACGATATCCAGCTCTCCACACGTGCAGGTGGACATTTCTCCATCTTCATGTATGTGGCAGCTAAGGCTCTCCACCATCCATCAAGGGGACCCGTAGCATGAACGTTCACCAGTAAGAAGGCTGAATGTCTTCTTCATCCTTCAAACCAGCATCCAACAAACCAGTAGGTGGGCACCACTTTAAGCATGGCCAGCAGCTGCAGCACATCTCCAGCGCGCAGCACTGTGGAGATGATCTCCACTGTCCAACAACTTGAGAATGCACGACAGCTCCTCAGCCGTTCAATCAATGGGCCAGCAGTCCATGGAAGATTTCCACCGTCTAGTGCTTGAACACCACTCCATCCATCAATTGAAGCAAAGGAGAAGCTCTCTCTCCAATCTGGCGACCAGCAATAGCATAAATGGAGAACAATCTCCATCCAGCCTGCATTGGAGATGGATGTCCCGACCAGCAAGAGCTCTCTCTCTCTCTCTCTAGCTCTCTCTCTCTCTCTTGCTCTCTTCCCAACACATGTCTCTCTCTCTCTCTCTCTTGCTCTCTTCCCAACACATGTCCTTCTCCCTCTCTCCTTCTCTCTTCCCAACACATGAAGTGCCACCTAGGCTTGGGTGCCACCTAGGCTTGGGAGCCACCTAGGATTGGGAGGAGGCTTGGGAGCCTCTCAAAAGTCTATAAAAGGAGGCAATCCCTTCTCATTCTCATCATCCCATTCTCTACAACTCCTCTCTTCTCTTCTTTAGTTTTCTTTCCTTCTTTCATTTGTAGTATAGAGTAGTGTAGAATTTTCTCTTTTGTAGAGAGTTTTAGTCTTCCATTGTAGCATGGTTGGCTAAACCTCTAGCTAAGGCTAGGGGTGAAGCCGTTAAAGAAATTTGCAAGCTATGGTTCTTTTGGTTCAACATTGTGTGGTGTAAATGTTGGAGTTCTCTTTGGTTGATTGGTTTGGTTATCCACCTCGGCAGACGCTATTGTTGTGCAAGCCCCTTGATCCATCGTCGACTCCGGGCACGTTGGATGCTTGGGATCCCTTGCACACCAATTAGCTAGTTCATGATCGATAAAGTCCCTTGATCCATCGTCGACTCCGGGCACGTTGGATGCTTTGGATTCCCTACGGTCATCGAGCTAGTGCAGGTAAAGTCATCGATCTGTAAAATCCCTTGATCCATTGTAGACTCCGGGCACATTGGATGCTTTGGATCGGTCAATCAAAGCCTCCTATCTTGTAAGTATGCATTTGATCGTATGAATTGTGATCTTATCGGTTGACTTGTTGGCAAAGTTATTGATCTGTACAATTCCTTGATCCATTGTCGACTCCGGGCACAGTGGATGCTTGGAATTCCCTGCGATCAATTAACAAGTGCTTCATGGTCAAATCAATAAGTTCAGATCACCATCTTTTATGAAATATGCAAATGGTTTAACTGTTTCATCTTCCGATTGGAATGAATCTTTATTCAATTCCAGTTGAGTTATAGTTGGACCAATAAATCAAATCTTGTGAATGAATCAAAGGTGGATCCCTGATGCCTTAGCCCCTTTTCTATTTTTGTCTTTCACCACACACAACTTGCTCCACTCTCGTGGATAAACCAGATTTCATCTCACTCACCTAAACTAATTCCTCTAAGTGTTCTTAACCCCAATCCCTGTGGATCGACCTCGGTCTTACCGAGTATTTTACTACTTCGCTACCTACACTTGGGTGTGCAATCTTCAGGTTATAGCATTATCGATGAAGTGTATTCAAATTGAGCTTATCGAGTAATAGATTGCAAAGGACAGGGCATTAGCTCGCTGGTGAATGGCCGATTTTTAAAGAGATATCACACCTAACATAGGCTCATCGTCGCAAGTTGTAAACACCCCAGTAGAGGGAAAGTGTAATAAAGTAGATACCAAAAGAAAGGATACCATACGATGACTAAATCAAAATACTAATCCTCTATTTTGTGCTTGCACAGGTATCGAAAAAGGTTGATAAGACTCAAGACGCGTCAAGTATGACACCATGCATTTTCAAGATCATTGAAAATCAGGATAAGCCCCGAACTAAGACTCGATTACATCTTCGTTCACATGAGTGTAGGTTTGAGTCCTAACAGGGGGACGCTCCTTTCCAAATAGCACAATCTATTTGCATTCAAACTCAAATGGACGGGCATATAGGCCAAAGACACAGCATAAATTTAGAAGTACAATAGTATACATATTGTTACAACATCCGATTCAGCATATTCCAACATGTTTCAAATTACAAATAAAAAGTCATTACAGCTTAACCGCCTAAAGTTCTTAAACATTGCTCTAATAGGTTAACTGCAGATTCTTCGATCGCCTTCTGTCTTGCCTCAGCCTCGGCCAGGACCTGGGCAGGGTCCGGAGTATCTTGGAGAGACTGCTTCAATTCGGCAACCTGTGCCCTCACAGCAGTACATTTCGCTTCATGCTGGTCAACGGAGGACTGCAGGCGTGCCTTCTGACCGCTGAACTTTGAGAGTTTAAGATGGACGACAGAATGTTCGGCTCGTAGCCAGGCCATCTCATTTTCAATCTCTGTGAGAAGTTCAGTCGCTTGTTGACACTCAGCATCGGCAGCCTGCCAATTTTTCCTTACTGCAGCCACATCCGCCTCGTGACTCAAGCTTCGGAAGAAGAGACCGCAAGTGACCGTGTTTTTCCTCGACAGAAGGGTCAACCTTGAGGTGCCTCGCCTCGTTCACTTGAGCCATCCCGTCCTTGAATTGGGACACGTGGCTGACTATCGAAGAGATATCAATCCCGAGCCATGTGGCGTTAAGCTTTAACGCCTGCAGTGCCTCGTCCAAGATAGACCATTCATCCCCATTCTTCAACGAATCAACGATGTCGGACAGCAAGCTCTTCAGGAGATTCCCCTTGGTCCTTGACAGGCTTTAGAGAGATGAAAGGAATGCCTCAGGCAAGACTACAGGAACTGGGACGCGGGTAGGAGCAGCGACTAACAAAAGACATAATAAACATTAGCACGTAGAAGAAAGAAAAAGAAGCAAGCAAGGTAATAAGGCAAGTAGTATACCAGCAGGAACTTCATCGACCGGTGCACTAGTCGAAGCAATGGGTGTTGGTGATGCTGGGACACATTCGATCACAGTTTCCGTTGCTGGCTCAAGCAATTCAAGAGGAGAAGGTACGACAATCTTAGGGGCAGTAGTGGGTTGAATTGATTCAACAACAGGAGGTGCTTCCGTGACAGGCTCCGATGCACTAACAACATCAGAGGGCATGGTTTCTTGAGCAGGAGGTGTCACCTCTTCCGCAACAGTAACAGGTCCTGCCTCAGGGATAGGGCTAGGGTTGATTACCGCCGCAGTGATGACAGGGTCAGCAAGGGGAGGATCCTCAGCTTGTGGCCCACCGTCAAGGTCCATAGGGATAGGCTCTGTGTCTGCTTCAGGAACAGATCTGTCGTAGACCGGCTCATTACCCTCACCTTCCTCTATGGGGCAATTCCTGCTAAAACCTGCCTGCGAACTCATCTCCCCCTCTTCCCTTGGTCCACTAACATCATCGGTCGGAACGTTGTCAGCAAGTTTGGAGAGACGATTCCGTGCTTTCTCTGCCCTGTACAGCTTCCACAGGTCCTTTATTTTCTTCCCTCTGTCAGCGATAGGGACACGAGGGGCAGTCTTCACTCGAGGCCCAGAACGCTCAGGAGACGGTTCAGAATCACTATCCCCGGGAGCAAAGCGTCTGGATAGACTCGTCCGATTGGCCGGGCTCTGACCATGACCTTCCCGACTGCCAGTCGATGGGGTCCCTACTGCAACTCCTCCACCCTCGCCATCGCCCTCTCCGCCCTCTCTGATGATCTCATCACCGCCATCACCCCCTCCATTATTGCCATCACCAACAACATCATCGTTATCATCCTCACCATTATCACCACCGGCAACTTCTTCTTCACCAGCATCCCCTGCCACGTCAGCCTCATAATCATCATCATCACCGACATCGTAACGCTCTCTCTGTCCCTCTGCCATGGGACCAACAAGTGGAGAACCCTGGTCCTCTCGCAGCGTGATCCTCTGCCCATAAGCGACCCACCCTTCAAGCGTGTGCTCGGGTTTCTCATGATCTATTATAACATTCAGAGAGGTCATAAGCTTCTGCACGCCCGGAGTAGCCAATTGACGGAGCGGCTCTGCCACATAGCCCAAGCTGTCAGCAGGAGCGGGATCGACGATCGGAGGAGAAACGAAAACAGGATCGGCTACGTGTCAATTGTTTCTGATCAAGGAATATTGGTGAGCCCACCACCTCATCCACCCATATGTAGCACCCGGGGTATACTCCGTACCCGGAACAATGTAAGAACAACCCGACTTGGTTAGTAAGAGCTGTCACCAGATCCATTTCCAGTGTATCGGCCCTGTGCCATAAGCACGTTGTTCTCTTGTCACCGGCTCAAGCGTCTCCGGTACCCCTTGGTCATAACTGAATTGCCTGGCGAATCTGTTTGGGTAGTACAGCTCCCTCCAAAACTCGGCTCCCTCCCTCAAAGGCAATGAGCCTGGGCGAATAGATATCAGAAAGCAACGCTCGTAGGAGCCAAGGCTTTCATCGTCATCGAGCAAGACCGGGTCCTCACTGTTGGTGCCCCAGAAGAGAAAGAAGTCGACGTCGTCTTGGCGAGCTATCTTTGCCTCAATAGTCGCTAAGTTTCCGCTGTTCATCTTTCGTTTCTGAAAAGCATGCAGTGGGACCGATCCTCTTCGAATGAAATCCTTGAGCTCCATACCGTAGACCTAAGGGAAATACACCCCAAGTCAACCCGAGAAGAAGTGCCATCCGCAATAGGAGGAATTCAGTCTGAAGGAGGCAGAACCCTTGTTGCTGATAACACCGCCGAAGGCTCTGTAGATAGAGTACAATACCACCGGGGCCAATGCATAACAATGGCCGTTAGCCAGACTCTCCGCCACGACAAAACAAGAGACTCGCACGCTGTCTGCCTACTTAGAGCTCGGGAGGGCCACACAGCATAACCAGTAGGCTAAGAATTCGGCAAGCTCGCAGGTGGAAGACAGCTTGTTCGGCTGCGGGAACTTCTTCTTCATCTTGGCCTCCAAGACCAGTTTATCCCTGCGGCCTTCATCGTATGACGTGTAATCCAAGATGAAAAAGAAAAGAGAAGTCATCAGTAAAAGAAAAGAATAAAGTGAAGTGAAAATACACTACCCAAATTAAGATACTCACTTCAGGCCGTGGCTGAAGTAAATCAGCCAATCTTCAAAGGGCACCTTATCCTTGGAGCCCAGGAACTGCGGCAGCTCCGCAAACAACTCGTAGCAGGCTGCTGAATAAAAGCCTTCATCGATGCCCTTCTTCTTCTTCGAGAGCTCCTCATCACTCGGAGTCCACTCGTCATAGATTCAGCCGCGTATTGGGAGGCCTGCTATCCGGTACAGATCCTAAAGAGAGACACTCATTTCTCTGCAGGGCAAGTGGAATGAGTTGGTAATGGAGCTCCAGTGATTTAGAAACCCCTTGTAGACGCACAGCTCCCAGTAGAAATAACTTGACGTCGCTTGAATGGCCCTTAGGAGACCCACCTGCTTCAGAGTGTCCTCATGTTGCTCGATAATTCTGTTGGCCCAAGCTTCGTAGCCAGGGTGAGGACTCAAGTGACCTCGGGTCCTGAACCCTCCGGTCGGCCAGATTTCTGCATCAGACAAAGGGCGAAACCTTTGGCGTAAGGTCTCGTGATAATGGGCCGGAAACGGCAGATGCGGGTCATGGTTTGGCTCCAAAAATATCATGTCCTTCTCTCCGAGGACAGACTGCAGTGTACTGTTCTTGGATACGGCGCAGTTGAGGAATGTCTCAGGAATGGACATCCAGGAGTCGACGCTATAAAAAGAGTTGGCACGACACACATCGGAAGGCTCGATACTGGGGAGAGAACAGTATCGCTGGAAGCTCTTTGAAAATTAGATGTACTGCTTCGTGTACGGGTTCCGTATCATGAGTGACGACACGGCTAGTTTCACCGACGACCAGACAACCCTCATTCTGTCTGACTTTGATTTGGCCTGGTTTTTCATGTATACTTGTTTGGCACTCTTGCCAGCTGTCTTCGGGCGGCCGCGCTTGGCAGACTGTACGGGTGCGACCGGGCTAGCTTCACCCTCTTCGGACCCAACCACCTCGTCAGTCCGAAAACCTTATAGGGGAGCGTACCACGCGTCCCATTCTTCTTGAGTACCCTCATCAGGAGGGGTCGGTAGGGCTTTTTCGCAGAGTATCTTCCGTTGTACATGCTTCGGAAGAGTCAAAATGTCCTCATAAAAGTTGAAAGTCTCTGGGGGAAGGAACCATTGCGGATTCTGGGCCGATGGCCTGGAAACCTTTTTAGCAGCAGCACACTTACGCTTCGACGGAGTTGGCGGTGGACCCGAAGGACCAGCCTGCGAAGGATTGCTGGCCATCGTAATCTGCAACGGTATGTAAAAGGCTTAGATACAGGGCAAAAGGAAATTGTTCGCATAAAGTCGATCAAACATTTACAAAATCCAAAGGGATGCGAAGTAGCAGGTAAACAAAGTACAAACGCCAATCCAGGCCCCGGCAGAACGCATTCAAACCAATGGGAAAAGAAATGAAACAACAACATTCACAACCACAACACCGTCACCACAAACACGCAAGCAAGGGAAGACAGAAGCAAAGAAGAAAGATATGATTATCATTCATCAACCATGAGGGCAACTCCAAATGTCTAGATTGTTATATCAGCCGTTTAAACAATTAGAAATTAATAATCGATGTAAAGTGACGCAAAATTGCGTGGACCCCTCCCCATAGCCGGAAAGAGAGGATCTCAGTCCTGCACCAGCGGAAGAACCCGAGCTTTCAACTCATCCACCTTCGCCTGGACCTGGGCTTCCTTGGAAATCAGGTCCATTAAGAAGGAAATGCACTGCTGCACAAAGTCGAAGTTCAGGTGCTCGGCATCGTCATAATTCCTCATAATGGAGACGTCGATTGCCAGCCTGTCATGCTCCCGTAGGGCCTCCCTGACCATCCTCCAGATACCAGCGCGGCGATCTGGAAACTCGACCTCCGCCAGCGGGACAAGCTAAGCTAAGAATCGTTTGCTCTCCCTTTTTTCCTCCTTCAGGGAGTGAAGCTGGCTCGACAAGGATAAGAAAGAAGCGGCCAGAGAAGGCTCCGCCGCCTCGAGGATCGCCAACTCTTCCAAGAGGGAAGAATCGCCGATGAAGTCAAAGATAGCCTCCTTATGATCGTCAGAAATGGAGGCCATCGGTGAGACGTTCTGAATAGCTTGAAGAATAGGGCGAGAGTCCGCGCCCAGTTGGGTCAAGGCCTCGGCCACCTCGTCACGCTGAGCAGCGAGAGATGACCAAGTCTCAGGGTGATCTAGAGAGCCCAGAAGTCGCCTTATACAGTCTCGGGCCGTGCGTAGAGAAGCGCGAGTTATGGCCATCGTCTGCTAAGAAACAAGACGGATGAACCAATGAGGCATTCCGACAAGAGAAAAGAAAGAAAAAGCACGTGGAGCCACTCGCGTAAAGTCAGAAAGGCTAAGAGAAGACATGCAAAGGTATGCCCGAAACATCACTTAAATTAGCCACCAGAGTTGCCCATTAAGCTGATGCGATCTAGAAATCTTCTAAGTGCATGAGACCCTACGCCTCCCTAGGACAACTGGCACGCATGCGCAAATATGAAGCAGAGGTATAGGGGCTCATACCCTTTAGAGAATCGGCAAATCGCCAGAATAAAGTTCGCAAAAATCCCAAAATTCCACCAAGTCCTATGGGCTAGGTGCGTGAGGCTTCACACACCCCGATAATGTTCAAAGGTTGTCAGGTTGAATTTGAGGATGCGTAAGGTTCCACGCACCCAAAATAATGGCCCCAAATATCATGAGCAATGATCAGTTGAACCAGAGTATGAGCACGTTAAGCCATGATAAGCATACTTAATCAGGACACCAAAATTGGGCAATTTCTCAAACCCAGAAATCAGTACGTGTCGGCCCTGACACGTTCAATGATTAGGCAACTTAATAAGTTTGGAAATGTACGTGCGAGATCCAACATATGTAACAAATTCAGTGAATTTCACTAAGTCCAAAATCGCACGCGCAGGGCTCAGCGCATCGAAAAAATCACACAATTTCACAAGTCCAAAAACATGACGCGCTGGTCCTAGTGCGTCCAGAAAATGGCAGTTTCACCAAAGTTCAAAATATTGCACGCGCCGACCTTGGCGCGTCATGAAAATACAAGTGGGTTTTCCCATTCACGCGAGTACGCGCTGGGGCCAGCGGGTGCAGATAACAAAAAAAGTGTGAATTTTTCCTACGCACTACCTCCAGCGCGCCCTAAAATGGGTTTTTCCCGAAAAACGCAAGTACGCACTGGTCCCAGCGCGTCCAGAAAATGTATTTTCACCAAGTTATGACGCGCTGACTCTGGCGCGTCCATTTAAACTACGCGCAGGACTGTGGCGCGTTCAGAAATTTCAAGTCCAGTTCAGGACGCGTTGAGGGTAGCACATCGAATAATTAAGTTGCCAAGTTTTATAGACGCGCCCGACCTTTTTTCGACGTGCTGGCGATATTAAATCGATGCGCTGGAGAAAAAGGTGACGCGCTGGCAGAAGTGCGCTGGTTGCTAAAATGAAATGGAAATGACGCAAATGACCTAGACCCTTCTATTTATAGTGGGACCCAAAAAATCCAATGCGATGCAATGAACGGTCGATGTCCATCCCACCCCATCGGAGGGGCATCTGTTGGGGTCCCAAAAGTCAGGATCTCCAAAACAATGATTATGAGTGTTCAAATCATCGCTTGATTGGATTTAGGGCCAGTACATCAGCAAAACTCAACAAAATCAACACACATCAGACTTAGTCAAAAATAGAAAATTGAGCCAGTGGCGGGCCCCACCGTTCATCATGATCAGAACCTCCCAAATTTGGGAGGGTCACCTCAACCATGAAGAAATAGGGCCAGTGCATCGACATCCATCGCAAAGTGGGCCCCGCAAGCCCTCCGTTTCGCAAAACCCAAATTTTGCAAAACGCGAGTACGTCAGTGCATCAAGGAATTCATGGCCCAGCGCATCGAGAAATTCAGACAGTTCTACAAAGTGAATTTCAGGACGCACTACCCCCAGCGCGTCCAAAAATTCACCCAGCGCATCGAGAAATTCAGACAATTTTACAAAGTGAATTTCAGGACGCACTGACCCTCAGCGCGTCAAGAAATTTACCCCCAGCGCATCCAATAATTCAGGAATTTCAGGACGCACTGACCCTCAGCACGTCCAATAAATTAGGCATTTTCAGGACGCGCCGACAGCCAGTGTGCCCTAAAAATCAGCATTTAAACTAAAGCATTTTGAGACGCACCGAGTAATTTCCTCGATGCGCCAACCCACTTTCTCGACGCGCTACACATGGCAGACTCCTATTGGTTGACCTCGGGTATAAATACCCCCTTTTCCGGCTCATTTACACGGATCAAGAGAAGGAGAGAGTTGTGGATTTTGAGATCGCCGGAATCCCTCGCCGGAATCCTTTTTTCGACCGCTTGAAACCCTTTTTCCGACCGCCGAAAATCCCACTTCCGACCGCAGGTCTGGTGAAGAAATAACCTAAAGTTATGCAAGTGTGGTAGCGCATCAAAAAATACGTTAAATCGAACTTGTTTTATCGACGCACTGGCCTCAGCTCATCACAAAAATGCTCCAGCGCATCACAAAAATCCTCAGCGGATCAAATAAATCCATGTTCCAAAACTAAACATTTTGAGGACGCACTGGCTCCAGCGCGTCAGAAAATAGCCTAGCGCATCAGGAAAATCAGTCGTTTACAAAATGAAGTTGTTTTTGGACGCACTGGCCCCAGCGCATCGCAAAAATAGGCCAGCGGATCAGAAAAATACGTATCATAAAATAAGTTATTTTTGGACACACTGTGTAACGCCCCCAAAATTCGACACTCGAGTATATAACTCAAATCTCGAAATCAAGGGTGTTATGAATATAATGAATGAATCATTCACAATCACAACTGAAACTTTTATCCTTTCTATTCACAAGGTACCAAATATATGGAATCAAATTAAACCAAGCTTTGAAAATTAAACTATTAATTAATGGGTCTATGAAATTGTTCCAAATTATCTAAACTAATGGCCATCTAATGGGCCTTATTACATGAATACTTTCAGATCAAAATTCAAAATAAATCAAATCAACAAAAAAATCTTTTAGCGTATTCCCTCATCTGGAACCGCTTCCTCGAAGTCTTCTAAATCATCACCTGTCACTACGGTTAATCGCATAACGCTGCGTCAGCTATAAAAGCCGGTGAGTAATCTCGTACAGTTTATCACATGTAATCAGATATATATAATCACATAAATAGATTTTCTCAAACCACGAGGCATCAAGTATCTAAGTCCCAAATATATCAACCAAGCCAAAAAAAATGTGCACGTAATGCAATGTAAGCCAACACTCATCAACTATCTCAGTACGGTTATCAGTAGAACCTCCAATTGGTCATCACTATCATCTGAAACATCGGTCCCTAGCGGCATAGCCAACTCGGATCACGAACTGTCCCACACCTCCGCCTGGCCTGAGTAGCTGGTCTGTTGCACACACTTGGGTGCTCACCCAACTGGCCTCGATCAACGGAGCCTCCACCTGGCCTGCGTAGTTGGTCTGTTGCACACACTTGGGTACTCACCAACCGGCCTCGATCAATAGAGTAACGGTCTATTGCAACACTCACGTGTGCTCAACCCAAATCAACTCAAGTGATCAACCATATACTGGAGTCCTCAATCTCATGGAATGCATGATTTATGTTACTCCTTTTCCCCAAATAATTCAGACAATTCATACATCTTTCCAACTTCCCAAGATACCAAAATACAACCATAAACTCATGTAATCACATGATTTCACAATATGCAATGTTAACCAACCAATATTTACATGATTATCAAAATCACTATAAAAACTAAACCTTCAGGTTCAATTTGAAATCGAATGTAACGTAACAAAAGTCCAGCCCTTCAAGGCAACAATTTCAATTTTAGAAAACTATCAAGTTCATGAAATCACGTAATTCCCAAACTAAAAAGTTGACATCTTCCAAAAACAGATCAAAGCCCGATTTAACACAAAATAATCTTATGAAATTAAAACAGTATAAATTGAGATTAATGTGTGAAAAGATACGAGAAAAGCTAACCGTTTCTTCTTTTTTTTTCTCCTTCTCTTTCTCTTTCTCTTTCTTTCCTTTTCTTTGTTTTTCTTCTTCTTCTTCTTCTTCTTCTTCTTCTTCTTCTTCTTCTTCTTCTTCTCCCTGCTGCTACTGGAAGGTTGCTCCAGCAATGGGAGAAGCAAACAGCAACCGTAAACCCCCCCCCCCACGTTACTCTCTCTCTTGTTTCTATTTCTCTCTCTCTCTCTAACGTCTCTCTCTCTCTCTTTCATCTCTCTCTCTCTCTCTCTCTCTCTCTCTCTCTCTCTCTCTCTCTTTCTGACGTTTCTTTTAGAGAAAACGCTGCTAAGAGTGACTCTTATAGCTAAACACGAACACGAGCATGTTATACGGACGGTTGGCGGTTTTCGAATCCAAGTTGGATTCGAACTTCGATTCTTGCAAGCTAAGCCACATGTGAAACGTTAGAAACCTAGGTGGGGCCCATGCAAACAGTCCCTTCAAATTTCAGGGACCCATGCGAAGAATCAGCTCTGATCTTGCGTGTTCTACTTCGTTTAGTTCTAGGTTCTAACAGATTTTGTGGCCCACTCTAATCACTGATCACAAAGTTGAATCCATCCCTTAGTAGACCCAAGCGTGAGCTACACAATGGACGGAATGGATATTTGGATGGGGCCCATAGCGATGGACGGTGTGAACCGCCCAACGAACAGCGGACGCGGCTTCTTCAGCCGCACACGCGGTCAACGCGCGTTGACCGCGGCTCTATCGTGCACGCGGTGCACGTGGGTTCCATAGTGACGTATGTGCAAGATCTGCTCCGACCATCACGTAGGTCACGTGATTTTAGGGTATGGCACAAAATTTGGTGCAGTTCTGAGTTTAGATGGCCCACTTATGGCCCGATTTCTGTTTAGGGTACTTGTAGGATGATCGGGGGGCTAAAATTTGAGTGTATGGTTAGATTAGGTCTGTAAACTATTATATGAAGTTTTACATGAAACGGATCATCAAAAACTGGTACACTTAAAATCGTCTATATAGATTAAGTTTAATCAGTGGTATTTTTCGTGTTTATGGTGAGTTTTGATAAATCTGTCACTTCTACACTGGTCTAGGGTTTGTGTTGAGCAACTTTAATAAAGGGATCCTACATAGATTCCTTATAGTTGATTTATTATTAGTTTATTAATGTATTAAGTTAGGTAATTCGCTAAATACTTCATTAAATTATTATTTAATCTATTTTAAAAATTCACAGGGTATTTATTATGAATTTATCAATACTACAAGTCATGTGATTCATTAAACAATATTTAAATTATTCTAAGGACCCGGTTTATTATAATATATAAGTTTATGATTGGTAATTAAGCACTTATTGTACATAGACAATTGAAATTGCAAGATTAATGGTTTACACATTTGCATTAGGTAAATGTAGCCATTTTTACTCTCGTGTAGGTATACATGTTCCCAAAATCTCGGGTCATTACACACTGGCCCCAGCGCATCACAAAAATAGGCCAGCGGATCGAGAAAGTAGAACATTTTTAACAATCATTTTTGGACGCGCTGGCCCCAGCGCATCAGTAAAATCAGGCCAGCGGAACATAAAAATCAGCACTTTGAATGTTCATTTCAGCACATTTAAATCTTCATTTTATGATGTTTTCGGGCCCCGTTTAGGCCTATTTTGGGTATTTCGAGTGTTCCGGATGCAATGGAGCAGTCAAATAACTCATCCGGGCCACCCAATGAGCAGAATGCAAGCCTTCGGAGTCTGATCCAATCCAACGAGATGAATGAAGTAACTTCTTGAAAAGAGGCCGCCAGTGCCCAGAATCATAACAATGTATCATCATTACATGTACTATCATAACATGACCCGAATTCAGGTCCGGACTAAGCAAATGGGACTATGGTTAACACGATAAACCATATAGAGAGAGTTCTGAACTATTACACACAATTTGTTAAAGACTGACACTTCAAGAACATTCGATGCCCTACCCATTCAAAACGGCATTCGCTGGTTGAGCTGTTCAGGTACATACAACTGCAGATCGGTCTTCCTGCGGTCACCCGTCACAAATGACGGGCGCAGGCCCAGAGTCGCACCCCTCGGTTAAAAACCCTGACAGTCTAAGCCCGGATCTCCGGTCAAAATATGGGACATAGACATCTGACTCGTACAAAGATGGATCAGTCCATAACAAAACACAACAAATACAGGTCTCCGCGACCATACAAACACAGGTCTCTACGACCACACAAATATAGGTCTCCACGACCATGGACTCTGAGACCATACTCCCCGCTGACTAGTCCTTTGCCTTTTAATCAAGGGTGATCGATCCATTCGATGTAATTAAGGGCTCGTGCAGATCACGGCCTGGAATGTACAAGATCTCATAATCTCTGGAATAAAATTCGCCTTGCGATATCTCTCTTATGTACTTTTGTGAATGCTTGTGATTGTCTATAAATGTTTCCGTTATTCAGAACCCCGGAGCGACAAAACACCACATTTCAGAAAAATGTCCTTTGGAGTTCATTTTTCTAGTTCCAACAACTGGTTTTTCTTATGGGGAGTTTTTTGGGCTGATGTTTAGGGGTGAGTTGACTAGGTCCAGGCTTGAATTGGCCTGTGGATTGGGGCTTACATGGGTGAGTTTGGACATGGGATTTGGGTGTATGGTCCTCCATTCATTCAGCTATATCTACCAACATTGTAGCCGAAGGTGGGGTGTCTACAGACATATACTTCTGCAGCGTACGATAACTTACGCAGGGAATATTTCGGATAGTTGATCCGAGGTTGTTTCGTATTACAATGAAATACATGTATTTAATATAAAATGACAATACGTAATGGAATTTTCAACTTTTACTAGAATGTTTACGGTTTTATTATATTCTACTTGCATTATAATGTAATGGTCTAATCATATTTTAATCATCTCTCTAAGCATAAGTACAAATTCATTCTACCATGAACACTACTTGTATAATGTTTTAGTATATTCCACTTGGACTATAAAGTTTAATTGTGTTTATTATATTGATGTTTATAAACTTGTAGTGACATTGTTTAAATTTATAAGTTTGTATTTCGAATATATTCAGTCATGGCACCAGGTGGGAGATCAGGTCGTTCGCGCACTGGATCTACTCCTTCCACCCGTGATGCGACGCAGAAGCATCAACGTCGCATGGTGCATCAGAGGCGTCTGATCCTTCGGTTAAGCATACACCGGGCACTACATATAAGTCTAGACATATATTTATTTAGTGACTTCTGTTTATGTTGTTACTTACATATTTCTTTTGCGGCATCATCTTCGACCAGTCGACGAGGACGTGGACCCATGCGTGGGTTAGTTTTAGAGCGACTTACGCATGAGGGTAGGGTGACAGTAGAGTTCCCACAGTACTACCTTAGACCTGTTGGGGATAATACCAGGTTGTTTACGTCTGAGGTCGGTGTCCTATGCCGATCTCTGATCCTCGCCACCAACCCCCGTTGGACAGACGTGATAGATGATGTACGGCAGCTCATCCGTCAACGCCTTCAGGTAAATTTTAGTAAATTAAATTTTCTTTTGTGAAAGTTCAATTACAGTTAAGTGATTTTCTTATTGCCTTAATCTATTATTTACAAAACTGCAGGATAAATTTGTATTAGATTTAAGTGTTCCTTACATTTCCCACGCTGTCGATGACATGGACTGGGAGCGGTTCAAGGAGTACGGCAGAGAGTTACACCAGTGGTACAAGTGGTACAGGACGCACGATGAGGTCGTACTGTCCGCATCGCCGCATGTGACTATAGACGACTGTTGGATACTCTGCGAGAAATTTTTGTCTGAGGCTTTTCAGGTAATATTTACATATTTACGATATCTTAAGGTAAAAATTAAATTCACAATTAATAACAATGTATTATGAATAATGTGTTTAGAAGAGGAGCAGAGTAAATTCTGCGAACAGGGAAAAATTACAAGTGAACCACATAGCTGGTTCAAAGTCATTTGTACGACATCATTACGACATAGTAAGAAATTACTGATGATTATTAAGTTGATATATTATTTTCATGCATTTATAATAAGTCTACTTTCATTTCGATTGCGCAGCGAGATTCCGTTACCGACCAGGAGCTTGGACCAGTAGACCTCTACAGAGGGACTCACTGTCGGCAGGTGACGGGATCTTTGGTTCATCTTAGAGCCAGCGAGCATTGGGTAAAAATCCTTACATTATAAAATTGAATTGCATGGATTTATAATAATGTCATTCATGTCATTCGTTATAAAAATTCATATGTTTTCATTACAAGCAGCGATGGACACCATACGCGGTCAACCCACTCCCGATGGTAGTCAGCGGAGTGAGCCAGAAATCCTAAGTGAGGTGCTTTGCACCCGTTCTGGATATGTGCATGGGCTTGGCCATGGTGCCAAGCTCATGACACTCACTAGAGTTGGCTCCAGCCGATCCGTCACTGGTGAGAGCGCCCTACACCGAGCTGATATTGCAGAGAGAGGGGTTCAGCAGCTACAGGTAATTGTCGATGAGATCAAAGAGCAACTGGAAAGGCAGAGGGAGGAGGAGTAGAGGCGTAGGGAGGAGGAGGAGCAGAGGCGGAGAGAGGAGGAGGAGAGGTGACGGGAGGAGTAGGAGAGGAGGATCGAGGAGTTGCGGGTGGAGCATGAGCAACAGATGCAGGAGATGTTTCAGGCTCTCACTGCATGCTTTGGCACTGATGCCCCCACCACCCCCGCATTCATCTTCGTGATTTTTTTATTTTATGTACGAATGTTAAACTTATATGTATTTGTGCGTGGATGAATGTGGGTTATATGTGGACGTGGATAGGATTATTTGTGTATGGATGGATGTGATTTGTGTTTGTTTGGATGTAGTTTGTATTTGTTTGGATGTAGTTTATGTTTGTTTGGATGGATGTGGATGTGAATAGGATGAAAATGTATTGTAACAGGTGTATTTACAGGTATATATCAGGAATTTTTTTCTGAATTTTGAAAACAAATACCGACGAAATATTATCAAATACCGACGAATTATGTCGTCGGTAAAAGATCAATTTCTTGTAGTGACCATCAAATTAAATGAGAAGAGTACTGAGATAGCTATATAAAAAAATAGGAATTTAAAACAAATAGTTAAACTATAATAGAGAGTTTTACCACAAAAAGATAGTAATTTTCGTACTTTTTAATTGATGAAAAATAGAGTGAAGAAAGCTCTATTTATAGTCAAAAAGTTAGGTCTTCGGCTAACCTAAGATTTCCTTCGGCTGACCTAAGATTCAACTGTTTTATCCCAACGGTTATCAGATTTCACGGGATAAGATTTCGTTCAAGCTTCGGCTGACCTGAGTGTCGGTTCAACTAGCCTGAGTGAGCTTCGGCTAGCCCGAGATAGGGTCGGGCTGACTCGAGATCTGAGTTCAAAAACAGTTTCACATCTGGAAACTTGACCGAAGTTTCTTCGGTTGGCCGAACACAGGGCTGGGCTGGCCGAACATCCCCAGAAATGTTTGATCGAAGAATCTTGGGCTGACTGAAGATTCTTGGGCTGACCGAACGTAGGGTTAAGCTAGCCGAATTTCCTTGAAATATGACTTTCAAAAATATTAGAGTGATTAACTAAAAGTCATATGAAAAACACCTAACCTAAGGTCATCCCTATGGTCAATATTAGTTTAAATGATATTATTTTGATACAACATAAGTTTTGTATGGGTTAGGAACTTCCTCGTCGTCAAAAAACAAGCTTGTGATCACTTTAAATGCATTGGGTCAACCTGTGGGCGAACACTCGCATAGGTTGTCTACCAGAAGTGGAGATCTGGTTCGCACCCATGTCTCTATTGCCATCAAGTTTTGGCGTGCAGTGCCAATGAGTAAGAAAGAAGAACTTTGGAAGCTCCTACAGGTAGGGATATAACAACATTTCATATAATATAAATTAACTATTATGCTTTTCTTGCTTCAAGTACTAAATTCAATTTCAATTTTTCTTGTAGGACGAATTTGTTATTCCTCAGTCTTACAAGGATAAATGTTTTAAGAGCATGTCTGATACGTTCAAGAAGAACAAGACCAAATTGAGGATGGAGTACCTCGATCCCCTTGCAAATCATGATGATAAATTAAACAACCGTCCACCAAGAGTTAGGCCTGAAGATTGGGAATCATTCATTCAATATAATGTGGATCCCAAAACTGTACAACAAAGGAAAAAAAATGCTGAGAATAGGAAGAATCTGAAAATTTACCATACGACTGGCAGGCATGGCCACGCGAGAATTGAGGAAGAAATGGTAAGTATTGATAGTTATATATAACTTAAATTTTTTAGTTGCTTCTTAATGACTAATTATGTGAAATTCATCCAAATATAGAAACGCTAAAAGAAAGATGGCGACACCCTGATCAATAGGACTGAAGTGTGGATCAAAGGCCACACAAGAAAGGATGGTTTTGTTCACAGTAACGCATCTTCGCATCTTCACATGTGGTAACCTTGTTGTCTTATACTTAAGTTTATACAATTCAAAATCAATGCCAATATATTACTTATATAATTGTATAATATTGCAGGACAAAGTCAAAGAATTACTTCGTAGCCAAGGAAGTATTTCCCACGACATCCTCAACGATCCATTGACTCAGGTGTTTGGTCGTGATACAAGGGGTAGTGTTCAAGGTGTTGAGACCACCATTTCTAGAACACAAATCAAGGGGTCTGCTACAACTCTTGAAAAGATATCTTCGTATAAAGGGAAAATAGACGAGCAAGCATCCACAATTCAAGAGTTATCGTCCAAAATAGATTTTCTTATGCGAGAAGTTGGGGGTATCAAAGAGATGATGCAGGTTGATTTCCATTGGAATCATTTTTATTTTTTAAATTTAAATAGTTACAGATTTTCTTCAATTTTCGTATATAACACATGGTGTGGAACTTTATTGCAGCAGCGCATGACTTCAGGCACTGAAGCAAAGACATTACTTCAATCGGAGAATCCACAATCGACCAATGGACCTTCAGTTGGGAATTATCAATGTGTAAAGAGAATGCGGCCATGCAAGCTGTACTCTTGGCGTAGAGAGCTCATTGCTCAAGGGAGAGTTATTTTGGCAGATGGGCCCCAAATGATTCATGACAAACCTCTTCGAGAAGATTCATTCAAGGTTGCCATTGATATCATTAAGAAAGGAGATGTCGAATTGCCCGAGCCAGACGGATATCATTCGACTTTAGGCGAAGTCGGAATTGGGTCATTTGTTGCATGGCCTCATCACCATGTTCAATTCACCGATTAGGGTCATAGTTTACTCTACTGTCTGCTGGAGTTGGATGATTCACCTTTTTGTTCATTTGATTTGGCCATTTCATCTTTTTGGACAATTCACCTTTAGGCAAAGTTGGAATGCTAAAGAATCAAAATTCTCGTCTTTTTTATTCTTTCATTTAAATGTCTGTTATTTGAGGGGCAATGATGATATTCCATTTTTCTTTTGATGGTCAGGTATTTGGGGAAATGCATTTTCTTTGCATTTCATGGCTAGGCATGTTTGGAGGGTCTGTTTCTTTGTGGTTTCAAGCAACCAATACATGCAGCCACGGTAGAGGGTGCACCCAAAAATATGTCTGAAACAAGCTGAATCTGAGCCTCATCTTTTTTTATATACCATTTTACTAAAACGCATCCATTATCAACTGAATTTGATGTTTTTTTATAGCCCGCTTCTCTTATTGGAGCTGATTTTTTGTTCAATGAATTGCAGCTTGCATTGCCTAGAAATAGTGCTGTGTATAGC
Source organism: Liriodendron chinense (assembly GCA_003013855.2). Taxonomy (NCBI): domain Eukaryota; kingdom Viridiplantae; phylum Streptophyta; class Magnoliopsida; order Magnoliales; family Magnoliaceae; genus Liriodendron; species Liriodendron chinense. The sequence continues at coordinate 824,158 of PVNU02002397.1, forward strand.
TGTGTGCTTGATGGAACTTGCTGTTTCTGCTTGATGGATATTCCATTTTACTTTTGATGGTCAGCTATTTGAGGGGCAATGATGATATTCCATTTTTCTTTTGATGGTCAGGTATTTAGGGAAATGCATTTTCTCTGCATTTCATGGCTAGGCATGTTTGGAGGGTTTGTTTCTTTGTGGTTTCAGGCAACCAATATATGCAACCATGGCAGAGGGTGCACCCAAATGCATGTCCGAAACAAGCTGAATCTGAACCTCTTTTTTTTTTTTTTTATATATACCATTTTACTAAAATGCATCCATTATCAACTAAATTTGATGTTTTTTTATAGCCTCGTCTTTTTTTATCCTCTCTCTACAAATCGATTTCCTCCTGAAATCCTTCTTCTGCGTTTCTAAAAAATTTCCAGAAGAATTTCCTTTTCAGTTTCTCTATTTTACGCATCGGAAACGTTTCCCTTCGAGATCTGCTGGTAAATTTACAGTATTTTTTTAATATTTACAGCATTTGATGCATTTTTTTTCAATTTCCATTTCAGAAATTTTCTCTAATATTTCTCTCCTCCAATCCCTACCCTTCTCTTAAGATAGGGTTGCTTTTTGAAGTTTTAGCTTTTGTGGTCCCTCTTGAATTTGCAGTTAGTGTTGTTTGAGGCACATGTTATGTTGAGGGGGTTTAGCTGCTCAGGACAACTGATTGGACCTATTTTCTGTCAATAATATTCAATTATATTAAAGGCTATATATCGTATGGTTAATTTTTGTCAGATTGTCATGATGTTCGTATGGTAGCCCATGAAATGTGAATGCAACTAGGAGCATGGTTCTTCAAAATTATGATATATTTTCTGTAAATAATATTCATTTAATATCTATTGACCTACTCTCTCTCAATTGGATCTAGTCTTTGTTCAGGCCTGATTTTCACCGTAGTTCAAAAACTATAAAGCTGGATTTGTCTGGATGTCCAGCCAGGTCAAGTCAACTTGAAGACTTGGATTAAGGGATAGTTATTTAATACTCTGGCTGCATATGACACTTGATATGCAAGCAGCCACAGATTTTAAATGTAACATACATAAGCTCAAATTAAACCAACCAAACTGTGGAACCCACTGTTGCTAAGTCATGACCCCAAAATCAATTGATTGAGCAATCCTAACCTCTATTTGGTGGATACTTGTTTCTTGAAACAAAACGATTATATATTTCAGTTTTAACTGTCCATTTCATGCCCCCCAACCCAATCGTTGGATACTCGAATAATCTTAATTTTTGGTCCATGATATATCTAAACTGGGACAGTTGCTTTGGACAATTTAGTTTGAATTACTTGTACACCAAAGTAGCTGCATATCATTCATCACACTCTGCCAGAGTATCAAAGCTTATAGGTCACAAAGTTCCATACCATAACTCAGTTAAACCTACAAAAAAATGTCAGAGAATTGAAGAAGAATTAGAATTGTGTAGTGCTTGACATTCGATGCAGAACTTTTTCCAGATAGAAAACCCAGCAATCTCTCACAAAGACTAGAAACTGAAAATCTGCTCAAATAGGCAAAACATGTGCCCAAAAATCCACAAATTGATTTACTGAATTTGTGCATTTTATGGTTGTGACAGACTAATCTCATGGTCTTTAGTATTGTTTTGATGGTTCTACTTTGAATTACAGAGCCTTCTTTTTGGAGCTATTAACCCCAAATTCTTTTCTTCCCGTTTTTTTGATTTTTCATGTTTTAATTCTAAAGAATCACAATTAGATTGTTCCTGTTGTTGATTTTAGAACTCGAATTCTTTCTTTCTTTCTTTTTTTGGTTTCTGATTTTAGATTTATCAGGAATTAATGGAATGCGGTTTTATTTTTATTTTTCTGTTTTCGATTCTTTTGGAAGACGGGTTTAGATTATGCAAAATTGTAATTTTTGTTTGTATCTTTTTTTTTTTTCTTTTTTAAATTTAATGGGTTGATTTGTTTGGTAGAATTCATGATATAAAATACTTTATGGCTTCTGTTAAATTAGTTTTTTTTTTTTTTTACTTCATAATAAAATTCACAGGTATGGTGAGGATGTCAATACATAGAACTTCTAAGATGAGCATGTTGTGATATCATGCTTTGTTTGGTTGCAAATGATCTTCTTCTTGTTATTATTGGTTTTTATTTATCTGGCAGTCGAGAATTCATTGCACGGGGTCTTTTAATGAATGTTTGTTGTTCTTTTTGTTTTTGTTGTTATAAAGGTATACCAGGATGTTTCCTGTTTGAGCATCTAAGATATGCTATCGTTGGCGGTAAGCAGCCGGACTTTTGAGCCAACAAGGTAGGCTTGGCATTTGGGGCAGCATGGAAAATGGAACCCCCTAAGTGAGCGATCATTTCCTCACTTTTTCTGCCCCAAATGACAAGTGTGATATATACAGGAAGGTTCTGAACATAGTATCTATTGTGTTTTGGCACTACCCTGTTGCATTGACCTTGAGAACTAGGAATTTCCAAATGGAGCGTAATCAATGTGACATGAGTTAGGATCATTAAGTAGCTTTTGTTGCTTTTTTTTTTATTGTAGTTTACAGTAGTCTTTATTAGAATTTAGAACATAGAACCAAAAGCTATTGGTCTTCTTCCTCTGGTTTGTCTGAAGAATTTATGTTGATATGATCCAAACTGTTGATATTATGGGCCTCAAACTGGATGGCCCTATCACCAAAAATCCCCAAGATTGCAATCCTGGCATCAATCATGTTGAGGAAGTTTCCTGTCTATTTGCTAGATCGCCTACCTTGTGGAAATGGTTTTCAACATCAACAATCTGTACTGGGGCCCATTATATCTACGCTTTATATCAATGTATCAATGAACCAAGGTCCTTGCTTGTACAAACTGAAACCAGCAAGTGCACAAACATGTGGCCCAAGAATCGTATAATGAGATCATTTTGCTTGTCACCACTCTGGATCATTTTTTAACCTTTGTGCTGTACATTGTCTTCTCAAATTCTATTCTTTTTTCTTCTTCTTTTTAACGTTTTTTCTTCTCAAATAACTGCATGCATCTTTTCTTGTGCCATGAAGGAAACATTCCAGTGGGTGCCACTTCTCAAATAATTTGTGACAAGAATGCTTCTCATGATCTGTTTGCATACAGAATTTGCTTGGTGCTGATGCCCATAGAACGTCAAAGCAACGTGTGGGTTTCAAAAGTGCCATTCTTGTTGATGTCAGGCCATTGACTGATAGTTGGGTACAAAATGCAACTTCTATAGTTTTCTTTTATTTATTTATTTATATGCATGTTGGTTTTATAGAAGTTGAATCCTTGAAATGTAAGATGCTGTAAATTGCGGAATACATAGGACCTTACTGTGCATCAGGTATGGAGATCGAATAACTAGAATAAAGACATACCTGATTGGTGAGCCATCTCCAATATCTGAGGTCTGGATCTTCTTCTCCTGGGATTGCCGTAGAGAAAACCTTAGATGGGGGTTGTTTTCAGTGTAATCCCGGATTAGGGACCCAGCACCCTTTAAATAGGGTTTGTAGTGGGTGTGGCAGTGTTTGAAACCCACCAAAACACTGCCACCCTTGCTCCACACGAATTTGGCTAACAGGAATCCATGTTCAACTATAATACTGCCATAGGCAGTGTAGACGCACAACCCCTCTTAATTCTGTAGATCACTACTGTAGTGGGGTCCACTGATCAGTCCACACATGAATCTGCATCTGTATTCAAATCTGGACCATTGATCAGTCGGCCCACTATATAGAAAACTTACATTCTCCCACTTGGGCCATACTGTTCAATGTCACAGATTTTAATTCTACTTAAGTGGTCAACCAATATGTCAAATTCTGTGAACAATGTCTTTTCCAATCTAGTCTATCAAAACTACTAATACTGGATCGTGGTAGTCTACACAACATTAATTGAGGCGAAGTGAGACGAATCACGGTCACTAGTATCATCAATCTTAATGACGTAGATTATGAACATGGTCGTGTGGTATGAAGGTTACACTCAAGTGTGATCGAAAGTGCCTACCTTCAAGAGGTCCTAGGAGCTTTCTTAAGATGTCTCCAATGAGACAATACCAAAATTCTACTATTCTCAAAAAATATTGTGCACACCAAATGAGAGAAATAGTATAAACCAAAAGATGGAATCATCAAAGCATATGAGATCTCCACGAGTGTCTGAAAAAAAAAATAGATCTATACTGAATCTGAAAACTCCCACTAACTGAATGTATCTATGAGGTCATGACTCCCATAGACACTACATACTCCTGAAATGGCGCCACAAGAAGCCCTTTAGTGAGAGGATCAGTTATGATCTCTTTAGTACCGATAAAGCTTAATAGACACTTGATGATCCCGCACTCTATCATTTACAATATGATACTTTATGTCGATATGCCTCAACCTTGATGAGTGCTCGCTATTGTACGAGAAATGTATCGCAACTGAATTGTCACAAAAATGTTTTCATAGGTTTTGGGATATGCTCCAAGACCCATAAACCAATGAGAAAACTCTGTAGCCACACCGCCTGATTTGTAACTTCGTGACATGTGATAAATTCTACCTTTATAGTGGATGAAGCTGTGGTGGATTGTTTTACACTTTTCCAAGACACAGTTCCTCCACTCATAAGAAAGAAATGTAACCGGACGTGGATTTTCTTGTGTCGACGCAGCCAGCATAATCTGCGTCTAAATAATCGATCAAATCCAGATGGTCGGCTTTTTGTAGGTGAGTTTAAAGTCTTTCATCCATTGCAGGTAGCGCAACGCTTTCTGCAGTTACCTGCCCAATATTCCAAGCCATAAAAGTAATATCCGGGCGCGTACAGAACTGAGCGTACATTATACTCCCACTGCTGACGCGTACAGAATTTACTTTATGCGATCCTTTTCTAAATCATTCTTGAGGCACTGAAAAAACTTCTGAACTTGTCACCTTTAGTTATAGGTCATCAAGCATGAAAACAACTTTGCATCCCAAATCGCTAGAGTATCCTACCAATGTAGGATCTCTATGACAAATCAAGCAGTCTTCGAGATCAATTCCTATGAATCTCGATGCCTATGATAAAGAAAGTATCACAAAAGGAAGAAACTGATTTCTCATTTATTAGGTTCATGGATCTGTAGTGAAAGTAGATGTTTATAAAAGTGACAAATTATTTGTGTCCACTCCATGAGACTATAGGGAATGGACCACAAATATCTATATATATCACTTCTAGTAGTCCTATATTTCTGATTGGTTCATTTTTCCTGATTCTAGTCTGTTTTCTCTTAATGCAATCTGTACAATCTTTAAAATAAGAGAAATCTAAGGATTGAAGTATTCCATCCCGCACAAGCCTTTCCATTATCTCACAAGAGATATGGCCTAATTGCCTATGCCATAAAAATGAAGAAAACTTCATTTCTCTTTATTCTCTTTATTCCTGCTCTATTATACTGTAGGTTTATGTTTAGAACATTTGCGGTATGTAGGTTCAACTGATATAGCTCATTCACAAAAAATTATAGCCAACTAAATTCAAAACCAAAGTAAATATTAAAACTTTCATTCTTAAATTTAAAAGGGCATCCTCATTTGACTAAAAAGAGAAATTGAAAAAATTAAATTTCGCCTTATAAAAGGCACATAAAAAATATCTACTAGGTCTAATAATGGCCATTTGCTAATCTAAGTCTGTAGACTCCTACTGCCGCAACGTTCACTTTTACGCCTATTGCCAACGCACACTGATTGCTCCGTGTCAGTTGGCATTTGGCTCTATAGTATATCCTGCATGGAAGTGCATATGTGAATAGAAGTGCTATAGTCTATCCATCAGGAATCTGTAGATACTCCAGTCAGATTGCTTTCAAAACAAACAAGATCACGATGATTACCTTTCTTTACCAACCATGCTTTAAAGCCTTCGCAGTCCTTTTTCTGATGTCCTAGTTTATTGCAGAAGAAACATCCATCATCAGGACCTCGTCTTTTCTTCTTTGCTTTGCCTTTAGATTGTGGCTGATTGCCACCTGTAGGATCCAAAGAACCTTTTTCTGAATTCTGCTTCCTTTTCTTATTCTTCCATTTTCTCCCTTGTCCTGGGGTTACGAAATTTACATTATGTATGATGCCTTGCTTAGCCAACCTTTCCTCATCTTGGACGCACTGAGAAATCAGTTCGTCCATATGTCCTTAATAGTATTGAAATTCACCTGGAACGTACTGTATTAAGGAGGCAGGGAGATCATGATCAGATAGACAAGCTGATTATCATCAAATTTCAGTCCTAAGTTGCGTATCTTGGATACTACTTGGATCTGTTCTATAATGAATTCCCTTATGTTTCCTTTACCGTTATAGGTTGCACGAATCAGTTTGCTGAGTAATGAACATAGTTCAGCCTTTTCTGATTTCGTGAAACGCTTGCCTATCTCGGTCAGGAAGTCTTTGGCCTTATCTGTTTAGGCATTTCACCCTTCATGGCCTCTGAAATCGTGTACTTCATGATTTTGAGGCACATTATATTGGACTCTGTCCAGGCCTTATAATGAGCTTTTTCCTCTTCTTTGCTTTCAGATGAAGGCTTAGGAGGTTCTGGCTCTCTCAGGGCAATGTCCAACTTCATACACCCCAGGACAATCTCAATGGACTCCTTCCATGTGTTGTAGTTGGAGCCGGTCAGAAGGGGGACTGTATTATAGCTGTTTGGAATGTTAACTGAAAATAAACTCATATTAGACTTTATATTATGAAGTTTCAGGCGAATAAACATTCAATTGATTGAGGGCCTTCAATTGAATTATCCAGGATGAATGTGGGCCTAAATAATCAATCCTGGCGAGAATCGGCCACATCATCATGACTCCACCTGTGGGTGGAAGTCATAACATGCAGATGGTTCTCCTGAACTGGAATCTAACGGTGATCGTCTGTATTTTCGTCACCGTCTGCATGTGTTCATGTCCTTACTAAAGTGGTGATCGTTTGTGTTTTCGTCACCATCTGCATTGGACGTGAACGTAACTGTATGCAATCCTTTTAACTTAATCCCAACATTAGAAGTCTGAATTCGTGCAAATCTTCACTGATAGTGGTCACTGTGGTGGCTAACACTACCAGATCCAACTCCATGATTTTCAACTCAGGACTGCAATCATGTGTTCATATCCCTACTAAAATGGTGAACGTCTGTGTTTTCATCACCAATTGCATGGGGAACAAACACAACTGTATATACTCCTTTAAACCCAATATTACAAGTCTAGAATTGTGAAAATCTTCACTAATTGAGGTCACTGTGGTGGCTAACACAATCAGATCCAATCCCACAAATTTAGACTTAGGATTGCGCTTTAATCCTGCCCTCAACGGATTAATGTCTAAAATAGTCCGATTTGGCTCAGTTAGTAGTTGACATTGACCATTGAAATATGATGAAATTGAAAACCAACACTTAAGTTTCATTCACCCATTTCCTTTTAAACCAACGGTTCGAGTCAACTCTAGAGTATGGGTAATGGGCCCACAACTAAGCCGAATCAAGACTCTATATGATCTAAACATCACAATGAGCATTCCAAGTCTGACACTTAACATTCACAGGATGGATGGTCCAGATAGAACATTTATCATAATTTGGGTGGACAATCAGATTCTTACATTAAAGTCCATAAAATGGATGGTTCAAATCTAATACTTAAGGTCCACATGATGAAAAATTCAAATGCTAAATCATCCATTTAGTAAATGAGCCAGATTATACACTCATTAAAATAGATAGTCCAAATCAAAGAATAAAGTCCATAAACGAGCCTTTAAAACTTTTAATGGTCATCCAACAGGCCTGAAGTAGTGTTAATTATAATGCTTAATAACCTAAACCAGGGGCTATAAATGTAAGCTTCCATAGCCCCCCAAAAAAAGATTAGGATGAGCCCATAAGTCGGTCCACATAAAACCCACTAGACCGACTTGCACTTATAACTAAACAGGCCTCGGTCCATCGCACAAGATCAAGTCCAGATCTTGCAGTGGCCTAAAGGAAACAGCCAATGGTGAGATGAAAGGCTGGCCCGTGGCCCATCTAACAAACCACCGGCCGAATGGTCGGCTGGATGTAAACCCACGCCTACACCATAAACCACGAGACCATATGGTCTGCTGGAATGCACCCAAACCAGACGCATGCCTCTCTGTCCTAAAGAGGGTAGGGGTTTGAGAAAACCCTAACCCTAGCAGCCTCTCTCTCTGTCCTTTCTCTCTCTCTGTTTCTCTCCAAGCTCGGCCGCCGCTGGGAAAGAGGGTTGAAACCCTAATCCTGGCTCTGGCGGCACCTCTGCTCTCTCTATGGAAGAGCCAATGGTCCCTAAGCTCCGGCCAATCTGCAGATCTGCATTTCTTTGTAGATGATTACCAGAAACAATGGTCACCGCAACAAGGAATGGATCTGGAAGGATATTGAAACAGGGCTAGAGAGGGACGATGAGATAAGCTGCAGGTGGTTACAAACTGCAGACAGACAACGGCCCCAGGACATGGATCCGTTGGAGAAGCCCGACCACTGTCGGATCTGATTGGTGAGAAGAAGAAAGATTGGTTCGCCGTTATCTCCTTAGCTGCCGACAGAGGTAGCTTTAAAACCCCTTTGAGTGAAGATCTAATGGGATTTGGCCTCTTCTCCGGCGATACGGCAATCCAGCAGATCCGGCCAAGAATGGGGTTTTACCACTGCGATCAGCCGGAAAATAGGTGCCGATATGAAGATCCGAAGGCCACCACAATCGGCCATGACTATTTGGAACAACAAGGTTAGGGTTTTTTTTTTTTTTTTTTTTTTTTTTTTTTTTTTTAATCTCTGTTATGGTGGTGCCATTATCGGAATAGGGCCACCCTGAATTTTGGATTCTAAAGTTCTTAGATGTCGAATTGATAACCCCGTCTGCTACAGCGATCATTGCCACTCTTGTTGTTGTATGCAGGAAACGGGTGCAAAATCGAATCCTAATGGCCAGGACCTGGGACTGATTGTATAGACTGTAATCGGATCCCATAGATCCGGCCCTAAGGATTCTAGTATAGATTCAACAATCTGAATTGATCTGCCATAGTCGATGCACAGTCGGCTCTGATACCAACTGTAAGATGCTGTAAATTGCGGAATACATAGGACCTTACTGTGCATCAGGTATGGAGATCGAATAACTGGAATAAAGACATACCTGATTGGTGAGCCATCTCCAATATCTGAGGTCTGGATCTTCCTCTCCTGGGATTGCCGTAGAGAAAACCTTAGATGGGGGTTGTTTTCAGTGTAATCCCAAATTAGGGACCTAGCACCCTTTAAATAGGGTTTGTAGTGGGTGTGGCAGTGTTTGAAACCCACCAAAACACTGCCACCCTTGCTCCACACGAATTTGGCTAACAGGAATCCATGTTCAACTATAATACTGCCATAGGCAGTGTAGACGCGCAACCCCTCTTAATTCTGTAGATCACTACTGTAGTGGGGTCCACTGATCAGTCCACACATGAATCTGCATCTGTATTCAAATCTGGACCATTGATCAGTCGGCCCACTATATAGAAAACTTACATGAAAATGTTGGTCTAGTTGTTGCAAGCAAAATCCACCTTCGTGATGACATTATGCTGGTTGTGCTTGTGTCTGTGACCAAAATTGGAGCTTTTGATTATAGGCTCGTCTTCTTTTAAGTTTATGGATTGTGTTTGGAACTCTTAGCATATATTTTAGTGTTTTTTTTTATTCACTTCTGACTTTGTTTCCAAGTTCTGATGTTGTTCATGGTGATGTGGTGTTTCCAGACCAATAAAGTCACATTCAGGTTGACTCTAGAGATCATTCATTAGGTGGATGATTTTGTATGTCATTGCTACTTTAATTGCCACTTCATTTGTTTGCCTAAAAGGTAATCGCATGGATGCATCTCTGATCGGGATACCTCTTAACCTTTGAGCATAATTTTAAAATAGTGTTGTTCCTTTGTAACTTTAAAAGAAAAAGAATGTTTATTGTTTGTGGTTATTCACGTGGATCCATTGCATTATATCCAACTTACACATGTTGGTTTGACATTATTTTCTGTAGCCATCCTTTTTGCAGTCTATTCATTGGATTGTCTAACAATATGTGATTCTGTAGCCATCCTTTTTCTGGCATATGTGTTGGGAAAGCCGACAGCGGAAGCGGAACGCCGAACGCATGAAGCAATGCGAAATCAAACAAGTAAACAAGATGCAATCAATCACACACAAGCATTCACCACAAGAGACTTCGAATTTACGTGAAAAAACCCCTCAACAGGTAAAAAACCACGGCACAAAGCGATCCACTATGAATATCAGAAGATTACAGAGATTGACAGCCCACAAGCAAGGAAATACAGAGAAAACCCCAAGTTCTCTCTCACACACACCTCTCCCCTCTTCCTAATACGAATAGGAAACCTTGGACACCTTAGGATACCATCTAAGACGGGATTGAACCTCCTTAAATAGGCAAAACTCCCGAAATAAAAACACCTTGCGCAGTACTACAAGCTGCGCAAGAAACCCGCGCGCACAGCCGACCGGTCGCCCGACCGGTCGCACCTCACATAGAGACTGTCCAGGGAAAAAACACCCAACGCTGCCTCACAGCTGACCGGTCGCCCGACCGGTCGGAGCCCACTGACGATCGGTCGGCCGACCGATCTAGGCACACAGAAAATTGCTACTTCTCTGTCTTCACGTGCATCTGGACCACAAACGTCAGGCCGGTCACCCGACCGGTTTGAGCACCCAAACGTGCACAAGGTTTGAAGACTCTCCAACAATCTCCACTGGGGCTTCAAACGTCGAATCAACACATCCTTGCAACGTCATCTCATCTTCAATCATAGCTCCACCACTTCTCGTGCCACCATCGACCATATCCTTGCAAATTCACGCCCTTTACTGCTCTTCTCATGTGGCCCTTGGGCACTTGCCACATACGAGCAACCGTGGATCTCGATGCCTTTCCCGTAGCTCCACCATGAATTATGCTCCCGATCAACATGTAAAGATGGTCACACCTCCGTGCCTTCATACACACGAGTGCCCCCTTCATCACTTCACAACAACAATCGCGGCCAATAAACACGCACCCTTTCGCCTCGAGTGCAGCAAGAGAAATCACATTCATCTTCATCTTGGGGACGTGCTTCACATCTTCCAGGACTCGTTCAACCCCATCAAACATCCTGATGCGCACAGTACCAATACCCACAACCATATGAGCGACTCCATCGCCCACAAACACCAATTCTACACCACACTCTCTGTATGTCGTGAATGAACTCTAGTCAGGACAAACGTGACATGAAGCCCCTGAATCAAGGATCCACTCACTACTGTGAGATCCCTTGCCAGATACAGTCAGAACTTCACAAAAATCGCCACCGTTCTCTACGGTATTGGCTCCGTCTCCAGAAGAATTTCCATACCTCTCTTGCTTCATCTTGGGATTCTGACAATCCCCTCTCATGTGGCCCTCCTGACCAAAATTCCAGCACTTCACCTTAGCCTTACCTTTGCCCTTGGCCCTGGATCCCGATTTTGAATATCCTCCATGCTCAGAACTTCTTCCCCTCATAACCAATGCCTCTGAGGAATAACGAGAAGCCACGTCACCACTTTTCTTTCTCATCGCCTTCGACTAGAGGGCTGAGATAACGGTCTCGACGCTTATGGTTTCCCTCCCTGCGCACACGGAGTCCCTGAATGACTCATATGAGTCTGGAAGATAATTCAACAGTATGCATGCTTGGTATTCATCCTTCATCGGTTCATCGATCTCCACCAACTTGCAAACCAGCCTATTGAACGTGCTCAGGTGGTCTCCACCTCAGTTCCCTCAGCCATCCTCAAGGTGAACAACTGCATCAACACATACATGCGATTCTCTAGAGATTTCTTGGCATAAACCTTCTTTAGCTTCGCCATCGTTTCAGCCACAGTCTTCTCCTTCATGACATGATAGAGAACATCATCCGTAAGGTTTAATAGGATTGAGGTTCTAGCCTTCTTGTCGAGCCTCGTCCACTCATCGTCTTTCATAGCCTCGGGTCGCTTTCCAAGAGCTTCATCAAGCCCTTGCTGAACCAAGAAAGATTCAACATTCACCTTCCATAGCTCAAAGTTATTTTTCCTGGAGAACTTCTCTACCTCGAACCTTGCACCCGATCCCATCTTCTCGTCTCAGATTCGAATCTATTCCACCCTAACTTTAGCTCTAATACCACTTGTTGGGAAAGCCGGCAGCGGAAGCGGAACGCCGAACGCGTGAAGCAATGCGAAATCAAACAAGTAAACAAAATGCAATCAATCACACACAAGCATTCACTACAAGAGACTCCGAATTTACGTGGAAAAACCCCTCAACGGGTAAAAAACCACGACACAAAGCGATCCACTATGAATATCAGAAGATTATAGAAATTGACAGCCCACAAGCAAGGAAATACAGAGAAAACCCCAAGTTCTCTCTCACACACACCTCTCCCCTCTTCCTAATACGAATAGGAAACCTTGGACACCTTAGGATACCATCTAAGACGGGATTGCATCTCCTTAAATAGGCAAAACTCCCGAAATAGAAACACCTTTCGCAGTACTACAAGCTGCGCAAGAAACCCGTGCGCACAGCCGACCGGTCGCACTTCGCACAGAGACTGTCCAGGGAAAAAATATCCAACGCTGCCTCACAGCCGACCGGTCGCCCGACCGGTTGGAGCCCACTGACGACCGGTCGGCCGACCGGTCTGGGCACACGCAAAAAATTACTGCTTCTCTGTCTTCATGTGCATCTGGACCACAAACGTCAGACCAATCGCTCGACCGGTCTGATCACCCAAACGTGCACAAGGTTTGAAGACTCTCCAACAGTATGAACTTCCTTTAAGTTGCATAAATTAGCCCAAAGGTTCTTCTTTGATCTTCCCCCCCATGAGATTTTGATTTGTTGTTGTAAGCTTCTTTCCGTTAGGCCAACTGACTTGTGACGCTGATGTTTTTTTTTCAAAATGAGCATAAAATGGGCAAGTCTCTTGAATAGCTCCTTGGAGATGTTGTCTTCATGATGTAGGCACTACTTCAGTTAATTCTGGTGGTAGCATTATTTTAAGGTTCCTATCACTTATCCATAGTTAAATAGCTGCTTTCTTGAGTTGTGGGGCACAGTAGAATCCCACACATCAAATTTTGAGAAATTTAATGTTACTTATGACACTCAAACAGGTAGAACTTTCAAGGAAAAAATAGAGACTCCCAGGGTATTGAGCAGAATTAGCAGAGTTCCTCTAGATTGGTCGAGGGTAGCAAGAAATTTAGAGGTTCACATGTTGATTTGTCATTTTTTTTCTTTTTTCTATCTTTTCAAGTTTCATTTTTTTTTTTTCCATTGTTGTTTGCCTAGTTCTAGTTTTTTCTGTTAATCAAGTGAACCTGACATGGTATTTTTGGTCCCAAATTCAGTTGAATTAGATCTGGTCTCTCTGACTATGGTGAAAATTTCAGATTTGAGACGAAATGCTATCTTAGTTTGTCACTTGTTTCATCGTGGATTATGTTTCCTATTGAGATGAAATGCTTTGGCATTTTGGCCTTTCTGGGCACTTAGTTTCTGAGCACATCAATCTAGGTCGTCAAAATCTTGGGCACCATTTTGGATGGAGCATGGGTCCAAATTTGCATTGATCAAACATCATAATGATTTGATTTTGCTGAAATTGGAACAGTGCCGATTTTACCTTTAGACATTTATTTAAAAGTAAAATTGTGGTACTTATTCTTTTGTTATGGATTATTTTTTACTTTATCCCTTTACTGCTGATTTTGTAGGTTTTTTTTTTTTTTTTTTTTTTTTTTTTTTTTATATTATTGGTGTGTTTTAGCATTTTAATCAATGCTTGTGTTGCAGAATTCTTCTTATCTTGGTTTTTGCATTTTATTTTCTTTTGAACTTTCCTTGATGTGGTGAGCACTTAGCTGCTATTGCATGCTTAATTTCTTAAAGCATGATTTATTGCATGTTCTGTTTCTTTACATTTAGCAGCTGTATCCATTGTCAATCAAGTTTGATCTTTTTTCTATAGCCCACTTCTCTTATTGGAGCTGATTTTTTATTCAATGAACTGCAACTTGCATTGTCTTCGAGATGCTTCTATTCCAACCAAAGATACTACCACAAATACCAATGTCTCAACTGATGTCGATCTGTTAGCAGATACAACTTTTTATCTTATTTTTTCTCTTTAACGTAAAATTCATTTGCTGAAAGTACCTCCTTTTCAAGGGTTTTTTAATATGGAATTATAAGAATTTTAGAAATAGAGTAAAATTGAATAAAATAGTGCTGAAAATGTATCGTTGAAATGGTTATAAACTGTTTCTAGTATTGTTAATATAAATATATTTTAAATTATTTTTAATTTTAGGAACAGTTTAATATTAGTCAATTTTTTTTAGGGTCTTAGAAATTAGGAAGGGTTAGAAACCGTTCCTAAAACTGAAGCTCTCCAAATTTTTAACGTGGCCCTTTTTAGCCACGGTCCATGGACCATTACTAAATCCTTCGAGAACAGTTTTAAACCGTTCCTAATCAGCGATTTTGGTGTAGTGTAGCTTATACCCATTTAATGTTTGTTATAATTACGAAGTTTCACTAAAGCTCGACTTTGCCAAGTCAAACTTGTTCCTTGTAAACTGGGGAAACTAGGCCCGAGTTGAACACTAACTAGGACAGGCCTGGTTTTGTCAACCTAGTGACTAGGTTTGTGACTGGCCAGGTGGAGTCAGGAAAGTCCCTGGTTGACCCGCCTATTTTGCAAATTACGGTCTATATTGTCTACATCTGATTTCATGCCATCAGTCAATTTCTTTTGACTTGCATCTAGCAATCATATTAGCCTAATGTTTGGCCCTTTTGATTATCAACTTGGATCTTGTACACATATCCACGTTCCCACGTGCGAGAGGCTAGGAAGTGTGGTAGATCGAGATCATTTAACATTCCTCAAGTTTGAAAAGTTTGAAACAACTCAATGAATAAATACAAGCACTGGTTTCCACAATCAAATACACAACAACCCCCTAGTACACTAACAACAATGCCAAACACCAACAAACTACATTTGGAGCATTCCAAAAACGGTTTGGTGTAAAGCCTAAACTGTACTCTCATAGTTGAAAGCTAAACAGAAGACGGAAAAGAAGAGCATAGAAACAACACACCACATCTTGATGTCAACACACAAAGTACTGTTTTTCCCACACTATTCCTTCTAATTATGGAGTATCAACTGGGCCTGAAAGGTAAATGAGGAAGGTCCTGCAGTAGCCCGATGTTTCTGATTGTATGACATCCCGCAATGACTTTCCATATATCTTTACGTATTCTTCTTTTATATAGTTCAAATCGATCTCGGCCCTTGTCACCATTACCCTTATCAGCGTTTTGTCGTCTAGCCCCATGCCTTTCATGGCCTCGTGCAACACCTGAGAAATTTTGAGATGGGATTGAACTATTCAGGATGATGCGTGGCACATAGAACCACAATAAATACACACATTTCTAGTACAACATATAGGTGTGATACCTTTGCAAAGTACTTAGCAGGATTCTCAGCACAGCTTAAGAGTGTAAGAAGTCCGAACATGAAATTCCCAGATGTTTCCTTCTTTACAGCCTACAAAGAAATTTACCTGAGAATTACAAGCAAAGAAAGAAAAGATGGCAAGTTTTTCAGTAGAATAGCATTCATGTTCTTTCAGGAGTAGTGCTCTCAGAGAGCTCTGTAAGTTATAGTGCAATTATAGTGCTCCTAGTTGCCTAAGTTTAGTTAGACTACTTAGAAGGTCCAATCAGTCAATCTGAACAATCCATTGAGTCCATAACATACTTCTCAGGCTACCATAACATACTTCTTGTTGTGGATGTTGGAGGATGTGTTTGTTTTGTGGATGTTAGTAGAGGATTAATGTTGGGCTCTTGTTGGGGTGTTAGGAGGGTTTGTTGTAGATGGATGTCTTTTAGTATTTTGGTTGGTACTTAGAGCATGCTTTCCTCTGGGTGGCCTTTCAATGTTCTCGGTTTAGCTTATAGCTATTAGTTTCTTTTTCGAGTTGAGGCCCAGTTTGTTGTTGGTGGCCGCTTCTTTTGATGTACAACTTATACTTTCATATCAAGAGAGTTACAGGTGGTGTGCTCCCACCTTTATATGAAAAAAAAGGCCTAAATCAATGATTTTTTTTTGTTTTTTTTTAAAGGCTACCATGTAAAAATTCCACTGATGGGAGATCCAATTCCAGCTCATTGATTTGGGCTTATTTTCTATAGCCATCTTTCTCAAAAGCCATGGATGGTATGGCTACGATTGCCTGACAAAAAGAGATTCTTTAGAATCAAAATTAATCCATTATGGTCTCTAACAAATAGATAGATCAAATTGTGGATTGGACCTATTTTCTGTAAATGATCTTCAGTCCATATTAAAGATCATTGATTAAATGGTTAATATTTTTTAAACTGCTGTGATCCTTGCATGGTTGCCCATGATTTGTGGCTGGACCAAATGAACATACTAGATCAATGGATTGAACAATACAAGTGTGCCAATACAATTACATGCAACTAGGAGCACTATAACACATAGTGCTGTGAGAGCACCGGAGCATTTCTCTTGTTTCAGTTTAATCAAGATAAAACATCATGTCATCTCTATTAGTAGAGATGTTAAAAAAAAAAAAAAAAAAAAGAGACGTTAAAATGAGTACAACGATCCAGGGTTCGATCCGTCTGTGTTAACTGGTAGAGATAGAGCAGTGATTCCGAGCGATCCAGGTTAGTGATCGTGTTCCCTTGTAAACCTTGCTGATACCAAAAAGAAACACGCGCACATATAGAGAGAGATGCTCACCCGCAATTACTTAGTTGGCATGTGCTGGCCACCCTGGTGTTTGTATGATATCTCGACGCAGAGAGAGATGCTCACACGCAATTACTAGTTGGCAGGTGGAGGCCCCCATGGTGTTTGTATGATATCCGGTCAGTCCAACAAGGTTGTCCCATCATGAAAATAAGATGCCCAAAAAATCAAGAATATCCAACCATGACAATGGTATGCTCTACTTGAATGTGTAATTTTTAAGCATTGTTTTATGATTTTCTATGGTGTACCCCATCTAGTAGTTGGATCAACCTGATTTTTGGGACATCTCATTTTCATGATGTGATAATAGTGTACACCATGGTGGTGGGTCGCACATGCCAACTAGTTAGATGTCCGATTAGTTGCATGTGTGCATTACTCTCTCTCTCTCTCTCTCTCTCTCTATATATATATATATATATATATATAGAGAGAGAGAGAGAGAGAGAGAGAGAGAGAGAGAGATCCAAGTTGTTGGACCAGTACTAATCTATTAGCCAACTAGCGGTTTCTTTCCTCTCATGCATGTGTGGCATCCAACCCATCTAAAACATTGGGCAGCCCGATCCACACAAAACACATTCAAACAGATATAAAGAGGCAATTTTGGGAAAATTATCATCCCACCAATAGATAAGTTGGAACCTGTCATGTGTATACTAATCTACAATCTTAACTAGCGGTTCAACATCCAACCCATCTAAAAGATTGACCCCTGTAGCAGCCCTTTTAATAGGTTAGCCCCACCACATAAGGTCATCTATTGCCAAAATCAGCCCGGTCCACTCATTTGGTGTGTACCTCACAGCATATAAAACAATTGATATCCATTGGTGTAATGAAAAAAAATTCAGGTTGTACATATGGGAAGTCCCATGCCTTCAAAAGAGGGCCCACTTGATGGGTCAATTGCGTTGATCTTTTAACAAGCTGATCCTTCTTGTGGAGCCAACTTTCGAATGGGTTAACTGTTGCACCTGATTGATCTGATGGAAGTTATTCATTGGTTGGACAGTAAGTCCAACTGGTTGCACATGATATCTCTCTCATATGTATGTGTGTGAATGCTCACATACATATGCATATGTGCATTACATTCACACGCATGTGTACTTTGATGTAGGACAAAGTCATGGACAATCACATGCATGGCTAGGATTGAAAGAAATTGGGTTAAAAGTTCGAGCAAAGGGTCTAGCGTGCATTATATATTTAATAAGCTATAGCTTTTTGACTGATTATATGCTTTGTGCATATAACTTATCGTTGGAGAGCTATTAACAAGTCTACAAGTGAGCCTGAACAATTTCTAAAATAAGGTGGTTTTAAAGGTTAATTTTGACTTTTTAGTAAAAAGTTATTATTTTTATTAACTTATGGCTTTGCATTTAAAGTATTTTAGGGTTTGGAGGGTCTTGGATTAGCTTAAAATCCTTCTTTGAGTCATGAGAAAGAGTTTGATTCAATTTAAGTCATTTACTTTTTTGGCAAATTTATTATTTAAGAAAAAGTTTACTGTTCGGGAAAGTCATGAATTTAAGGTTTAGGGCTTATATGATTCATATAAAAGGGTTTTGAAAACAGCCTTTCATCAATAATATCACTTTCATTTCTCATTTTTTAGATACTTCTCTCCCCTCGTGGATTCAAGAGCGATTTTGAGAAGAATATGGTGATCTTTCCTCTTTTATCCACGCACCTGCTATTTAGTATTATCTGAAGTGAAGTACAAGGCCTTTGAATGGGAATTTCTAGAATTAAGGTAGGAGATAAAAGTGACATCATTAAGTTGATTGAAGCCATGGTCGCAAACATATTTGTCACAACAAATAACCCACAATCATCGAAGGGACTTGTAGTCACTCAGTTTGTGGCCAAATTCTTTTCAACCAATTGATTTGGAAGAAGTATTGACTTGTGTAGATCACGAATTGCCTATTGAGGAATCCACCAATGAAGAAGAAAACCAGACCCATGCAGATGAAATAGTGCATTTCGATGAATCTACTATCAAATTATTTGATGGATCCACATATAAGATTAACTAATGAATACATGGTTAGACTAAAAAGAGTTCCAGTTAAATTAGAAGATCAGTTGACGAGTTGCCCAATGTAAACAATCGATGGATGTGGATGACTCAATGGCTAAGGAGATTTATATTTTCATTATCATGCTGTCAAGTTCTAAGTAGATCGTCACTCATCTACCTTCTCTGCAATGACCAAATTTCGTAGATTGAAAGCTGACAGTGACAGTACTAACAATGTGCTTAGTCAACATTAAGTTAGAGTGAACAATCCCAAAAAGTGACAGTACTAACAATGTGCTTAGTCAACATTAAGTTAGAGTGAACAATCCCAAATTTATTTTTTCAAAACAGGTGCAATTCAACACCATAGACACGAAGGATTGTAAAGAAACAAAAGGAGATGTTCCTTTTTCTGAAGTTCCATCAAAAGTACAAGAACTTAATCCAACGTGTAGGCCTTCACCATCAATTATTGCTGAAGGTAGAAGATCCGATACAAAAGCGGATCATCATGATAAGCCATTATTATTCTAAACTTGGGGACAAGTTTAATTTTTCAAATAAAGGATTTTGATGTAGGACAAAGTTAAGGACAATCATATATAAAAGAAATCAAGCTAGAAAATTCAATCCAAGGGTCTAGCGTGCATTATAGCTCTTGATAACCATACCTTTACGACCAATTATAAACCTAGATATAATATATCATTGATAAGCTATTGAATAGCCCTCCCTACTAGCCAATATCAAAATTGGCCCCCCTAAAAGGTTTTCAAATATAGCCATTTTAGGAATTATTTTTAAGTTTTTAGCCGAAAGTTATTATTTTTAGTAAGTTATAGTTTTTGCTATTTTTAGGATATTTTAGAGTTTGGAGTCCCATGGAATAGCTTAAAGTCCTTATTTGAGTCATGGGAAAGAGATTTGAGTTGGTTTAGAAATAGTTTACTATTTTGAAAATTTTACTAGTTTGGAAAAGTTGCAAATGTAGTGTTTATAGCTTATATTAGTCATATGAATAGGATTTGTAAACAGAATTTCATCAACAATATCACTTTTATTTCTTGTTTTTTTTAGAGGTTTCTTTCTCCTAGTTAATAAAATCAATGATTTTTTTTTTTTAGAGAACAACGGTGTCCTCTTCTATCCATCCATTTGCTATGCCATATGTACATAAATATACATATATACATATATGCATACATAAACACATGTACATGTACACACGTATATGTGTGTGTGTACACACATGTATATACGTTCACATACACATGATAAATGCTCACATCCAACTAGTTGGGCAATAAGTAACCGTCCAACCAGTAATAAGTTTTAAATTGTTGTGTATGTGATATCTGAACTGTCAAATAGGTTGGGCCCACCATGTGGATCACCTATGTTAAGAACAACTTGATTCACTTATTGAGTGGATAAAATAATAAAAGTGTAGGCGTTCTCATTTGATGAGTGGATGAAACTAAATTTTGCACGATCATCATGGTGGGGCAAACTTTTGGATAGGTTGGATCTTGCACACATGTGATAGGATGGACATAATCCATTAGTTGAACCATAGTTTAGCTGTACATGTGATAGGATGGACATAATCCATTAGTTGAACCATAGTTTAGCTGTTCACCCATTATATATAAGCACCTCTCTGCATGTGAACAATTGAAGGTCTTTCTTCTTCAATTATTTTATTTTCTAGCAACTAATAAGATACATTTGTCTCCACAAATTATAATTTCACTATAAAATTCATTTATTGAATGAAAGAAATTCTTTTAAGAGTAAACCCTAAAAATTTAGAGACTTTTTGCTAGTCATCATCGTCATTATCATCTTCATCATCTAAGCCTTAGCCCCCAACTAATTGAGGTTGGCTATATGGATCCTTCTACATTCCACTCTATTAAGGGTCATAACTTCAGTTAGATCATAGGTCATCAAGTCTTTTCTATTACCTCCACTCACATCCTTTTAGGCTTCCTCTTCCCTTCTAGAGCCATCACAATTCTAGGTCTCCGTTGTACATGACCAAACCATCTTAGTCTATTTTCTCTCTTCTTATTACCTATGGATGTTACTCCTAAGTTTCCACAAATGTATTCATTTTATAATTTCATCCTTTCCCACCTTTGCACTCATCCATCTCAACATCCTCATTTCATCTGCACTCATCCATTGAACATGTTGATCCTTGATTGCCCAACATTCTATCTCATAAATCATGGATATTCCTACAAGTATCCTATAAAATAACACCCACCCTCCCCTGAGTTTGATTGGTAGATCCTACAATCATAGAAAACTCTAGAAGTACATCTCTATTTCTTGCACCTATCTTGAATACTATGGCCAACACCCTTCTTAATCTCTCCACTCTCATGAGCCATCAATCCTGGATATCAAAAGTGGTCAGTTTCAAAGACTTCTTGGTCAACAAACCTAATTAATGCCACATTTCTACCCATATTGTTATTACAATTGCATTCCATATACTTTTTGTTAATCTGATTAATTTTAAATCCTTATACTCTAAACATGATCCATTGCAAATGAGTAATCATACAAAGAAAGAGCAATCACGACAATATTTTATTGATCGCGTTCGTGTTTTAATGGTAACACCATTGTACTAAGTAGAAACAGCGTATGAAATATTTAAATTTTTTTCTCATGCACAACATATTTTTTCAATGCTAACAATATGAAGTAGAGAAACGTACCTTTTCTAGTGAGTTCCGATAGGAACTACCATAAAAAGAAGCAATTGCAGCTAAATGGGCCCTGTTCCTTTGGGTGAAAATTCTTATAAAAGTGCTCTCTTCGCATCCCCATTTACCCTCTCCGTCCTTATATAGCTTCTTGGCATCCTCTTCTACCATTGGGTGATTGACCTCCGTTCCCTCATTACGTTCCGCATTTAAACATGCAAGTAACAACTTCATCATTAAATAAATTGTATTAGCATTTGAAAAGTCATGAAATATCTTCAACTTATGTTAAATGATTAAAAGTATTGGTTTTGATAGAACACGAGGCCTCATGATAGCATCAGCAGGTAGTTTGTAATGCAAACATGCCATGTACCAAAGATCAAAGAAGGCCACTCATCAGCAAAGGCATTTGGACATTAGGACTTTTTTGTCCTAATGACCAATTCTTCCCTTACAAGTTTAACCTACCTAATTGTTGGACCAACGCTATGTTTTGATATATGACACTCAGCCACTAAGATCTCTAACATGTATTTCACCACCTCACATTCGGGCCCCCTCCTTAAATCGCCAACCATTAAAGAGGGAGAAAATTCTGATACTCCACTGGTGTGACCACTACAACAAAGTTGTCTTTTGATGGCGCATTTTTTATGGCGTCCAGCATTTAGCGCCAGCATTTTGGAGAATCTCTTGCACGTGCAGACGAGCGCCCTAGATGGTTTGGGGTATCAATCTTCGGTGCTCGCTAAAACAGCTCGCCAGCAAATCCCCCGAACTTCAAAAGCAAACCCTACTATATAATGTCATTTTCTCTCTTCAGCCCCTGCCCAATCACTCTCTCTCTCTCTCTCTCTCTCTCTCTCTCTCTCTCTGCTCGAATCCCTCTCTCTCTCTCTCTCTCCCCCCCTCTCTATCCACCCCTCTGTTAGGGTTTTCCAGAATAGTCGTTGGAGCGATTTCTAGGATTTTGAAATCTCGCGGAGGGATTCCAGATCTGGGCTCCAACCGACCTGCATTCTCTCAGGTAGGTGTATTTCAGGTCTTTATTGATAATTTTGTTGCCTTTTTGCTGGATTTTGGGGTTTGGATTTTCAGATCTGAGGTCTTTTGTTTGGATTTTTCTTTTGAGGGATGTTTTAGGGTTTGCATTGTGGGTTTTGGTGTGATGTTTGGATATAAGCTCCGTGATTTTTGCTTTTGTTGATTGGAGCTATTTCTGTTGATTTTGTTGATATACCAGTTAAAAGCCAGCCCAAAATTGATGGGAAAAAGGCTATGATGATGATTAACAAGCACCAACACTTTTCACTGTCGTGAGAGCTACATTGGTGGGACTTCTTTCCCCTCTTCATTTTCATTTGCCTGTTAATCAATACGTGAAGTTAGTATAAGCATTTGATTTTTTTTATTTTTATTTTTTCATAAATTGGAAAATATACAGTCTAATGAATTTTAAATTCTAATTATATTCTTTAAATAATTTATCCTTTTAAATGCTTTTAATCTTGCTATGAAAATCTATTGCTAGCTTCTCCATTCCTTTTATAGTTTGTATCCAAACATCATTAAGGAAGAAAAATTATTTACAATTCTGTTCAGTGTTTAATTGTTTTTGTATCAAAATCTGCATCTTAATTGTTTGAAGAAATGCTTCAACCAAGAAATGTTTTGGGTAAAACCATGCTAGCAGTCCTCTCGTTTGATGCTCGCAGGTCTTTTGTGGACCATTGTATAAATTCACATTGATTTGACAACTTTAGTTGATTGATCAGTCGCTTTTGCTTATTAAATGTGGATTGTATACCATTTTTTTTTTTTTTTTTTTGTTTGAAGACAATTGATCGAATGGTCAGTATCATCTTAATTGTTTGATTTTTGGGCAATGCTCATTCACAATAGGGCTGCTGAAAGGATGGTTTGAATCACCAATGTTGAGAAGTCACTAGTGGAGTAGGTGGAATGTAAGTTGGTGTGATGTGCCTTACATTGGATGGCCCATGGACTAAATATCATCCAGATTTGTTGATCCAATTGGCATAGAATATTTGGCCTGTTGATTGGGATCCCATTCTTTTCTTTATTGGCCACCTACCGAAAGTCATAATTCTTTTTTATGTTTATACACTGCGGCCCGTAATATGAACGGTTTAGATCTCCCAACAATGAGCCCACTTGTAATTACTGTGCATCTCTATGCCTGGAGCACTGTATAATAACCTGATTGGACAATGCTCTGGCAGAATGGTTGTGGAGTAGAAACTGTGGATACAGTGGGCCTCACCATGGATAATGCAGCAAAAAATCCTCAGATTGGAAATCCTAATGCTTTAATGGGTGGCTAAGAAATAGACTGTTAAGAAAGACAACATAACGATGGTTCAGATTCAATCAAGAGAAAGACGATGGAATTTTTGGTGCCTAGGCTATTCATACATGAGCCAAAAAATGAGGCAGATTCAAAACTCAAATGGACCCCACAACAGGAAATAGTGGGGATGGATGGTGCACTGTTGAAACATAAACCCATCACTATGTTTATGTGCCATTCAAACTATTCATGATGTTGCTCCTACTAGCTTGAACTGAAAAAACAAATACTAGCCTGATCTAAAACTTATATGGCTCCTCAATGTTTCCAAAAATGACAATAGATTTCTGGTAGTTATTTAATATTGTGGCGCAGTACGACGGTTAATAGACATACACAATGAAATTGTACATGTACAATATATTAACTCATATCAGAGAGAGCAGGGCTAAGTTTTGGAATCCACACATTCTTCGCACAAGCAATATTACCCCAATATTTCTTGCTCCAACTCAACTTTGTGGAATAGCAGCAGCATCAACGGTTGATCAATAACTGCCAATTCTGCTAGATCTTTTCAAATTTCGAGTCGAATGTCTCACATTGATTCCCTGCTGCAGGTAGAGATTGGTCGTCTTTTTTTTTTTCCTGGTGCTGCAATGTTGGTGTAGTAGGCTGGGCTGAGATCAATGGATTGGCTAGCAAGTGGCTCCAGATGGATGCTATTAGCAATTTATTATTGTTTTTTTGCCCTGAAAACTGTTCTCCTTCTCCATTTTCTTTCCCCCTTTTGTTATGGATTGTTGCTACGTATGCAGATTCTCAGATTCTTTCAAATTTAATTTTTCGTCATCTATTTGTAATAGGTATATTTAGGCAAGCAATAGTTAGATTTGCGTGAATTTGGTTTCTAGGCATGATTATGATCTGTGATGTTGACAAGGATGTCTGAAAAGCAGAGTTCTAGTCTTACGAAATCCAACAGTTGTATTTAGTTTATATCCACCCACTACCATAACCACTTCTATTGGCAACGACACATCATTGTACCCTCTCATAAAATGCAGAGTTCTAGTCCCACAGCTCGCGTGCCAATAACATAAAATGTGATGGCAAATGATCTAAAATCAAGGTGTGCCAAAACGGTTACGTATCGGCCGTATCGGCCGATACGTAACGGAAACGACGTCAACCGTTACACGATACGGGGTCCAAAACGGGGACTCCCAAAATTTTGACCCGTAACGGCCGTTACGGGGGCCGTAATGGCCGTTATGCCCCAAAACGGCCGTTACGCCCCCCGTAACGGTCGGAAAACGGCTATTTTTTTTTCTATAAATCTGATGTTTTTTTATTTTTTCACAATTTTCTTCTCCCATTTCTCTTCTAATATATTCTTTTGCTAAAAATGACCACAATTAGTCTATTTTGGAGAATTAAAATGACCAATTTATACGATTTGGATGAATCGAAGCCCCGTGGGCTATTTTTCGAAGAAATCCGAAAATAGGTATTTATACATTTTTCTTCCTCTAATCGCTTTTTTTCCACCATGATATGATGTTCTAGCTATTGTAAAATGTTAAAATGTATATTCCAAGATTATACAACTGATTTTTATATTTTTTTATATATATTTTTTTAATTTCTAACTATTTTCGGATTAATATTAAAAATTAGTAAAAATCATGTTTTTTTTTCTGGTTTAATGGTTGGATAACATGTGTTACTTATAGTAGGACACAATCATATGCATTTTATAGATTATGCACATGATTTGCTATTTTTTTGTATTTTTTTAATTTCGGATTAATTTCGGAATGATTTTAAAAATTAGGGAAAATCATTTTTTTCAAAAAAAAATTCTGGTTTAAAGGTTGGATAATATGTGTTACTTATAATAGAATATAATCATGTGCATTTTACAGATTATACACATGGTTTGTTTTTTTTTTTGGTATTTTTTTAATTTCGGAATAATTTTAAAAATTAGGGAAAATCATTTTTTTCAAACAAGAATTCTGGTTTAAAGGTTGGATAACATGTGTTACTTATAATAGAACATAATCATGTGCATTTTACAGATTACGCACATGGTTTGCTATTTTTTTTTTTGTATTTTTTTAATTTCGGATTAATTTCGGAATAATTTTAAAAATTAGGGAAAATCATTTTTTTCAAAAAAAATTCTGGTTTAAAGGTTGGATAACATGTGTTACTTATAGTAGAACACAACCATGAGCATTTTACAGATTATGCACATAATTTGCTATTTTTTTGTATTTTTTTAATTTCGGAATAATTTTAAAAATTAGGGAAGATCATTTTTTTCAAAAACAAATTCTGGTTTAAAGGTTGGATAATATGTGTTACTCATAATAGAATATAATCATGTGCATTTTACAGATTATGCACGTGGTTTGTTATTTTTTTTTGGTATTTTTTTAATTTCGGAATAATTTTAAAAATTAGGGAAAATCATTTTTTTTCAAAAAAAAATCTGATTTAAAGGTTGGATAACATGTGTTGCTTACGATAGAACATAATCATGTGCATTTTACAGATTATGCACATGGTTTGTTATTTTTTTTGTATTTTTTTTAATTTCGGAATAATTTTAAAAATTAGAGAAAATCATTTTTTTCAAAAACATGAAAAATCATATTTACAGATTAATGACCAATGTATGTTTATATTTTTATTTTTTCGACAGGTTTTGCCATTTTGGAGCTTTGTAGTTGTACTTTGTAGGCTTGTAGCCCATAGGGTTTAGTATTTGAATTTAGTAGTTAGTACTTGATTTCATTAGCTGTATTTAATATTTACAATTACATTTATAAGTTTTAAAATCTAAGTAATTCACTCTTAGACTCAGTATCTAAGTGACATAAGCCACCTCTAATAATAGTACATGTGAAAATTGAAATACTTTGATGTTACATTTATTCTAATATACATATTATTGGTATTAGATAGTTAGAAATTTGAATTAATAAGTTTTGCAGTTAATTCCAGGTTATCAGCTTCATAAATTTATCAGACAGGTCGATACAACTTTTTCACCAAAGAGTAGACCGCTTCACCACCATAAACATGTTTAAAATTATAAATGAATGCATATTTGGGATGTTTTGAATTTTTTGGATTTAATCCATATTTTTTTAGAATTTTTTGACAAAAAAAAAAAAAAAAAAAATTGGACCGTTACGGGGCCGTATCGGCCGATACGGCCCGTATCCGTATTAGAAACGGTGGGCACCGTTACGCCCACCGATACCGCTACGGGACACCTTGTCTAAAATTGCAATAATCAAACCTCACTACCTTGATATTTTTGTAGAAACTTTGGGTTGTCTAGAACCTTGTTCAGTTAGAATGTTCTTTTTTAGTCATTCTTATCTAATTCTACCTAAGATCTTTTTTAGAACATCAGTCTAGGTATTGTGAGATGTTTAGATACTCAATTTCTCATTAATAACATGTCTCTCCTTTCAAAAATCAGCTAACTGGTTCAATACTTTGGGTTTTTTTTTTTTTTTTTTTTTCAAATTCCTAATAGAATATTTTTATTTTACAACTGAATGACCTGCTTGTGAATAGTTGTTCATCTTCATGCACAACTTACTCATGCTATTCACTCCATGGTTCAATAATCAAGATCATTGGTCTCCGACAGGTCCTGCCATAAATGGAGTACGCCCCCAAAAAATTCTATTCAAATGCCATCGCTGCAAATTGTCAAAAGCAACTAAAATTTTCAGCAAACTTCCATCAGCAAACAGATATTACCTTCCTCGGTAAGATCTAAAGTTCTGATCACGGAGGTGGGTCCATCTTTTGGTCATGCAGGCTGCAGTTTGGGGTAGTTATATGGGCTCTTGACCTTGTTTCTTCTCAGGATTGTCATAGAACTGAGATTTTAAGGGTTTTTGGTTTGGAGTTGATGTGATTTCAGTGTAGTTTCTGCTAATTTTAAGGATTTTCTGCCCCTTTGTGTTGTATGATTGAATTTCTACGGTTGCCAATGATGTTGAAGTGAATTTTGGAGAACTCAGAATGAATTTGTTTAGGACACGTGCTAGTTAGGAAAGTAATTACATACAACCCGTTGTATCTTATTTTAACATGCAACCTTGGACATAAGGTGGGCCCCACCATAGAGATTGCCTCACGCATGAAATCAGGCCAGTCCATTTGTCGGGCAGGTCAATTGTGCATGTATACTTAGAACATTGGCTGGTCTAAACCTTTCGTTGTTTTCATATAGTCGGAAACACATGCTAAGCAGTGAACCTGATTTTCACGGCAGGTGATCTTTCTGGTGGTATGCATGGTTCATATGTTCTAGACATATTAGCCTACAAAAGTTTTCTAAGAATTCCCTCATTAAGAGGCCAGAATTAATGTCGTTTGGGAATTAGGCTTTTACTATTTTCATTATAGAAATAAAAAAAAAAAAAAAGGTTCTAAAGTTTACAAATGCTTTTGTAATTATAAAAGAAATTGTTTTAATATTGAGGAGTTTACAAACGCTTTTATAATTATGAAATATTCATTAGGTGATTTTGGAATATTTAATGTTTGCATAATAATAGAAGAAGAAGAGGGCCAATGGTGAGGATCCAAGTATTGAGCTCTTAAATGTGTATATTTTAACCCCATTATATCACTATGCACAATTCACATGTTTAAAGGCTATTTTAATGCATACTTTGTGATTGTAGAAATGAGAAAGTGACTTCATTGATTCTATGCTTAAAAGGTCACTCTGTACACATTGAAGATCAAAAGACCAACTGCCAAAGGGTGGAAGAAAGAAGCGAGGGAGAAAGAGAAGGAAAGAATGAAGAAGTGTAGAAAATTGCACTAAAGACCAGTCGTCCGATCGATCGGCCATAGCCCAGGACTAATCGTCTGACCGGTCTGAATACTCAACAGGAAGACCCCAGCTGCCAAACCTTGCTGGACCAATCGCGACCGATCGTCTGACTAGTTATCCACTACTCAGACCGGTCGATTAATTCAAAAGCCAGGATGAATTTTTCGAAAACTCACTAGACTGTTTTTTGCCTTTTATGACTGGTCGTCAGATCGGTTGGCCATCGGCTCAGACCGGTTGTCCGACCGGTCGTTTGCGTAACAGAGCTTATTCTACAAGCTCCGAAATTCGCTGCGCAAAACGTTATTTTTGCGTTTTCGCGAAGATTTTGCGCGAACCGGAGGCTGAGATCTATAAAAGGGCTCATTTACCTTGTTCCTAAGGCATCCTGGAAGAGATCTACTACAGTGGGAGGTGACGAAAGACGGATTCGGAGTTCTACAACTCATTGTAGTTTGTTTCTTTTAGTTTTTATGCTTTCCTTAGTTGATTTTATGTTTCCTTGGATCATGATCGGCTAAACCTCTTAGCTAGGGCTAAGAGGTGAAGCTTGTAGTGAATCTAAGATGTTTTAATTCGTTTATATTGATTTCAAGTTAGATTTTTATTAAAGAACAATGGCTTTTGAAGTTTGAATGAAATTCTAAGTACTCTTTCTTAATCTTATGATGGTTCATGGATGTTCGGAAGAATTACTTTAGTTCTTAATTGTTTTGAATGGGTTTAGACCTGTACGCTCCGAGGAATCTGATTCAAGATGCTCTAGACTTGGATTCTTATGTGGGAACTTCATACCAAAGTTCCACTTTTCTGGAATTTCTGAATTATGGGTGATTGTTTATGTGATTTGAATGAAGTTCAAATCATAATATAATTATGCTTTGTGACAGAGTTTAATAAGTATCATGGTTGTGATTTTAACCTATTGGAACTAAGATTGACCTATGCAATTGAGCGTGCTCAAGTCCTAACTTAAATTAAGGAAATCCTGTATATGAATCACACATATGATAGATTGTTTGTTATTATAACCGCTTTATCATCTAGTTAGATAGAATTTGATTTCGATTTTTAGTTGTGTAATTGGGAAACCACGACGAATTAAGCATGAAGGATTGCTACAAGTGGATCCTTGAACCCCTAGTGCTTCTTTTATATTGATTATATTTTCCTTTATTATAAGATTTCTCTCTACATTCAATTCTAAAAAGCTATTTAGTTAGTTTTTAATTAGAGATAATTGGAAGTATTTTATGAATTCCTATATAAGACCCTGTGGATCGACCTCGGTCTTACCGAGATTATTACTACATCGCAACCCTACACTTGGGGAAGCGAACAAGTTTTTGGCGCCGTTGTCGGGGGCTGACGGTTTTTCATAAAATTTCTGAAAATAGTTTCTATTTGAGATTTTTAAGAGTTCTTTACTTGGTTTATTTACTTTGTTTTGTTTTTACAGGAATTCTAGGAGTTGAAGTAGTCACTTCAAATCAGGTTTTTTAATCTTTTTTTCTTTTTCTTTTTCTTTTTTTTCTTCTGAGATTTGCATGCCACATTGGGTTCGGTATTCTAATAACCGACTCATTAGTGAAGGAGGAATTGTTGAAGGAATTGATAGGGAGCCACATGCTAAGAAACGTTTAGAATTTCAAATTTTTTTTTTTCTTCTGAAAGTATGGCTGGAAATCAACCCAACCCTATGGCCAATCAAAATCTGAACCAAAACCAAACCAAAATGCGAGAGAATAAAGTTGAGAATGTTCCCCGACCTAGAACTCTACGTGATTACTTGCAACCTGCAAGAGTGAGCACTTCCTCATGTATAATTTTTCTACATAATGCAGGGAACATAGATTTTAAACCGGGAGTAATCGTACTCCTTCACAAATTCCATGGATTAGACGGTGAAAGTGCCTATCAACATCTTAAGGAATTTGATGAGGTGATAGCCATGATGCACTTTGCAAATGTAACTGATGATGTAGTGAGACTTAAATTATCTCCTTTTTCCTTTAAAGAGAAAGCTAAGGCTTGGCTTCATGCATTAAGGTCAAGATAAATTGGTACATGGACTGAGATGACTAGGGAGTTCATTAAAAAGTTTTTCCTACCCACAAAACAATCATGCTAAGGCGCTTAATCATGAATTTTGCTTAAAAAGAGGATGATACCTTCCAATGTTGGGAGATGTTCAAAGATTTATTGAATACATGCCCACATCATGGCTACAAAAGTTGGTGGGTAATAAGCTTTTCTATGAAGGAGTGACTTCGCCCATGTGCCAATTTGTAAAGATGATGTGTAATGGAGAATTCATGAATAAGGAGGCCAAGGAAGCATGTGATTACTTTGATATCTTGGCTGAAAATGCAGTCTTGGGATACATCTAAACCAACAAATCCCAAGACAAGCCAACGAAAGGAAAAATGATGAATTTATGTCCTCTCATAAGAAGATAACATAAGTGCACGTGTGACTAGCCTTATAAGAAAAGTTGAGGCCATGGAATTGAAGAAAGGTGAGACGATTAACTCAAAGGACGTTGAAATTGTTTGTGGAATTTGTGCCGGAAATCAACATGCAACACAGGATTGTCCCACAATTTCTCCATTTCAAGAAATTTTACAAGAACAATCAAATACCGTAAACAATCATCAACGACCATTTAGTGCTCCAAACTCAAACATGTATAATTCTAGTTGGAAGAATCATCCCAACTTCAGTTGGAGGAATGGACCAACTGCGAATGCAAATAACACCCCTCAAGCCCAACCTTTACTAGGTCCATCCGTAGTTATCACACTAAAAGCTACGCTAAAGGAGATGTTGGGTGCATTCGTGTCGGTTCAAGCGGAATATAACAAGACTAATTCTCTTAAAATTGATAGGTTCAAGCAAGAACAACTGAAATTCAACCAAAATTCATCTCAAGCCATCAGTGACTTGAAAACCTCAATGGCTAGAGTTGAATCTCATCTAAGTGTTAGGGAGAAAGACGCACTTCCTGCCCAACCTCTCCCTAACCCAAGAACCTAATTTGAGATGCAAGACCTAAGCTCATCCTCCCAACATATGGAGCATGTTCAAGCTATCACCACCTTAAGGTGTGGTAAAACAATTGATAAATCTAATCCGGTGAAGGCCTCAAAGCCTAATGATTCAGAAATTTCCAAAAAGGATGATAGCCCGAACAACACTCCACATGAGAAAGAATTGGAAAGGCAATACAAGCCGGTTGCCCCGTTTTTCCAAAGGTTGATTGCGCCCAAACCTTTAGATAAAAATCTGAAAATCTTAGAGGTTTTTAAGTAAGTGAAGATCAACATTCCGTTGTTGGATGCTATAAAACAAATATCATCTTATGCCAAAT
The DNA here is from genome assembly GCA_003013855.2 of Liriodendron chinense. Classification (NCBI taxonomy): domain Eukaryota; kingdom Viridiplantae; phylum Streptophyta; class Magnoliopsida; order Magnoliales; family Magnoliaceae; genus Liriodendron; species Liriodendron chinense. The sequence goes on from PVNU02002397.1 coordinate 856,464, forward strand.
TTCTGAAGGAATTATGTATAGTCAAAATGAAATACAATGTTCACAACAAAGTACTTTTGACTGAGAATTTGAGCGCTATTATCAAACAAGAAGTGCCCCAAAAATATAAGGATCTGGGTAGTCCTACCATCTCATACATCATAAGCGACTACCGGATCAAACAAGTCTTACTCGATTTAGGTCATCCCATACTCTGTCTATGAACAACTTGGGTTAGGTGAATTGAAACCCACCAAAATCACACTCCAACTTACTGTAGATCTATTCGTATGCCGAGGGGGTTGATTGAGGATGTCTTGGTTTAAGTCAATAAATTCTACTATCCAGTGGATTTCATTGTCTTGGATACACATCCACTGATAGGTACCGATGCTCAAATTTCCATCGTACTTGGCCGCCATTTTCTAGCTACTTCAAATGCGATTATCAATTGTAGAAACGGGCTTATACAAATGTCCTTTGGAAATATGACACTCGAGCTGAATATTTTTTTATTTATGCAAACAACCATGGGAAGTTGATGACGATGTCCACGAAATAAATCTAATTGAATCGTTTGTGGAGGATACATCCCTCTTGACATTCTATTCCAATCCTTTGGAAGCATGTTTGGCCCACTCATGTGATTAATGATGACATGATATGAGAGATGGATGACATTTTGGATGCTATGTCGGTACTTGATAATAAAATATGGAAGGCACCATTTGAGCCTTTGCCCTTAAGCAAGAACAAGCCCCTTCCATTCAATATTAAAGCACCAAAGCTCGACCTAAAACCATTACCCACTGATTTGAAATATGTATATTTAGGTCGAGATGAGACATATCCGGTGGTGATCTCTTCCCACTTGGATAAGGAACAAGAGAGTAGGCTGATGGCCACTCTAATAGAGCATAAGAGCGCCATTGGATGGTCAATTGTGGATCTCAAAGGCATAGACCCCTGATTTGTACTCATCGCATACACTTAGAGGAAAATGCGAAGACATCTACGCAACCACAAAGACGCCTCAATCTAAACATGAAGGAGGTGGTTAAGGCCGATGTGTTGAAACTATTGGATGTGGGTATTATCTACCCAATATCCAATAGCTAATGGGTGAGTCTAACTCAAGTGGTACCTAAGAAATCCGGAATAACCATCGTAGCCAATGCCAACAATGAACTCGTACCAACCAGAGTCACAACCAATTAGAGAATGTGCATCGACCACATGAAGCTAAACACAGTCATGAGGAAAGATCATTTTCTTGTACCGTTTGTTGATCAAATTTTAGAAAGGTTGGTGGGTCATTCCCATTTTTGCTTCCTTGATGGATATTCAGGGTATAACCAAATAGAGATCGCCCTAGAGGACCAAGAGAAGACAACATTCACATGTTCATTTGGCACTTTTGCCTATCGAATGATGCCGCTTGGACTATGCAATGCCCCTGCACTTTTCAGCGTTGTATGTTGAGTATTTTTTTGATATGGTGGGGACGATTCTTGAAGTCTTCATGGATGATTTCTCAGTATTTGGTTGTAACTTTGATAAGTGCCATATGCATTTAAAAATTGTTTTTAAAAGATGTGAAAAAAAGAACCTTATGTTAAATTGGGAGAAATTTCATTTTATGGTTCAAAAGGGAATAGTCCTTAGTCACATCATCTCGCAAAAAGGAATCGAGGTGGACAATGCTAAAATTGATCTTATCTCTACCCTTCCACCACCTAAAAGCGTACGAGATGTGCGGTCCTTTTTAGGACACGCCGGATTCTATAGACGGTTCATAAAGGGCTTTAGTTCACTCTCTCGTCCTTTATGTAACCTCATTCAAAAGGAAAACTCATTTGAGTGGAATAAGGATTGTCAAAATGCATTTGACAAACTTAAAGGTATGTTAACTTGTGCTCCCATAATGGAACCACCTGATTGGAGCCTTCCTTTTGAAATTATGTGTGATGCAAGCGACCACGCTATTGGGGCAGTGTTAGGCCAGAGAAAAGAGAAAAAGCCATACGTTATTTATTATGCAAGTAAAATTCTAAATTCGGCTCAAGCAAATTATATCACTACGGAAAAGGAACTATTAGCCGTAGTATTTGCCTTAGGCAAATTTAGGTCCTACTTGATTGGATCTAAGATTATCATATTCACTGACCATGCTACGCTTAAGTACCTTCTTACTAAGAAGGATGCTAAGCCGCGTTTGTTAGGATGGATCCTCCTACTCCAAGAATTCGACATAGAAACACATGATAAGAAAGGAGTAGAAAACGTAGTGGCTGACCATCGCTTTAGACTTGTTCTCACCAACTTTCCTGAGACTACCGCGATCAATGACATGTTCTCTGATAAGTAACTTTTCAAAGTCTCCTAATTGCCATGGTATACGGACATTGCTAACTATCTTGCTACAGGTATAATTCGAACACACTGGAACAAGCAAGAAAATGATAAGTTTTTCAACGAGGTGAGAAAATTTTTGTGGGATGACCCGTACTTATTCAAGTATTATCCCGATTAAATTATAAGGAGATGTGTACCGAATGATGAGCAACACAGTATCATCTCTTTTTGTTATTCACAGGCTTGTGGTGGCCACTTTTCGGCTAAGAAGATCACAGCTAAAATTCTGCAATGTGGGTTTTATTGGCCCACCATGTTCAAGGATACTCATGAGTTTTGTAAAACGTGCGAGCCTTGTCAGAAATTAGGAGGAATATCCCGTAGAAACATGATGCCACTCAATCCCATCTTACCAATCATAATTTTTATTGTTGGGGCATCGATTTCATGGGTCCATTCCCATCTTCTTTTGGAAATTTATATATTTTGCTTGCAGTCAATTATGTTTCAAAATGGATCGAGGCGACTCCATGTCTGAATAATGACCATAAAACGGTCATTCGATTCTTAAAAGAGAATATTCTTTCCCAGTTTGGAACCCCTCAAATCATTATCAGTGATGGAGGGTCTCACTTCTGTAATTGCCCATTTGAAGCTTTAATGAAGAAATACGGTGTCAATCATAAAGTGAGCACTCCTTATTACCCACAAACAAGTGGACAAGCTGAGATATCCAACAGGGAAATCAAACATATCTTAGAGAAAATAGTAAAACTCCGATCGCAAGGATTGGTCACTTCGACTTACAGATGCGCTTTGGGCTTACCGTACAGCTTTTAAGACCCCCATTGGAATGTCTCCCTATAGACTTGTCTATGGGAAAGCTTGTCACTTGCCTGTGGAATTGGAACATAGGGCATATTGGGCAATGAAGAAAACGAATTTTGATTTTGACAAAGCAAGTTCGTTGCGCAAACTTCAATTGAATGAACTTGCGGAACTCCGGAACGAGGCATATGAAAATGCGAGGATTTACAAGGATAGGAAGAAGATGTTTCATGACAAGAACATCCTTCATAAGACCTCCACGATTAATCAAAAGGTCTTTATGTATAATTCTCGGTTACATTTATTTCTGGGCAAATTGAGGTCTCGATGGACCGGTCCCTTCATTGTGAAAACTGTTTATCCATATGAGACTGTCAAGTTGTTGAATCTAAGGAACGGTAACATCTTTAAAGCGAATGGTCAGCGATTAAAACCATTATTTGAGAATTTTTCCTCAGAAGGTGTTTATACCTCTGACTGATCCTATGTATCAGAAAATATTATCTCCTAGTCTGATGGAGGTATAGAGTAGTTCAGGATTAAGATTTTTGCTGTTTTTTTTTTCATAGATTTGTTAGAAAGATGTAGAATTCCATCTTTTAGTTCTCTCAGATACTCTCATTCCTCACTCCCTTTATTTTATCATTGCTCTCATGTTTTGCTCATTGCATATCTTTTACATTGAGGACAATGCAAGATTTGGTTGGGGGTGTGAGATTACTAGGATGAATCTAGTGTTTTGTAACATCTCGTGCGATATAAGTAACATTTTTTAAATTTTTCTATAAATTCAATACTCCTTTGGAAAACTTTGTTACTATACATTCGGGATAGTGTAAGCATAAGAAAAAGTGACACAAAGTGATAATGTTGGATACCTTGAACTTTCTCTAAGATAATCGTTTCTATGTGAGTTCCCCTATTCTTATGATTGATAGAAATTTGAACACTTTTACACCTAGTTCACATCACACGATTCTCATGCTTTGAAAGGATTATGTAGAATTGTGGACTAGCTAGGTTTGGATTTGAGGTGTTAAGGAACCAAGCCAAGGTACTTTGTCTATCCTTGTCCATGAGAAAAGAACGAAAGATATGGATTTCTAAAAATCCTATCTAACGTGTATGAAAAGGAAAGGAAGGATGAAAACATGGGAATGATTGAACATATGGTGGAAAATTCCGAAACGGGCTACCCATTTCCAACCGAGGGATGGACTACCCGTAACAAAAGCCATAAATGGGAAGTAGTGTGAAAGCCGTCGGAAGGACGGTAAGGTAAATTCCTGTACACCTTCAGATCCCTGATTTAGCTGATTCATGAAGAAGCTAACTTCGAAAATTCATGAGATAAACATTCACTACGCACACTAGGTTAAATATGTTTGGATTCTTCTATTTATCAATCAATCAACAGGAATTTTAAAAGAACACTTGTTATGAGAAGGTTAAGGTCTCAACTTCTATCACTAAGTTTTTTCGATTTTTGCACTTGCACGTCCTGGAGTGTATAGAAGCATAGTTTCTGAAGGAGAGTTGGGTTTTGGGGAATGAAAATTATATCACGTATATTTTGCTCGGGACTAGCAAAATGCTGGTTGGGGGGTGTATTGAGCTCTTAAATGTGTATATTCTAACCCCATTACATGGCTAACTATGCACGATTTACATGTTTAAAGGCTATTCTAATGCATTTTTTGTGATTGTAGGAATGAGAAGGGGACTTCACCGATTCTATGCTTAAAAGGTCACTCTGTATATATTAAAGATCAAAAGACCAAGTGCCAAAGAGTGGAAGAAAGAAGCAAGGGAGAAAGATAAGGAAAGAAGGAAAAGTGCAGAAGATTGCATTGAAGATCGGTCGTCCGACCAATTGGCCATAGCCCAGGACCGGTCGTCCGACCGGTCTGAACACTCAACAGGAAGACCCCTGCTGTCAAACCTTCCTGGGCCAATCACGACCGGTCGTCAGATCGGTCGATTAATTCAAAAGTCAGGATGAATTTTTCGAAAACTCATTGGACTGTTTTTGGCCTTTTATGATCGGTCGTCAGATTGGTCAACCATGGGCTCAGACCGGTCGTCCGACTGGTCAACTGCGTAACAGAGCTTGTTCTACAAGCTCCAAAATTCGCTGCGCAAAATGCTATTTTTGCGTTTTCTCGAAGATTCTGCGCGAACCGGAGGCTGAGATCTATAAAAGGGCTCCTCTACCTTGTTCCTAGGGCATCCTAGAAGAGATCTACTACGGTGGGAGGTGGCGAAAGATGGATTCGGATTTCTACAACTTATTCTAGTTTGTTTCTTTTAGTTTTTATGCTTTCCTTAGTTGATTTTATGTTTCCTTGGATCATGATCGGCTAAACCTCTTAGTTAGAGCTAAGAGGTGAAGCTTGTAGTGAATCTAAGATGTTTTAATTCATTTATATTGGTTTCAAGTTGGATTTTTATTAAAGAACAATGGTTTTTGAAGTTTGAATGAAGTTCTTAGTATTCTTTCTTAATCTTATGATGGCTCATAGATGTTTGGAAGAATTACTTTAGTTCTTAATTGTTTTGAATGGGTTTAGACCTGTACGCTCTAAGGAATCGGATTCAAGACGCTCTAGACTTGAATTCTCATGTGGGAACTTCATACCAAAGTTCCACTTTTCTGGAATTTCTGAATTATGGGTGATTGTTTATGTAATTTGAATGAAGTTCAAATCATGATATAGTTATGCTTTGTGACAGAGTTTAATGAGTATCATGGTTGTGCTGTTGGAACTAGGATTGACCTATGCAATTGAGCGTGCTCAAGTCCTAACTTGAATTGAGGAAATCATGTAGATGAATCACACATATGACAAATTGTTTGTTATTATAATCGCTCTTCCCAATTACACAACTAGAATTGAAATCAAATTCTATCTAACTGGATGATAGAGCGATTATAATAACAAAGTTAGATATAATTTGATTTCAATTCTAGTTGTGTAATTGGGAAACTACAACGAATTAAGCATCAAGGTTTGCTACAAGTGGATCCTTGAACCCCTAGCGCTTCTTTTATATTTATTACATTCACCTTTAGTTTAAGATTTCTCTCTACATTCGATTCTAAAAAGCTGTTTAGTTAAATCTTAATTAGATACCATTGGAAGTATTTTGTGAATTTCTATATAAGTCCATGTGGATCGACCTCGGTCTTATTGAGATTATTACTACATCGCAACCCTACACTTGGGGAAGTGAACACCAAGTCGGGCAGATATGTTCATATTGACTCGTACATACAAGAATGGGAGGCCTGGGTGATGCATTCAATGAACTATCCAAAAAGGGAAGAAATAGGACACAATGGTTCTTAAGTTACTTTCTTGGATAATTAAATAATGCATGCCTTGTTAGGTACTTGTTGGGTATAGCCACATCTAAAAGCTTGTTTTGTGTTATGTGATTTCCAAGTTTATAGAGTTTCAGATATGGAGCTTGTGAGAGTTCTTCCTAGTGCAGAAGATGATGTTAATGTTGAATGCTTTCACCCTTTAGTTGGATTATAACCATATACACATTTGACCTATGAATGTTGCAATGAATTCATATAGGCTAATCTTCTCTTCTTTCATTTTCTTCTCATTGGATCTAAATCTCCATTTTTCATTTCTTCATTTGCAGGTCATTTTGGATCGGATTGATGATTGGACTGCCGATGTATCCAATACATCTCATTTTCGGGAATATGATAAAACATGGAATATGTTATGTGATAATTAAGGTAGTAAATCTGCACACACACGCATAGTATATTCAAGTTATTAAGTATGAAAGCATGATGTTGTGATTTTTTTTTTTTTTCTTTCAGATTCGTGATTTCGAATATAGTCCAAAAGCACAAGAGAGTTGGAAACGTGATTTGGAAAGATTGATGCAAGATCAAGAATCCATGATTAGAAGATCTCTTCTGCAGTGGTTATGCTAGTTTGGCTGGATGGAGAATTTTTTTTTTTAATGTATTATGTTTTAAATATGTAAAAAAAAAAAAAAAAAAAAAAAAAAGATTTTTTAATCAATGGTCGCATGGACCAGTGCTGATAGTTTTCCCAACGCCCATTTGTACATTTCCCGGTGCTTTTAAAGTATTTACTAGGGCTTGCAAATGCGTCGTTACAAAGTTATAGACCGCCAGTAAAACTCGACAATATAAGGGCGAGAAGCACAAATGCCAGTAAAGGGAGCTGACTGCCAGTAAAATCCTTTCCCGACGCCGCTTTTATTGGCACCTGCCTATCCGCTCGTAAAACTTTTACCAGCGATTTTTTAAGTCTTTGCCGGTGGTTTTGACTGCCAGCAAAAGCTATTTTTCTTGTAGTCGACGGAGGATACGTCGATGCTAAGAAATTGCATGCATGGCATATAATTAAGTCAAAGTTAAACATTCCAAATTATGGGTCCCAATTTTAATTTATCATGAATGAAAACGTATGCTCATATGATTATCTTAGTATTTGATAGTTAAAGATAAAAATATGCAACTGTCCTATTCGACCATTTGTACGGTTAAATATTGGACGGTTAATTTATCTTTGTTGCTGGCATCCTCTCTACCATTTGTTGAAAAGCTTCATTCGCTCGTCTCACTGCGTCCCGCATTTAAACATGCAAGTAATAACTTCATGATAAAATGAATTTCATTATATTAGTGTTTGAAAAGTCACCAAATATTATCTACTTTTATTAAATAATTAAAAATATTAATTTTAATAGAACTTAGGGCTTCATGATAGCTCCAATGCATCTCGGCTCCCACGTTGGATAGAACATGTGTTCGAAATCAAGCATGTGCATCAGAAGACGCAATATGAACATGACATGTACAAAAAATCAAAGACGGCCACCATTAGTGTTAACTTCAGTCTTGTTGGTGTATGTTAGGTGTGGCAAAGCTAATAGTGGCCCAACTCAAACCAAATTCCTTGTGACCCCAAGTGTTGAAATAGCTATCTTATAATTGGATAAGAGAAGATTTGCCTAACCACTCTACGAAATTAAGAAATTTGTGGAGGAGAGGATTTGTCCTTTTGGTGAGTTCTTATTGCCTTTGAAATAAGGAATTTACTTAAGATTAAGCATATGATAGCTTTGCACTATTCAACAATAGAACGATATAATTAAAAGAATAAAACCAGGCCACCGCCGATCAATTAACTAGAAGAGTTTTAACTACACTTGACTGAAAAGATAAATAAGGAAAAGAAAAAGAAAAATATAACTAACAACAATTATTCGTAAAGAGGAGGGCATTAGGAATGACTTCCTATTCGTTACAAGAAAATCGTTGGGCGTGAGACTTGGGTCACCTGTGTTGGGATAGAAGGCCGGCAACGGAAGCAAAGCCAAACACATAGCAACAAATTGAATCAAACAAGCAACACAATGCATGCAACCAACCACACATAGACAATATGAATTTAACATAGAAAAACCCCTCACAGGTAAAAAACCACTGCGCAAAGCGACACCAATCCACTATAATATCAGAAGTTACAAGAGATGGAACCCAAAACCCAAGATCACAAGCCCACAAGAGAAATCCAAGCTTTCCCAAGAAGAAAAACCTCTTCTCAAGCTCTTTCTCTCACCTAAAACCTCTCTCCATCCCCTTTCCCGTCTAGTATACATCTAATCCCGCGTAATACAGTCCTTAAATAGGAGAAAACTGAGATTAGAAACTATTTGCGCAAAACCGCACAAGAAACACAATCCAACTAGGAAACCTGTCGACCAGTCGGTTGACCGGTCGAGGACCCTTGCCGACTAGTCGACAATGGCCAAAATCAATCCAGCGTGTTGCTGTCTTAATCTCCACCGTAACAGATTGGTCGGACGACCGGTCGGTGGCCTCTGTGCATTGAGATTTGAGGCGTTCGTTTCCAACAAACTCCACCACGACTCCAATCTCCATGCAACGCCTTGCCACACACAACCTCCACCTCTACTTCGTCATCATCATAGTCCCGTCGCTTCTCGTGTCACATCAACTATATCCTTGCATCTTCACGCACATTGTCGCTCTTCTCATGTGGCCCTTTTTCTCTTGTCACATACGAGCAACCATGGATCCTACTGCCGATCCTGTAATTCTACCATGAATTGTGCTCCCAATCACCTTGTAAAGATTATCGCACTTACGTGCCTTTATCATCACGAGTGGTCCATTCACCACTTTACAATACCGATCACATCCGATGAACCTGCACCATTTCGCCTCGAGTGCACCAAGAGATATCACATTCATCTTTATCTTAGGAACATACTTCACACTTTCAAGGATCCGTTCGACCCCTTCGAACATCCTAATGCGCACTAAACCAATACTCACCACATTGCGAGCGTAGCCATCACCCACAACCACTGATCCACCATCATACTCTTTGTATGTCATGAATGAACTCCGGTCAGGACATACGTGACATGATGTACCTGAATCCAAGAGCCACTCTCCACCAAGAGATTCTATGTCAGATACAGTCAATACATCACAAACATCACCACCATCTTCTATAGTATTGGACCCCTCCCAAGAAGAATTTTCAGATTTCTCCCGCCTTTTTCCAGAATTCGAACAATCCCACTTCACATGCCCTTCTTCCCCACAATTCCAGCATCCCACCTTATACTTCCACTTGCCTTTTGATTTAGATCTCGATGACAGAAATCCTCCACCCGCTCAGAATTCCTCCCCCTCGTAACCAGTGCTTCGTCAATAGAGGGACCCACGTCGCCGCTTTTTCTTCTCATCGCCTTCGCTTAAAGGGCTGAGATAACGGTTTCCACACCAATAGTCTCCTTACTTGCGCACAACGAGTCTTTAAGCGACTCATATGATTCTGGAAGAGAATTCAACAGGATAAACGCTTGATGCTTGTCCTTCATTGGTTCATCTACATCCATTAACTTGGAAATAAGCTTATTAAAATTGTTGACATGGCCCTCAACATCGGCCCCCTCCGCCATCCTCAAATTATACAACTGAAACTTCAAATATATGCGATTTTTCAGAGATTTCTTCACGTAGATATTCTCCAACTTCGCCCATGTTTCAGTCGTAGTTCTCTTTCATGATGTTATACAAGACCTCATCTGTCAAGTATAGTTGGATTGATACATTGGTTTTTTCATCGATCTTCTTCCACTCTTTTTCTTTCATAGCCTCCGGTTGCTTTCCAAGGAGCGCATCTTGCAATCATTGCTGAACTAAAAGGCCTTTCATCTTCACCTTCGAAAGTTCAAAATTATTTTTTCTCAAATACGTCTCTATGTTGAATCTCATGCCCAATGCCATGCTCTTATCTCAGATCTGAATTTCTGCTACACCCCAATGATCGCTCTGATACCAGTTGTTGGAATAGAAGGCCGGCAACGGATTATATCAAACAAGCAACACAATGCAATCACAATGCATGCAACCAACCACACATAGACAATCCGAATTTACCGTGGAAAAACCCCTCATGTAAAAAACTAGGGCACAAAGCGACACCAATCCACTATAATATCAGAAGTTACAAGAGATGAAACCTAAAACCTAAGATCACAAGCTCACAAGAGAAATCCAAGCTTTCCCAAGAAGAAAAATATATTCTCAAGCTCTTTCTCTCACCTAGAACCTCTCTCAATACCCTTTCCCATCTAGGATACATCTAATATCGTAATACACCTTAAATAGGAGAAAACCGAGATTAGAAACTCTTTGTGCAAAATTGCGCAAGAAACACAATCCAACTAGGAAACTTGTCGACCGGTCGGCCGATCGGTCGAGGAGCCCAGCCGACCGGTCGATAATGCCCAAAATCAGTCCAGCGTGTTGCTGTCTTGATCTCCACCATGACCGACCGGTCGGAGGACCTGTCGGTGGCCTCTGTGCATTGAGATTTGAGGCGTCTGTTTCCAACAACTTGCTTTACTAACTTCATAGCTGGATGTTTGTCAAGAATCACAATTTGTTCTTCATAAGCGAAACTTCTTTATGCGAGATACTCATCATTTGGAAGAGGGTGGACGTTTGTTCATCCTTCAGCTAGTTTCATAACTGGACAATCATTATGTCAACTGCTCATTCATCACACGGGATAGAGTTCCATAGCAAGGGAGTCGATGGTAAGTGGATGTTGGACGGTCCATCCATTCATTGTACAACAGAGATTCATGGAGAGACATTGAGAAACAACATTTCTTTCGTTACTATGCACAATTGAGCTTTGTGGGCAAGTTGGCCATTGTTTAGGCGAATGACCATTCGACACTCAGCCATAATACTTCGTGACTGGAACATTGGTAGAGGTAAAACCTATTCAACGCCTCGGGTCCTTCATGGAAAGATAGTCATAGGAATGACTACCTATACATTGATTGGATCCTAACTCTATGGATGAGGTTGTCGTTGGACGACCAACTATTCATCACTTGATTGGGCTCTATGGCTAAGCAACCATAGTTAAACGACGACATGTTCCTAACTTTATCAAACTCCATGGCAAGATGGTCAAGCAAAATCATTTGGTACGTAGCAACATGGCCCCGATGGCCACGCCACTTATTAATGGTAACTGTCCATAAGAAACGAATGAGAAGTAGTGTTGGGCTGAAAAGAGTAGTGTGTTGTATTAAAGTGGTGTGGCCTGGAGCTCTTCATTCTCTACTAAATTTATAGATGTGTAAGGTAGTCCATTGGAGACGTGTACTATAATTAGCCTCCAATATCTTTTCTTAGTTGATTGGCCATTCATAAGAAGTGGATGTTTCATAACACTTAAATATTACATATTTAAACCCTATTTGCCAGTACATTTATCATATTTATCATATTAACCAGTCCTGATTATGTGTGTTTCATGTGAAAGGAGAGATTTGAATATCTAAGATGAAATCATGTTTAAAGTGATGATTTAAAGCTCAAAAGATGATCAAGCTAAAGAATGAATGCTTGGTGGACTAAATTAAAGATTTGAAGTGCCAAAGATCTAAAAAAACCCAAGTACAAGAGATAGAGAAAAGACTAAAAAACACAAGTTCCAAATAACAGAAATAACAGACACTTCGGTGCAACCGAGCTTGGCTTCAGTGCGACCGAAAATGGTGAATTCTGTTCAGCAACAAACAGAAGAAATCAGGCTTAATTCGATACGACCAAATGGAAGCTTCGATGTGATCGAACAAGAAAAAAAAGTACAATGAGTCTAGTGATTTTTTTTAGTAAATTTGACTACTACTGATCTTCGATAGCTTCGGTGCAACAGAAGGTGTTGGTTTATGCCACCTAAGCGTAACAAAAGTGCGTAAATTCAAAGTCGGTGGAAAGTCGATTTGGATTTTTCTTATTTAAATGGGTGTTTCCAGGTATTCTAAACCTGAATTAGGGGGGGAGGAGAGAGACCAAGTGACAATGGAGTTTCGGGAAGCCGTTCTTCTTCTTAATCTTTCGGTTCTAAGTTGTTTTTCTTTTTATTTAAGATGTTAGCCATGCTAGGCTAATCTCTTAGCTAAGGCTAAGAGAGGAAACTCGTAGTTAATTTCAATGTTTATTTTATTTTATTCAATAATAATAGTTTAAATGATGATAGTAGGTTGAGTTAATTTGTATATTACTTCATAAAATTTCTTGGGTTGTTTAGATCTTTGATTCATTATGTAGTTCGGTTACATCGGATGCTTTGATTAAGAAATTACTTGGCTTATTAGAGAAGGAATCAACCTGTATAAGTGATTGATTTATTGCGAACTCTAGGTACAATAAATGCTTTTGGTTCCCTGCGATTGAGATCCGAATGCATCATGAGAGAATAATTCAACTGAATTCATATTTTGATGGTGTTTTTTAGATTGGTTTAATAGAATTACTTTTCAATTGGAGAGAATAAGAACTTTCATTCCAACTGAGTGATAAGAGTTAAATCAATGAATTAGATGTTGAGATTGTTATAAGTGGATTCATGGATCCTTAGTGTTTTATTCTTATTGTTTTAATCCCTTTCAAATTGTTGGAGCAATCCAAAACCTTTTAATCTTAGTTCTAATTGTGTTTTCATCAACTCCCTATGGATTGATCTCGAATTCACCGAGTTAAAACTACATTACAACCTTGCACTTGGGGTTGTCATCTCTTTGGATCGATCAAGTTTTTGGTGTCGTTGCTGAGAAAATTGTGCTAATAATATATTAGATTAGGGTTTAGTTTTCTGATTTTGTTCTAACCTAGGGTTTTGTTTAGTTTTAAAAATTTTAAATTTCAGAATTTCTAATTCTAGGTTTTTACAGATTTTTTAGATTACTAACGTTAATTTTCTGTTTGTTAATTTTGTAGGGTTTTGTTAATCATAGTTCATTAATTCTGGTAACTTCGTTTCTAACTCTTTTTCATTACTTTCTAACTATTTTAGTTGTTGTAAGATTTAGGTTAGGTTAATTTACATCATGTGTGTGGTGCATACCCAAGTGGGTAAGGGATCATACACTTTTAACTTCTAAGTGAAAGAGTCGAAGGACTACTCATTCACCAACAAGTTAGAAAAATTCTAAGTACTCCCGAACCATTTATAACCATGGTTGAGAATCAACCGAGTGTTGGAGAGAATATTAGAGATAATGTTGAACATAATACACCATTATCTGGTAGGACGGTACATGATGAGAATGAGGCATATTATGCTCCGCCGGTTAGAACTTTAAGAGATTACCTATAACCTCCTAGAACAACCACACTGTCTTGTATGGTTTTTTCCAATGAATGTGGGTAATATTGATTTTAAGCCAGGTGTGATCCAACTATTATCAAAGTTTCATGGACTTGATTTTGAGAGTCCATATCTTCACCTTAAAGAATTCGACGAGATAGTGGCAACCTTGCATTACAACATCTCCCAAGATGTTATTAGATTAAAGGTATTTCTCTTCTCATTGAAAGAGAGAGCCAAGTCATGGCTCCACTCTTTAAGACCATGCTCTATAGGCATATGCGCTGAGATGACTCGAGAATTTCTTAAAATGTTTTTTTCGGTTCATAAAACTAATACGCTAAGGCGAGCCATCATGAATTTCTACTAGAAAGATGACGAAACGTTTTTCAATGCTAGGAGAGATTCAAAGATCTTTTACTCGCTTTCCCACATCGCAGCTATGACATTTAGCATGTGATTAGCTTCTTGTCTAATGGACAAAGTTCAAACATGCACTAATTTGTAGAGATGATGTGAAATAGGGAGTTTATGAGCAAAGATCGGGAAGAGGCTTTAGCCTAATTTGATACGTTGGCTGAAAACGCACAATTATGGGATACCTTTAACAAATCGGGTACCACCCAGCCTCAACCCAAGGAGAAATGGGGAATGTGCATGCTTAAGGAAGAAGATGATGTGAATGTGCATAAGGATTGTTGGTCTCACAAGGAAGGTTGAGGCCATGAAACTTAGGAAAGTAGAGGTGGTCCCACAACCTAGTGAGGCCGTTGACAAAGTTTTTTTGTGTATTTAAGATCAATGCACACCAAACAAAGGATTGCCAGATCCCCACTTTTCAAGAGGTGTTGCAGGCTCAAGCAAATGCCATGAATGCCTACCAATGCCCATTTAGTGTGTCTAACTCAAATCAGTAAAATCTAAATTGGCGAAATCATCTTAACTTCAGTTGGAAAAATGGGCCAACTGTGAATCCAAGTGTTCCCCCTTAAGGACGTCTCATTTCTCGAGGCACACCATATGTACAACCACCACAGAGGACCCTTCAGGACACTTTGCAAACATTCATACGAGGACAAGCTCAAATAAATCAAACAATTATGCAAACCTTATAAGAGCTTAAGACCTTGGTGGAGAGCATTAAATCTTGCCTTAATATTAGACAGAATGGTACATTTCCTGCCCAATCTCAACCAAACCCCAAAAGCTAATATGAGGTAGATGATTCAATTCCCCCCACTTCTCATGTGCAATAAGCCAAGTCGATCACTACTCTTAGAAGTGGTAAAATAATAGGTAAGAAAATTTCTAAGAAGGTTGAAAAACCTGAGGAATCCTAAAAGCTTAAAAACGATGGTGAACTTAGCAACACTTCACAAGATAAAGAGGTCGTGATGAGTTAACAATGTATTGAGTTTTGAATTGTGCATATTCTAACCCCAATTCATCACATATTATGCATGGTTTTCATGATTTAAAGACTAATCTAATACATGATTTTGTGTTTGTAGGAATGCGAGAAAGATTTCAATTATATGATGATAAAAGACACACCTTATATGCCTTGAAGATCAATGGAAGAAAGGACAAGAGGTGGAAAAAAGATGCAATGGAGATGGAGAAAGAGAAGAGTCAAAGGTCATAATTTACAGACTGACTGGCCAGCCAATCAAACCCTCCAGAAATTGCATTTTCTCTAAACCAATTTTATGCAGGCCGACCTATGGTCCGGCCGGTCGGATGGACTGGCCGGCCGGTTGCTAGAGGGGTCAGCCTGTGCATTCCAAGTCCAGAGAGTTGGGTTATATACTGTGCAACCTTCGGCTAGCGTCTTGATTATGCACGGAAACTTCTAAATCTGATTTTTGCTGCGCAAGTCTAGAAGATTCTTCGTCAGTGGGTGATTTGTTTTATAAAAGGACTCCTCCTCTTTATCCTTCGGGCATGCTAGGACGTGGGGAAGATCAAGGAAGCTTCGGAGAAAGATTTCTTTCTAGTTTTCTTCTATTTCTTAGTTATTTTTATGTTTTTGAGGCTTTTAGTTCAAGGATGTTAGAGATGAACTAAAACCTCTTAACTAGGGCTAAGAGGTGAAGCTTTTGATTCGTTTTTTATGGATTGATGCAACGTAGGTTTTTTTTTTATACTTTGATTAAAGGATTTGGTTTGATAAGAGTTTGAATAAAGTATTAGTTTAGTTTTTTGCTTTGATCTCCTGATGACTCCAGACTCATGTGCTTCTTAGTGAATCTAAACCTAATAGCTTACCTTTTTGGTATTGTTTATGTTTATGTAGTTCATTGATCTATCATCGACTCCGGGCATGATAAACTCTTTGATTGCCTTGTGTACAATGGCACGATCTTTATGTGGGAACTCATTCAAGCTAAAGTTCTAATCTTTTATGATAATTTGAGATAAATGTTTGCTGATTAATTTTGATTTAATTAGAGTTCTAATCATTGGTCGTAGTCAAGTCCAGTGACAGGATTTGATGAAAGCTATGGTTGTGAATCTCAACTAGATTAGAAAGAGGCTTGGCCTATACAATTGAGTGTGCCCAAGGCCTGAGCATTATTGTATGAATCAAATCAATGAACAAGCAACTGACCGCTCCATATTCCGATCGGATAGAGATAGAAATTCGATTCCGATTGAGTTGTGAGAGACCTAGTTGTATTGATGCATTAAAAACCATCAAAAGTGGATCCTTGAGGCTCTAGTGCCTTTTTAGATTATTGTTACCTCTTATAATCACTGTTTAATTTCAAATCATTATTTTTTAGATTTAAATCTTAATGTGATTTCGACAATAAGTTGTTTTAGATAAATTCTAAGAATATCGACATACAAGTCTCTGTGGGACGATACTCAGTCTTTCTGAAGTATTACTACATCGCAACCCTACACTTGGGGAGCGAACAAGTTTTTGGCGCCGCTGCCAGGGATTTGATATGGTGTTTTCAGAATTTTCTTGAGATAGCTTTTAGTTGGGATTATGTTAAGTTAGGTTTAGGATTTGTTTTACTTTCTTGAGTAGGTTTTCTTTTAATATCAGAATATTGACTTACTTTTATTTTGATTTTACAGGATTCCAACATAGATCTTCAATTCAAGTTCTATCCTTCTACCCTTCTTGTTATAGATAGTGTGATATTTTTGTTTTTAGAAGTAGGGTTAAACCTTAGGCTTGTGTTGAGTGGTTCATGCCCAAGTGGATTCGTGATCACACTTGGCGATTGTTAAGTGATGAAGTAATTATTGAGGGGATTGATAGCAAGCCTCGTGCTAGAAAACGTCATAATCTTCTTGATTTTACTAGAGAGATGGCTGAAAATCAACCCAATCAAGGGGCTAATCAAAATCCAGCCCAAAACTTTACCGAAATTGATGAAGATGAAGTGGGGGATACACCTCAACCTAAGACTTTACGTGACTATTTACAACCTGCTAGGGCAAGTACTCCGTCTTGCATAATTTTTCCTCAGAATGTGGGAAACATTGATTTTAAATCGGGGTTTATCCAACTTCTCCCCAAATTCCATTGACTCGATTCCGAAAGCGCTTATCTACATATTAAGGAATTTGAAGAGGTTATTGTCATAATAAACTATGATAATGTAACCAAGGATACCATAAAACTCAAATTGTTTTCTTTCTTCTTGAAAGAGAAGGCCAAATCATGGCTACATTCCTTAAGGCTAAGATTTATTGGAACATGGGCTGAGATGACTCGAAAATTTCTTAAAAAATTCTTCCCGGCTCATCGAACCAATGCGCTAAGAAGGACCATAATGAACTTCGCCCAAAAAGAAGATGAAACCTTCTTCCAATATTGGGAAGTGTATAATGAGCTATTAAACGCATGCCCACATCAAGGCTACGAATGGAGGAGGCTGATTAGTTGCTTATATGATGGACTAAATTCAGGCATGCACCAATTTGTGAAGATGATGTGCAATGAGGAGTTCATGAGCAAGGAAACAGAGGAAGCTTGGGACTATTTTAACATGTTGGCTGAAAACACACAATCATGAGATACATCTAAGTCGACAAGTTCAAAACAGTCCCAAGCCAAGAAAAAATGGAGGAATTTATGTTTTGAATGATGAAGATGATCTGCATGCTAGAGTGGCTAATCTCAGACGAAAGGTTGAGGCTATGGAATTAAAGAAAGTGGACATAACTCAACAAAGGGGAGCTGTTGAAACTATTTGTTGCATTTGTGATTCCAATGTACATCAAACGAGGGATTGTTATACAATTCCAGCGTTTCAAAAACTTTTATATGAACAATCGAATACCTTAAATAGTTATCAATGTCCTTTTAGTACTCTAAATTCAAACACGTATAATTCTAGTTGGAGAAACAATTTTAACTTTAATTGGGTGAATGGACCCATGGCCAACCAAAGTAATCCTCAAAGGGGGCCCCCAATGCAATTTTCTATGGCCCTACCTCAAATGTCTATGGATGATATATTAAAAGCATTCATGCAAGATCAAGTTCAAATCAACCAAACAAACAATACAATGATGCTTGAGCTTAAAAGTTCAGTGGAGGAGATCAAGGCTCACTTAAACGCAAGGGAAGGGACCCTTCCGGCCCAACTCCTGCCTAATCTGAAATCACAATGCGAAATAAGTGTGCCTAGTTCCTCTAACCAACATATGGAATGTGTTAAGTCCATCACCACTCTTAGAAGTGATAAAACTATTGAAAAATCTGACTCGGTGAAGGCCTCAACGCTTAATGATTCGGTATCTTCCAAAGAGGATGATGGACCTAGCAACGCCATACATGAAAAAGAACCATTAAAAGAATATAGGCCTGTTGCTCCATTCCTTTAACGCTTGATTTCAACCAAACCTCAAGATAAATATCAGGAATTTTTTAAGGTTTTTAAGTAAAGATCAACATCCCATTGTTGGATGCCATTAAACAAATATCGTCATATGCCAAATTTTTAAATGACCTTTGTTTAGTAAAAAGAAAAATACATGTGCAAAAGAAGGCATTCTTGACAGAGAATGTGAGCGCCATTATAACTCACGAGATGCCCAAAAAATACAAAGATCTTGGTAGTCCAATAATATCATGTATAATCGATGACTACCTAGTGAAGCACACTTTACGCTGTCTAGGGGCAAGTGTGAATTTAATCCTTTTCTCGGTTTATGAACAATTGGATTTAGGTGAATTAAAACCTACCAAAACCACACTACAACTTGCTGACCGATTAATTCGTATACCGAGAGGAGTGATTGAGGATGTCCCTGTCCAAGTTAACAAGGTCTACTACCCGGTAGACTTTATTGTCTTGGACACACGACCTATGGTTAATATGGGCACTCAAATCCCTGTCATACTTGGCTGCCCATTTCTAGTTACATCAAAACAATCATCAATTGTGGGAGTGTGGTTGTCCAAATGTCTTTTGGCAATATGACGACTGAATTAAATGCCTTCAATATTGACAACCAACAAGAGGATGAAGATAAGGAGGTCCATAAAATAAATATGATCGATTCAAGTGTGAAAGATGAGTCGCTCTCACCTCTTTACTTTGATCACTTAGAAGAAGACGTGACCCACTCCCCTGATAAGAATGTTGATTTGATAGGGGATGTAGTTACACTTTTAGAGTCGATACTGGCATATAACATTAACCGAGAGGAGGATGTGGAAATAACACTTTATTGTGCTGAGAAATCAATTCATATTTCCACACCTCTATGGATCATGCATACCAAACTCTACCAATCCTAGGACGACCCATACTTGCAATATCATTGCCCAGGAAAATTTGAATGGAGACATATTTTTTCTGACAATTATGATGATGTCTCTTTTTATAGATGTGGTGAAAACATTACAGACCCTGCTAAAATTCATTGTTGGGATTTTCAGTGGCTTATCAGGATCACTCACACACATGTATATTGTAAAGCAGGATCTTGGATGACTTTTCCTGCGAAACCTTTTGATCCATCTAATAATTCTGCTTGACTTTATACTTTTGGATGAGTTGTTGGGATTAACCTCCTAGTCTGACAGAGGACGGTTTAAATTTTTAATCGCTTTCCTAGGATTACATTGCATTAGAATTTTCTTTTATTAGCAGATTTAATTTGTGAAGCAATCCATCTCCACAAGCAAATTTTGCCCTGCAATGTATTTCTCAAGTGATCTTTCTCTTTCTCATCACTTCCCTTTATTATTCATTGCTCTCATGTTGTTGTTTGCATTGCATATTTTCGTACATTGAGGACAATGTAAAGTTTTGGTTAGGGGTGAAATTCTGATATGAATCTAGCAATTTGTGACATTTCGAGCAAGATTTGTAGAAATTTTTTGATTTTTCTGAAAATTCAAAACTCCTTTGGAAAACTATGGTTATATGCACTTGGGATGTCATAAGTATGAAAGGAAGAGAGATGTAGTGAGATGATTTTGAAACTCTTGAAGGACTTATAACATGATAGTTTTCTATTTAAATTCCCCTATTGATTTGATTAATAGAAAATTTGAACACTTTTAAGTCTAGTTCACATTACACGATTCTCATGATTTGAAGGAATTACGTAGATTTTTGGATCAGTTAGACTAAAGGTTTAAGGAGTTGAGGAACCAAGCTGAGAATTTTGTCTATCCTTGTTCATGTAAATTAAGAGAAAAGAACAAAAGATATGAATTTTTAAAATTCCTATCTATTATTGAAAGAAAATTATGGTTAATCATTGAATATATATTAATTTTTTTTAAAAGGGCTACCTATTACCAACCAGGGGAAGGTCTACCCGTAACCTAAGTTGGAAATGGGAAGTAGTGTGAAAGTCATTGAAGGAACGGTAAGGCAAATTCTTGTGATAGGCTTGTTGTTGATCTGTACACTATTAGATCTTTAGTTTCGTTAATGTATGAAGAAGGTGATCCTGAAATTTCATGAGATGAACATTTACAATGCACGCTAGACCGCACTTGTTCGAGTTCTTTTATTCATCAATCAATTAGTGTAGATTCTATGTAAAACACTCATTATGTTTAGTGAGTTTAAGATTTCAATTTCTATCACTAACTTTCTTTGAATTTTACGCTTGTATGTCTTAAAGTTTATTGAAGCATTGTTTCCAAAAGAGAGTTGGGTTTTTGAAAAGTTGGATTTGTTTCACACATGTTTTGCTCGGGACAACTAAAATGTTGGTTGGGGTGTGTTGAGCTCTGAATTGTGCATATTCTAACCCCAATTCATCACGCATTATGCATGGTTTTTATGATTTAAAGACTAATCTAATACATGATTTTGTGTTTGTAGGAATGCGAGAGAGATTTCAATTATATGATGGTAAAAGATACACCTTACATGCCTTGAAGATCAATGGAAGAAAGGACAAGAGGTGGAAGAAAGATGCAGGGGAGATGGAGAAAGAGAAGAGTTAAAGGTCATAATTAACAGACTGACCGGCCGGCCAGTCAAACCCTCCAAAAACTGCATTTTCTCTAGACCAATTTTATGAAGGCTGACCTGTGGTCCGGCCGGCCAGCAGAAGAGTCAGCCTGTGCTTTTCAAGTCTAGAGAGTTGGGTTATATACTGTACAACCTCCGACCGGTCGGCCAACGTCTTGATTGCGTAAGGAAACTTCTAAATTCGATTTTTGCTACGCAAGTCTAGAAGATTCTTCGTCAATGGGTGATTTGTGCTATAAAAGGACTCTTGCTCTTCATCCTCAGGGCATGCTAGGACGTGGGGAAGATCAAGGAAGCTTCGAAGAAGGATTTCTTTCTAGTTTTTTTTATTTCTTAGTTATTTTTATGTTTTTTAGGCTTCTAGTTCAAGGATGTTAGAGATGAACTAAAACCTCTTAGCTAGGGCTGAGAGGTAAAGCTTTTAATTCGTTTTTGATGGATTGATGCAACCAAGGTTTCCTTTTTATACTTTGATTTGAGAAGAGTTTGAATAAAGTATTAGTTTAGTTTTTGCTTTGATCTCTTGATGACTCCAGGCTCATGTGCTTCTTAGTGAATCTAAACCTAGTAGCTTACCTTTTTGGTATTATTTATACTTGTGTAGTTCATTGATCTATCATTGACTCCAGGCATGATAGACTCTTCGATTGCCTTGTATATAATGGCACGATCTTCATGTAAGAACTCATTCAAACTAAAGTTCTAAGCTTTTGTGATAATTTGAGATAAATGTTGCTCGTTGATTTTCATTTAATTAGAGTTCTAACATTAGTCGTAGTCAAGTCTAGTGACAGGATTTGATGAAAGCTATGGTTGTGAATCTCAACTAGATTGGAAAGAGGCTTGGCCTATACAATTGAGTGTGCCCAAGGCCTGAGCATTATTGTGGGAATCAAATCAATGAACAAGCAACTGTTTTAGATAAGTGTTCATTGAACCGCTCCATATTCCGATCGGATAGAGATAGAAATTTGATTCCGATTGAGTTGTGAGAGACCTAGTTGTGTTGATGCATTGAAAACCATCAAAAGTGGATCCTTGCTGCTCTAGTGCCTTTTTATATTATTGTTACCTCTCATAATCACTGTTTAATTCCGAATCATTATTTTTCAGATTTAGATCTTAATGTGATTTCAATAATAGGCTGTTTTAGATAAATTCTGAGAATATCTACATATAAGTCTCTGTGGGACGATAGTCAGTCTTTTCGAATTATTACTACATCGCAACCCTACACTTGGGGAGCAAACACAATGCCTTTTTCAAATCAAAGAAGGCAATGGACAATCAGGATATTCTAGAAGTTTTCCAACAAGTCAAGATCAATATCCCTTTGTTAAACATAATTAAATAAATTACATCCTATGTCAAGTTTCTAAAAGACTTATGTATCAGGAAGAGTAAGATGAACATGCAAAAGAAAGCCATTTTTACAAAACAAGTGAGCGCTATCATAAAGAAATGCTCCCCCAAAATATAAAGATCCCGAAAGCCCTACTATCTCATGCATAACAGGAAATTTCAGGATTGAGTAAGCACTCTTAGACTTGGGGGCAAGCGTAAACTTAATACCCTACTCGGTATATGAGCAACTAGGCCTTAGTGAATTGAAACCCCACAGAGACAACATTACAGCTTGCCGATCACTCAACCCTCATACCAAGAGGGGTAGTCGAGTTTGTGTTAGTTCAAATCAACAAATTCTACTTCCCGATAGATTTCATCGTCTTGGACACACAACCGGTTATTAACACTAGCACTCAAATTTTGGTCATCTTGGGACGTCTATTCCTCGACACTTTAAATGCAATAATTAATTGCCCAAATGGAACCATGAAGCTTTCTTTCAGAAACATGATGTTGGAATTGAATGTGTTCAATTTGTGTAAGCAATCGGGGGATGGAGATAAAATCCACGAGATAAACATGATTCATACAATAGTGGAGGATGAGCTTCTTTTGAAAATAATCTTCGATCCCTTAGAAGTATGTTGTTCGCTTCCCCAAGTATAGGGTTGCGATGTAGTAATAATCTCGGTAAGACCGAAGTCGATCCACAGGGAAGGAGGTAAACGATTCTAACTACTCTAACAACTAGATTCTAAAATGGTTTATGAAATCATTTTTTAAACATGAAATAGAAAAATCTAATAATAAGGAGAATTAGAACATCAAGGATCCACTTATAGCTATCTTTGATGTATAATTCGCATAGGTTTCTCAATTACACAACTAGAATCGAAATCAAATCCTATCTAGCCGGAAGATAGAGCGGTTATAACAAACAATCTGTCTTATGTATGATTCATATACATGATTTCCTCAATTTAAGTTAGGACTTGAGTACACTCAATTGCATAAGTCAATCCTAGTTTCAATAGGTTAAGATCACAACCATGATAAGCATTAAACTCTGTCAAAAAGCATAATTATACCATGATTTGAACTTCATTCAAATCACATAAATAATCACACATAATTCAGAATTTTCAGAAAAATAGAACTTTGGTTTGAAGTTCCCACACGAAGATCCAAGTTTAGAGCATAGTGAATCCGATTCCTCGGAGCGTACAGGTCTAAATCTTTGCAAAACAATTAAGAAACTAATGTAATTCTTCCAAACATCCATGAGTCATCATAAGATTAGAAAAACTACTTATAACTTTATTAAAACTCAACAAACCATTGTTCAACGTTAAGAATTCAACTTGAAACCATTAAAAACGAATTAAACAATCTAAGAAAACTATAAGCTTCACCTCTTAACTTGAACTAATAAAAAGCATAAAAACAAACTAGAACTAGAAGAAGAAGAAAACTAGTTGTAGAAGGTTAGGAAGCCTCCTAGGTCTTGATCTCTTTGCTCTCCACGTTGCTAGATGGGTTAGGAAGAGGTTGTAGGTGTCCTTTTATAAGAGAAATCCCGCACTAACTTGGAAACTTCGAGAAAACGCGGAGTCCTTCTACAATTTGGAAACTTGAAATTGAAAATCGGAGTTTCTGTAACACTTTAGACTTGTTTGGCGACCGGTCTAAGAAACCAAAAAACAATCCAGCAAGCTATGTTTCTCTGGACTCCTGAAAACCTGTCTGGCGACCGGTCTAGTAATGTAGACCTGTCTGGGAAGCTGTTTGGCAACCGGTCTTGGGACAGGTGTTAGGACAGGTCTTGAGACAGGTCTTGGGACAGGTCTTGGAACTGTTTTTTTATATTTTTCTTCTTTTTCTCCTCTTTCTTTCTTCTTTTTTCCTCCACCTTTTGCCACTTGTTCTATTAATCTTCAATGCATACAAAGTGACTCTTTTAACCATGAATTGGTGAAGTCTCCCTCTCATTCGTACAATCATAAAAACATGTATTAGATTAGTCTTTAAACATGAAAACCATGCATGATGTGATAATGAAAAGGGGTTAGCTAGAATATGTAATATTCATGGCTCAACACACCCCCCAACCAGCTTTCTGCTAGTCCCGAGCAAAACATGCATGAGACAAGATTCAATTCTCCAAAATCCTTCTCTCCTGCAGAAACTATGCTTCTATACCTTCCAAGACATACAATTGCAAAAAGAAAAAAAAAAAAAATAGGTGATAGAAGTTGAAACCTTAAACTCTCGAAACGTAATAAGTGTTCATATAGAATTTTCGTTGATTGATTGATAAATAGAAGAACTTGAACAAATTCAATCTAGTGTGCATAGTGAATGTTCATCTCATGAACTTCCGAGATTATCTTCTTCATAGATCAACTGAACTATAGATCTAAAAGTGTACAGATCAACAACAAGCTTATGATAGGAATTTGCCATACCGTCCTCTGACAGCTTTCATACTACGTCTCATTTCCGGCTTTGGTTATGGGTAGACCATCCCCCGGTTGGTAATAGGTAACCCTTTTCAAAATTTTCCACCATATACTCAATCATACTCATATTTTCTTTCCTTATTTCTTTTTCATACACATTAGATAGGATTTTTAGAAATCCATATCTTTCGTTCTTTTCCCATGGACAAGGATGGACAAAGTACCCCGGTTTGGTTCCTCAACACCTCAAATCTAAGTCTAGCCAATCCACAAATCGACATAATCCTTTCAAACCATGAAAATCGTGTAATGTGAACTAGGTGTAAAAGTGTTCAAATTTTCTGTCGATTATATAAATAGGGGAATTCATATAGAAAACTATTATATTTAAGCTAATTTAGAAGTCTCAAAATCATATCAATTCGTTTCTCATCCTTTCATACCTATGACATCCCAAGTGCATAGAAACATGGTGTTTCAAAGGAGTTTTGAATTTTCAGAAAAATAAAAAAAAATTTCTACATAATTGCTCGAAATGTCACAAAAGCTAGTAGATTCATCTAAGGAATTTCACCCCCCAACCAAAATCTTACATTGTCCTCAATGTAACAAGATATGCAATATGCATGATGACATAAAACAAAGGAGAGTGAGAGTACCTGAGGTAGCAAGCTGATCAATTCTAACATCTTCCATTGTCTTGATGAGACTTATTCAATCCTAATTGCAAAAAAAAAAAAATCCTAACCTACTTACCTACCTTTGATTAGTTCGATCAACTACATGACCAAATTTGAGCAGGATCTTCATGAATTTCATTAAGTTTCTCATGAGGACCATCTAAAATCCTACTCGACAGTACACATGGATGCGTTTCTTCATTAATGTCCAATCATAATGTGCACCACATGCATGTAAGGAGGAGATAAGAACAGCAAAAAGATACCTCCTCAAATTCTGAATTGGGTTGTGATTGATTAAAAACAGCCCCTCCCATCAGAATTGTCAATGGGCTGAAGAACTTATGATCGTGGAAAGACATTCATCAAGTATTCTTTAGTTTGGGTTGCCTCCACAAATTCAGAATTGCACAGTGCTTTCACAAACAATGGTAAAAAGTGTAAATTAGTGGAATGGTATTCTTCAGGCACCGACACCGTATCTAACAAAATGTCCAACTCCGTAATCATCTCATCATCAAGACTATAGGAGTGGGTCATACATTCCTCTGGGAAATTGAGAGAGTCGGATGAAGGCTCCTCGTTCTTCCTAAGTGATTGAATATATTCTATTTCAATGATAAGGGATTCCTCTTCTTTAGAGAGAAGGTTTTCCATATAAAGTTCGTCAGGGTTAGTGGAAGACATACATCACTCATAAGTTGATCGTTTGAAATTTCAGATTGTGCCACCCCATCATCTACAGAAACAGAATTTTCAACCCAAGGGAGTTCTTCCACAATAGAATTTGACATGTGTTGTTGGTGGAAGGACTAAAAAAGATCGACTTCGGCCATCTCTCTAGCAAGAATATCTTCCGGCGACTCATAAACATTCGGTCCTTTAGAAGAAGAAATCATGGGCTCATAATCATCCATTGAACCCTCATTGTAGTTAATCATACTATCACTTTTAGATTTTGTAGATTCCTCGAGTTCGTCAACCGTCATTGAAATCTCTTCATCATTCAAATAGAAGTATCTAAAAGAGATAGTTGCTTCACCATAATCGATGGTAATATTGGGATCACTGAGATCTATATCCTGTAAAAGTTTAGTCATTAAATCGGAGGAGGGTTGGGCTTGGATAGCCTCATCCTCCTCATTGTTAGGGATTGATTCAGTGTTCCCAATATCGATTTCAGGATTTTGAGAGGTTGGCGAGAGGTTTTGTAAGCATTGCTCAGTTATTTTTATAAACTCTCGCAGCATATCCTCAAGAGTTCATGTCGGTTGTGGCTCATGAGAAAGAGACTCTTGAGGATAATTGTTAGCATCCATGGTTGGCTCATTTTCCAAGTTGAAATTTTGATGCTCCCACCAATTTGGATTATGCATTACATATGTTGGGCTTTTAAATGGTTGTTGATATGTGTAGCCATACAAGTGATCATGCATTGTCCTAACCGATGGAACATTATTCATCTCTTTCCGATACTCTCCTATTGTCTTACCCGATGAAAAGTTATACACATTGTTCTTATTTCAGTAATCTCGCAATGTCTTATGTAGGGGAGTATTAGAAGTAGATTAAGTCTTAGGAAAATACTCATGCTTATAATGGTTCCCATCATAATGATTTTGGATTCCATGGTCCGACATCCCATCTTCCAAAAGGTATGCATAATAGAAAGAGAGATTTGGAGATGTTACCCGTAAAGGTGAGAACTATGTCAACAACTAAGTCCTTACAAAACACAAAAACAGAAAATTGTTAAAAATTTAGAGAAAATCAGAAAACTACTTCTATAAAAACTGAAAATCCTACCTAACTAAGACTACTCTATAGCTACCAGAATAATTAGAACCGTTAAACCTCTTCCCCGGCAGCGACTCCAAAAACATTTTGCTTCCCCAAGTATAGGGTTGCGATGTAGTAATAATCTCGGTAAGACCGAGGTTGATCCACAGGAAATGAGGTAAACAATTCTAACTACTCTAACAACTAGAATCTAAAATGGTTTATGAAATCAATTTTTAAACATGAAATAGAAAAATCTAATAATAAGGAGAATTAGAGCATCAAGGATCCACTTATAGCTATCTTTGATGTATAATTCGCATAGGTTTCTCAATTACACAACTAGAATCGAAATCAAATCCTATCTAGCCGGAAGATAGAGCGGTTATAACAAACAATCTGTCGTATGTATGATTCATATACATAATTCCCTCAATTCAAGTTAGGACTTGAGCACACTCAATTGCATAGGTCAATCTTAGTTCCAATAGCTTAAGATCACAACCATGAGAAGCATTAAACTCTGTCATAAAGCATAACTATACCATGATTTGAACTTCATTCAAATCACATAAATAATCACACATAATTCAGAATTTTCAGAAAAATAGAACTTTGGTTTGAAGTTCCCACATGAAGATCCAAGTCTAGAGCGTAGTGAATCCGATTCCTCGGAGCGTACAGTTCTAGATCTTTGCAAAACAATTAAGAAACTAATGTAATTCTTCCAAACATTCATGAGTCATCATAAGATTAAGAAAAACTACTTAGAACTTTATTAAAACTCAACAAACCATTGTTCAACGTTAAGAATTCAACTTGAAACCATTAAAAACGAATTAAACAATCTAAGAAAACTATAAGCTTCACCTCTTAGCTCTGGCTAAGAGGTTAACTAATGAAAAGCATAAAAACAAACTAGAACTAGAACTAGATGAAAATAAAAACTAGTTGTAGAAAGCTAGGAAGCCTCCTAGGTCTTGATCTCTTTGCTCCCCACGTTGCTAGATGGGTTAGGAAGAGGCTGTAGGGTCCTTTTATAAAAGAAATCTCACACTAACTTGGAAACTTCGAGAAAACGCGAAGTCCTTTCGCAATTTGGAAACTTAAAATTGAAAATCAGAGTTTCTCTAACACCATAGACTTGTTTAACGATTGGTCTAGCGACCGTTTTAGCTACCGGTCTAAGAAACCAAAAAATATTCCAACAAGCTATGTTTCTTTGGACTCCTGAAGACCTGTCTGGCGACCAGTCTAGCAATGTAGACCTGTCTGGGAAGCTGTTTGGCAACCGGTCTTGGGACAGGTGTTAGGACAGGTCTTGAGACAGGTCTTGGGATAGGTCTTGGAACTATTTTTTCATATTTTCTTCTTTTTCTCTTCTCTTTCTTTCTTCTTCTTTCCTCCACCTTTTGGCACTTGTTCTATTGATCTTCAATGCATACAAAGTGACTCTTTTAACCATGAATTGGTGAAGTCTCCCTCTCATTCGTACAATCATAAAAACATGTATTAGATTAGTCTTTAAACATGAAAACCATGCATAATGTGATGATGAAAAGGAGTTAGAAAATGTAATTTCATGGCTCAACATATGTCTCTCTCACTGCATGGACTCTGACAATCACATGATTTTAGAGATAGTGCGTGCATTGATAGATGTTGCACTGGTCCTCAAAACTGATTGATGGAGGCTAATTTTTTGAAAAATTGCCCCTTGCTAATTCAAGACCTCTATCGTCAAGTATAGAAGCACCAAAGCTTGACTTAAAACTACTATTACCTTTTGAGCTGAAATACGCCTATTTAGTGGAAGTGTATTGGGGGTTTCTTGCTTCCATTAGTTGAGTTAATTTTCCTCTGGTGACTAGTGGCTAGCATGAAGTGTATTGGGGATTTTTCACTTCATGTATCAAGCTTCTAGCCACGGTACCTTAGCTAGAGCATGTATTCCATGCATCGCATGAATAAGACTTTTCTTTAGTTGTTTTGTTTTGGATAAAGATATCATCGTATTGCGTTACTCTGAGTTTTGTTTATAATTATTCTTGATTTTCTTGGAGGGAATATTCCTCACTATGGTATTGATTAACGTTATCCCAAACACACTTTAGATGATACAGGTGAAGATCCGGGTATTGAACCCGATCCTCAAGGAGAAGAGTTCGATGGTTCGTACAATCACATGGCGGACGACGATATTGGAGAAACTTAGTTGATGACTTTATTTATTAAATATTTCTTTTGAGTAATTAACACATTTATGGAAATTGTAATAAGTCTTCAATAGAAGACTTATGTTGATATCTTGATTAATTAGTATGGATATTGGTTGATTACCTTATTAAACATTGATGATGACGTAGTAAGTTTGATGGAATAAGATGACGTTTTTTTCCACCATTGTGCTCGAATACCATATTTCTTTGTTTGATGGTTTAATTATTCTATAAGTCACTTGGAAATTCGGCTGTCGTGTTAATACACGAGAGTCGAAAATCTCGGGTCGTTACAGTTGGTATCAAAGTGCAACCGGGACCTTTGGGTAAGAAGCTCAATTCATGTCATAATAAATACACCTTAGGGCTTAGGTTCCCATGTACTAGAAACGAAACACCTAAGTTCAATCCCCATTAGATGCATGAGATGTTATGAACCTAGAAACCCAAATTTAGACTCCTTGGAATCATTAAGGTAACTGATAAACGTAGAAATCTAAAATTTTAGGGTTTTGGGGAAGTGGATTCCCATTTTTTCTAGAATTTTTGGGGCTCTCATCAATTCCCTATATTTAGGCCAGCATTAAGCTGAGTTGTGGGATTTAACTCCCTCAAATCTTAAAGCTAGCTATATTATTTTGAATTTCTTTTATTAGGATAGATTTTCCGAACCAGCATCAATGTCACCGTTAATAATTATATTTTCATAACTTCAAAATTTTTGAAACTTTTTCTGGAGGTTCCTAACTCATCATCAAACATCTCCTCAAACTTTCAGATTAATCTGACATCTAATAAAATCATGAAAATTCTATCAGTAGAGAAAACTCTACGTTAGAAGTTGTTGGCCTGCTACATTTTTCAGACTTGTAGAGGTCAGAATCATATCTTACCAGAGGATTTTTATTTTGACAAACATTAGGGTGATTCCCCACCTAACCTGCAACTTACCCTCCAAATTTCAGATGAAACCAACGTTCGTTTCGAGAGATACAATTCTGAGAGAGCGATCAAGTCTTGGGTTTTAGATTCACTACCTGCGAGCTAGGTGAACCATTAACCTCAATTTTTCTGATTAATGCCCCAGTAGATTTTGCTTTAGAAGCATCCCCTAACCTCTAGAACACTTATTTTTAGCTTAATGGCCCCTAAGAGGAAATCTTCGAGAAATGTTTCCACGACCTCACCCCAACCTGAGACACCACCCATGGCTAACACATCGACCCTGCCTCGAACCCCCCAGTGACCTCAGTGGGAGGGAATTCCAATGTACCGCAACCTTGGGAAGCCATGTTTGGTGCGCTTGACCGCCTCACTGGTATCATGCAATAGCAACAGAGCCAACAACAAGAGCAACAATCTAGGCACCAGGCCCTCTTAGAACAACTTGTGACTTTAGTGACACCTGGCCAAACCTCGACCTCTTACGATGTCTATGCCCCAGCCCCAGTCAGAAGTGTGCATGCCTCCTAAAACGCCAACCCCTACATCTCCATCCCTCAGGAATAGGCAGAAGCATGCATGCCACTCGCAGCACCTACTCACGCCCCACCTCCCATGCAGCCTAGGTTCACTTTGCCTGAAGAAACCATCCTGATAGAGAAGTTCATGAAACTGCGCCCTGAGCCGTTTATAGGCAACCTCGACCCCACTAAAGCCGGATTTTGGGTGAAACAAATGCTGAAGAAGTAGGACACTATGACGTGCCCCCTGCAGCACCGAGTTGCACTAGCAGCTTATATGTTAGAAGAAGCAGCTAATAGTTGGTGGCAAGCGATGAAGAGGATGGTCCTTGTAGGCTTCTAGTGGATATGGGAGGCTTTTGTGCTAAGTTTTATGACCAGTATTTTCCTAAGGCCTATAAGAAGGAGAAGATGTCCGAGTTTCTCAGATTAAAACAAGGAAATATGATCATGGCCCAATATGAGGACAAGTTCGCAGAGCTAGCAAGTTGCGTATTTAAGGCCATGGAAGATATCAAGTACAAGATGCACAAATTTCAGGAGGGGCTAAGGCCAAGTATCAGGTCCAGGATTAGTATCTTGAAGCTTCAGACTTACGAGGAGATCATGGACTGCGCTTTGATCGCAGAGAAAGACATGAAGCACTACCTTCAGCAGTGTAATCAGGTTAAGCTGTCAAGTCAAAAGTCGAGACCTGCACCAAGTATCCAGCCAGCACTCGAGAAGAGGTAGAAGCCGATTCACCCTCAGAACAACACTCTTGACCGACGACAGAATCAAGACCTGAGAGCCTGCCATTATTGTGGGAAGTTGGGGCACCATATTGCTGACTGTTACAAGAAGATCGCAGATGAAAGGAAGGCAACCCTGCAAGGGAATAATCAGAACCAACGACCTCAACAAGCATCGAAGCCAAATCAAACTGCCAGCCCTCCTATTCAGAAGAAAGATGCAGCGACTTCGAATCACAAGCCTCAAGGCCGCCACTATGCCATGGCCCCACCTGAGTATGTGGAAGAAGCCCCCCGAGCAGTTGAAGGTACTATCTTCATTCGTGATATTCCTGTTGTAGTATTATTTGATAGTAGTGCTTTCATTTCCTTCATATCTTCTTCCATGGTAGCTCGGTTAGAACTAAAACTTGATCATCTAGAAGAAACCATTACTGTAGCCTCACCTATGGGGCAAATCATGGAAATAAAGAAGGTATGCTAAAAATGCCGCATAGTTATTGGTGAAATTAGTTTTGAAGTAGACTTTGTGGTGATGAATATGAGGACGTTTGATGTGATCCTAGGAATGGATTGGTTAGTTAAACTCCATGTGAGCATAGAATTCTATGCTAGAACCATCTCCCTTGTCGGTCCGGGTCGAACCCCATTAGTGTTCCAAGGGAAGAAGTCATTGAACGCTTGATGAGTGTAATGGAGGAAGTACCACCTGAATTGACCATTGAACAAATCCAAGTGGTAGGAGAGTTCTCTAAAGTTTTTCAAGATATTCTCGGGTCACCTCTTGAGCGTGAAGTGGATTTCGCTATTAATCTCTTACCAGGTACCGCACCCATAGCCCTGGGTGTGTATCACATGGCCCCAGTCACGTTGCAAGAGCTTAAGGTGCAGTTAGAAGAGCTCTTAGACCAAAGTTTCATTCGCCTGAGCATTTTGTCTTGGGCCGCTCCTGTCTTATTTGTGCGGAAGAAGGATGACTCGCTTCGGCTATGAATTGATTATAGGAAGTTGAACTAAGCCACCATCAAGAATAAATATCTTCTCCCGTGCATAGACGATATTTTCGACTAGTTGAGAGGAGTGCA
Source organism: Liriodendron chinense (assembly GCA_003013855.2). Classification (NCBI taxonomy): domain Eukaryota; kingdom Viridiplantae; phylum Streptophyta; class Magnoliopsida; order Magnoliales; family Magnoliaceae; genus Liriodendron; species Liriodendron chinense. Next base: position 889,570 of record PVNU02002397.1, read on the forward strand.
ATTCTTCACTAAGATTGACCTGAGATCTAGATACCATCAGTTACGTGTAAAGAAGGAAGATATACCCAAGACCGCATTCAGGATAAGATATGGGCACTATGAGTTTCGAGTCATGCCATTCGGTTTGACAAATGCCCCCACGGTATTTATAAATTTGATGAATCGTGTCTTCCGGCCATATCTTGACAAGTTTGTCATTGTATTCATTAATGATATATTGATTTATTCTAAAGACTGAAGAAGAGCATGCCTAACACTTGCATATAGCTTTGCAGACCTTGAAAGATAATCAATTGTACACCAAGCTTAAGAAGTGTGACTTTTGGAAGGAATAAGTTAAATTCCTTGCTCACGTGGTGACATGAGAAGGAAAATCAATAGACCAGTCTAAAGTAGATGTTGTGCGCCAATGAAGTTAGCCGACCTTAGTCACCGAGGTCCAAAGTTTTTTCGGCCTTACAGGATATTATAAATGCTTTATCAAGGAATTCTTGAAGATCGCCCGGCCAATGACTGAATTAACTAGAAAGAGTTTACGTTTTGAATGGAATAATAAGGCAGAAGAGGCATTCCAGTCATTGAAAAAGTTGTTAACATCTGCCCCTGTTCTCACATTGCCCGAAGGAGTAGAATATGTGGTTCACACCGATGCATTGAGGGTATGATTGGGTTTTGTATTAATGCATAAGGATAAGGTGATAGCTTACCCCTTCCATTAATTGAAGGTGCACGAACAACATTACCCTACCCATGATCTAGAGTTAGCCTCCGTAATAGTCGCATTAAAATTTGGAGACATTATTTGTATGGCAAGCAGTTCAAGTTGAATACGGATCATAAAAGCTTGAAGTACTTATTTCAGCAGAAGAATCTTAACATGCGCTAACGTGGATGGATGGAAACGTTAAAAGACTTTCAAATCGAGCTATGTTATAATCCTGGGAAAGCTAATGTGGTAGTTGATGTACTAAGTAGAAAGAAAATCCATGTGGGGCCAATGGCGTGGATTATGAAGAAGTGGGAAATGTTTAATTTTATCAAAGACTTTGATGTCAAGTCAAACCTCGGCCAACGTAAAGCAAGCTTAAGCAACATCTCTGTAGAACCTAACCTATTTCGCTGGATTATCGATGGCCAGAGCATAGACAAAGAGCTTCAAGAAATTATTGTCAGGGAGTCTGATGTGGAAGGAAACAATGAATGGCGTATTGGTTCTGATGGTGGAGTTCATTTTCGTAACTGCCTCTGTGTCCTAAGTGATACGATCCTGAAGCGAGAATTATTGGAAGACGTGCACCGATATAAGCTAACAATTCACCCAGGTAGTTCGAAGATGTATTAAGACATGAAAAGGCAGTATTGGTGGATTAATATGAAGCGCGAGATTGCAAAATTTGTGTCGAAGTATCTAACATGTCAACAAGTAAAATTCGAGCATAAGAAACTAGTTGGACTGCTAAATCAACCCGAGATTCCTGCCTAGAAGTGGGAACATATTGCGATAGACCTTATCACAGGATTACTACGAACGAAGAATAAGCACGATGCGATATGGGTCATTATGGATTGATTAACCAAGTCAGCTCATTTTGTCCAAACACGAGTCTCTGCTCCAATATCGAAACTGGCAAAATTGTACATGAAGGAAACAATACATTTGTATGGAGTACCGGCGTCGATTATTTCAGATAGAGACGCGCGTTATACGTCTTCATTGTGTTCTAAAATGCAGCAAGCGATGGGTACCTCGTTAAATTATAGTACCGTTTTTCATCCCCAAACTAATGGTCAGACTGAAAGAGTACTTAATGAAATCCAAGAAGATATGCTAAGTGCTTGTGTGTTAGACTTCAAAGGAAGATGGGAAGATTATTTACCTCTTACGGAATTTGCATATAATAATAGTTTCCAAGCGAGTATCGAAATGGCTCCCTTCGAAGCATTATATGGTCGCCCATGTCGTGCGTCGCATTGTTGGGCAGAAGTTGGAGAACGAAGTTTGATTGGTTCGAAGATTGTGCAGATTACCTCCGAGAAGATAGAAATCATCCGTAAGCATCTTCAGATAGCTTAGAGCCGGCATTGAGATCATGGGTTCTGAAAAGTATCTCCAATGAAGGGGATGATACACTTTGGAAAGAAGGGTAAGTTAGCACCACGATACATAGACCCGTTCGAGATTCTTCAACATGTTAGAGAAGTAACATACTATCTTGCCTTACCTCCTCAGCTATCAAATGTGCACAACGTTTTTCATGTCTCTATGCTAAGTACGAATGAGACAACTCTCACATGATCGAGTGGGAGAAGGTAGAGATACGAGACGACACATCTTACGTAGAAGAGCCTTTACGAATCTTAGACCGGAAGGATCACATCCTGCACACTTAAGTTATCTCTCTAGTTAAAGTTTTGTGGATATTTCACGGCGAAGAAGAGGCTACTTGGGAAAGTGAAGAAGGGATGAAGAAGGCATATCCGCATCTTTTTGTCAACAACGCATAGGTAAACATCAAGGACGAAGTTCATTTCTAAGGGGGGTGGATTGTAATGCCCTGGTAATTTTCGAGAATTTGCATGAATTTTATTTAAATTTTATTTCAATATATTATGGACCATTGATTTTGAATTGAGAATAATGGACCAATCGTAGCAAATCCGATAGGGACCCCTTTACAAAACTTTCTTATAATGATCCCATAAACATCGTCGAAAAATCGGATTTCAAAAATCATGTATTTTCAGGTAATTACGAAAATGTCATTAGTTAAACTTAAGTTAAACTACCATTTTTTTAAGTATTATAGTTTTTTACGATCATCTTCACGTAAAATTTCATATATAAGCTTTTGGACATGATTTAACTATACACATCAAATTTCAACCCTCTGATCATCCTACAAATGCCCTAATCAGAAATTGGATCATAAGTGGGCCACCCAACCTCAGACCCGACTCATTTTTGTTGTCAACACCTAAAATCGCGAGGTCCACATGCTAGTCAAAGTGGATTTCATATAAACATCACTATGGGGCCCGCATGTGCAGCGCATAGAGCCCACTATGTTTGACCGCGTTTCACGCGAGCAAGCGGGCTCGTTCGTCAGTTATCATTGCTGGACCCACGGTGGTCCACCCTGTGGACCCCGGTTCGAATATCTGAGTTGTCCATCTTCTTCTCCACCATCCAAAACCCCCTCTTATGTAATATCTTCTAATTTTATCGTAAATCCAACTCGATCTCAACATCTAAGCGAATTAAGCTTTGCAAAAATCTTCCAATCCAGAGATTCTCCTTGCATGGGAAGCTAGGAAAACTTCTAGAGGATCCTGAGGATCCCTCCTAGCTATCCAACGTGGCCTTTTTTATTGAAAATAGAAATTTCTTCTTTCTTGAAATAGTTTTCTCTAGAACCTTCTCTTATGCAAGAAACCTATCAAACGAATGTGGAGCCTCAGCTTATGGTCCATGCCTGCCTAAATAGACTAATCGAAACCCATCCTAGGTGTCCGATCGTCAGATAAATTGTCCATTTGCAACTTTCCATTCTTGTTTCCTCTCTTTTCTTAAAACTTATCGCTGACCATTTGATCATGTGTGGGCCCCATTTTAAAATATGATATGTCTTTTTTGTAGCCCATACCCATCATAACCCACGTCCAAAACCTTCTTTCAAACCATATGGTGTATACTTTCCAAAGTGGCCTATAACATCTCAAATTTCATCTTTAAACAATGATCGTCTATCTATTTCTTGTATAGCCTCTCTAAACCCTAGAATCTGACCCAACATCTATAAATAGGGCCTCTCTTGGCCATAGGGAGCACTACCCACGAATTTAGAGAGAGAGAGAGAGAGAGAGAAGGTTTTCTTATATTTTCCAATGGCTAGGATTCTCTACAACCCTCTTCTAAGTCCATTCTAAGGTGAGGATTAATCAATTCAAGTCATTTATCCATGTTGTGTAGAAGTGTAGATACTTTAATTAAGATCTTTTAACATAGTTTATGATAGTATTGAATGATATTGTTGGCTTATGTAATATAGCAATAATCATAGGTTTTACATGATAGTTTTAATATATTATCTTATGGTTTATACTTATAATTGTTTGGATGGAAAATTATAATTATTTTTATGAGAGAATCATGTGAAGATTTAGCTTGATTTGTATTTTGTTTATGATGATGATGATTATTTCATGTATTGTATGAATAAGATCATTGATGTGGATAATGCATTATTGTGCACCCGTTGTCCCTTATTGATGAGATTACATGATGTAAAGAAATGGAGCCGTGAGAGGCGTACATGATTGGAAAGATGATCTTGGTGTAATCATGATTGTATATTTGATGGTTACTAAGGGATCATTGTGATCGCATTATGATTAAGATGGATTCATGGGCCGTACTAGTGTAATTGGTGATTTTTGTCGTGATGAACATTATTGATTATTGGAAACATGATTGAATGATAGAATGGGACAAGGAGTGAACTTTGATGACATTTGAATTCTCATAATCCGAGGTTGGTGGCATGGACACTAAGCCTAAGCTGTCGGCCTATACTGGGTCACTCGCAACTCCCCATAGTGTCTATTGAGTTATTTAAAATGGTTGTATATAAAATACTTAATAAAAAGATAAACAAATTCATGCATACACTAGGGCTCGAATTGGTGAGCTAGCCCCTCTGAGTGTCACGGATGAAGTTTTAGGATCTTGTTCCACTTCTTGCCGTACACTATCTAGTGGAATTGTATTGGGGGTTTTCCGCTTCCATTAGTTGGGTTAATTTTCCTCTAGTGACTAGTGGCTAGCATGAAATGTATTGGAGATTTTTCGCTTTATGTATTGAGATTCTAACCAGGGTACCTTAGCTAGAGCATGCATTCCATGTATCGCATTAATAAGACTTTTCTTTGGTTGTTTTGTTTTGAATAAAGATTTCATCATGTTGCGTTACTCTTAGTTTTATTCATAATTATTCTTGATTTTCTTAAAGGGAATATTCCTAACTATAATAGCAATTAATGTTATTCCAAACACACTTGAGATGATGCAGGTGAAGATCTAGGTATTAAACCCAATCCTCAAGAAGAAGAGTTTAATGGTTCGTACGATCACATGGTGGACAATGATATTGAGAAACTTAGTTGATGACTTTATTTATTAAATATTTATTTTGAGTAGTTGACGCATTTATGAAAATTGTAATAAGTCTTCAATAAAAGACATGGGTTGGTATCTTGATTAATTAGTATGGATATTGGTTATTTACCTTATTAAACCTTGATGATGACGTAGTAAGTTTGATGGAATAAGATGGCGTTTGTTTTCACCATTGTGCTCGAATGCCATATTTCTTTGTTTGATGGTTTAGTTATTCTATAGGTCGCTCAGGAATTCGGTCGTCGTGTAAATACACGAGAGTAAAAAATCTCGGGTCATTACACAACTAGACCAAAAGAAGCCCCAACAAAAATGGATGTAGTATGTCAGATCCAGCTCTAGTCCTACGTAGGGCATGACATAACTAGGCCCCAAGCGGTATGGATAGAAAAACTTCACTCCGAATAGGGAGAAATTGCTTCGTAGTGTGAACCGTAAATCGGCAATAACTTTTATTCCAAGTATCATTACATGACGCACGGCCTATGAATTTTTACTATGACAAGTTAATCGGTGTTAACCAACCTCGTAACAGAAACTTACTATTTTTAGTGAGTTTTAATATATGTCGTCTTCTTAGGAATTAATTTTAATCATGCTACGCATCATCCGACATGATTAAATTAGGACTTTCTATTTTTAATAAAATTTTCTATTTTAGGTAAATTATAGTTTAGCCAAATTAGGACTCCTAATTAGGGTTTTTGCTTTTCTTTATAAGTGGTGTAATCGTGAAGTTTAAGGATTATTAAATAATAAAACTTCGATTTATTTTCTTTTATCCCGTGGATTCAAGGTTTTGCATACTTGAGGTAGATGGTGATCTTCCTCCTCACACCCTTCCTTGTGTTAGATAGTGAGCACATTTGTGAGTGATCCAACTCTCTATTAGGTGGGCCTGACCATATAAGTTGGTCCACTTCTTAAAGTGTAGTTTATGAGTGTAAAAGAGAAGAATACTATATGGTACACATGAAACTTACACTGTACATTGGTACTACATTGTATTTGTGTTATACGGAGTAATTGCTTCATCATGTCAAAGACAGAGGTATATATATCTAAATTACCTAAATAACCATTTTTACGTTCAAAATCCCTTTCAGCATCCCTTTAAGCCATAGGTTTACGAATTTCCAAAGGTTAATTGCGTGGGCAATGAAGTCCGGGGCTACTCGCATTATATATACTAGAGAGTACTTTTTTTCTAGTTTTGCTTTTTTATTTCCATATTCTTTAATCATCTATCATTAGTTTAATCTTTTTTACAAGTCTCCCTCCTAATTATGTGCAAATGGAATGTTGTTAGCTGACTATTTCCAAGATTTCAATGTTATGGCCCACTATATCAATGGAGCATCTTGATTCTTGGTCTAGAACACCTAATCATCTTGGCCCAACTGATGCAATGCCATATTATATTGGAGAGAGAGAGAGAGAGAGAGAGAGAGAGAGAGAGAACCTTCTTGTGAGAGAAGTGGGTTTTGAGACCAAGGTCAGCGTCGAGTTGGGAACCATATTTTTCGAAGTAAGCTTTCTTAACTAGTCGTATCTCAGATGGGGTGCGAGAACATATAACTTCGGTCAGAGCTGACAGATCAAAGGTCGTCAGTGTTAATGCCTGGTCCACTATTGTTGCATCACGCTCTGCTGGATCAAGCATCCAAAGCATAACTGCTTTCTGAAACAAACAAAACAACGAAATTAGATACATCTTAGAGAAAAGCCTATCTGATCCTCTAGTTTATGTGGGTGCCCCGCTGCTTATTGATCTAGACCATCGAATAGACTCTGCAGTTATTACCCAAACTCCCCTTGTGACTCTTTGATCAGAACCTTGAAAGTCAGATGGTTAATAATAAAATATGGTACCGGTTCATGATCAATAGAAAAAGGGCCATAAATTCAACGTCTAAGATTTTCTAATATGGGAGATTGCACGACCACTATCTATGCAGGGACCTGTAAGACTGGCGTTCAACATCTCTGAGATGTAGGCATACGGAAGCAGATTGCGGGGTGTCCCAGTCTCTGATGGTCTGTTGATGTCACCATGTTATGTGGGGCCCACCATGATCTATGTGTCATATCCACACCATCCATACATTTGAACAGACCGCTTTAGAGAATGAGCCCAAAACTCAGGCAAATCCAAAGCTCAAGTGGACCACACAAAAGAAAGCAGTTGGGATTGAACGCCTATAATTGCAAACGTCTTGTAGGCCACAGAAATTTTGGATCAAGCTGATATTTATATTTTCCCTTCATCCAGGTCTATGTGAACTTATGAACCGATTGGATGGAAAATAGACATCATGGTGGGTCCTACGAAGGCTATAGCGGGGGCGTCATCATCCCAACTCCTCTCTGTGGTGTGGTCCACTTGAGCTCTGAATATGTCTCGTTTTTGAGTTATTGCGGTTAGAGCATGGAGACGTCAACACACCACCGCTTGGTGGCCAACCGCGCAAGCCGCGCTTCCTAGGCAAACCCTTGGCCTTAAGTACTCGTGCGTAAAGCTCAATCTCTTGAATTCCATTTTTTTTTTTTTTTTAAATATTCTCTCTTCTTTGAGTTACTAACGTATGCTGCCCTCCCTTTTGAGGGATACACAGTAAGACTCCATTTTCAATAATTTCATATGGATCTTCCATTCCAAACTAGAGTCATAACATACCTCATTTATGGTCACGAAACACATCCTAGTTAACTTCCGTTGAATTTGGTTATTAAAGAGGATAGTCGACAATTAAATTTAATAATTAATTTTTGCTTTGGCCATGACTTTGTAGAGATGAGAGAAATTTCCATCTATCCTTGGGGAAACTGTTGGAAATGGACGCCTAAAATCAATGCACAGATGCCACCGACTGGCTGGCTAACCGACTAGTCAGTTAGAGAGGAAATCAAGACAGCAGTCGCTGGACCGAATTTGGGTTCTGTCAACCGGTTGGCTGGTCGCTCAGCAAGGGCATCGGCTGGTCGATGTTGAACTTCGACGGATCATCAGTCTCCCTGTTGAAGTTGGATTCTTACGCGGGTTTGCGCAAGGAGTTTATATTTTCGATTTTCTCCTATATAAGGGGATGTATCACGAGAATAGAGGTATCCTAGATTGTGTCTTAGACGGGAAAAGTGATTAAGAGAGGTTCTAAGTGAGAAAAAGAGCTTAAAGAAGAGAGTTTTCTTCTTGGGAAAGCTTGGATTTCTCTTGTGGGCTTGGGTTTTGGGTCTTGAGTTCCATCTCTTGTAACTTCTGATATTATAGTAGATTGGTATCGCTTTGTGCCGTGGTTTTTTACCCGTGAGGAGTTTTTCCACGTTAAATTCGGATTGTCTATGTGTGGGTGGTTGCATGTATTGTGATTGCATTGTATTGATTGTTTGATTCAACTTGCTACTTGTGTTCGGCTTTACTTCTGCTACCGGCCCTCCTATCCCAACAACTGGTATCAGAGAGATCGTTAAGGTGTAGCAGAAATTTGGATCTGAAACAAAAGCATAACATCGGACGATTAATTAAACAATAAAGATTATCTTTAGCTTAAAATTCTAAAAGAAAAAAATCTCTAAATCTCATATACTAGAGACCACATGTGAGTATGGGTAGAGAAGGGTGTTTTCCCCTTTTTTTCATCATCATTGATGCCCCTCAGAATTTCCAATCATAAACCAACTCTACGAATCATTCTAATTGGGGAATTTTTTATTCCCCAAATTTTATTATCTACTCAATTGCAGATTCTAAGCTTCATCAACAAGTGACAACTCCAAATCAAATACAACACATTCTTGAATCAACACCACACCCACGCTTACGGAGGGTGTTCATAGATTTGGCAATTCCACTAAGGAATGCTTTTAATAGTTGTGTTCTAACTTGAAATGTGGGATTTTTTTTTTTTATTATTAGGGATTTATAGTTCTAGTTTTATATATATATATATATATATATATATATATATATATATATATATATATATATATATATATATATATATATATAATTTACATTAAACTTTTTTTATTATTGGGGATTTATAGTTCTAGTATGTTTATTTTTTGTATTTAATTTTTGCAATTTAGATTCTAATTATTTACTTCCATTCAAATAATTTACTGTTCCTGCTAATTTTATTCCGGTCATCTACTTTTATTAGAGTACGTAATTTATTGGTCCATAATTTACTTCATCCTCATTTATTTTCCTGCACTTCACTTTTTGTACCTTTTCTTTTACCGAAAGCCATTGTACCACTGGCATTGCATAACACTAACAGTACTACGGCCTTGCCACATAAGAACCTATCAGTCCGGTTGGGAATTCTTCTTCGATCCTATCAATGCGAAGTGTTGGGTCCTTTCAATCTATGCGTCAAAATGTACTAAGTTTTTTTAATAAAAAAAAAAAAAAAAACATCAACAACAACAACAACAACGTAGATGGATGAGATCATGCCTGGACATGATGATCTTGTATATAATGTCTCCAATGTAGCTATGTTAATGTCAATCTTCCTAACTCAAGGAGTCTCTCCTTGATTATGCAGGCAGCTCCGAAAGAGGATGCATTTTCCACTTAGTAGGGGAAAAGGAAACGCATTTGGGAAGAGACCTACACCAAGCCCGGTCATTGACAGGTAGGGCTGGGCTGGGCTGGGCTGGGCTGGGCTGGGCTTGGGCCTGAAAAAATAGAATTTTGAATATAGTTGGCCCGATTGCCTAGCCCAAAACAGTTCAAAATTCGGATAGAGGCCTAACCCAAACCTAGCTATTGACAACTCTAGTTTCAAGGGTGTACTTAGTATGATGTTCCACCACCCATGTATCATACTGTGAAGGAAATTCGTTAATCCACCTCTATCATGCACATACCCATGATCTAATCTCACAACTGTCAAGGCCATCCACTAATGATTTAGGTCCTATGTTGATCATAAAGTAGACCATCGGATTTGGTCCATCACAAATTTCATTAGTTGAAAACCTTTTATAAGTTTATTAAAAAATTAAAAAAATCACTTAATGAATTTCTTATTTGAATAGATCTCACCTCAAATAAGTTCCATCATGGTACAATTAGTGGGTCCATTATTGACCCATGTGTTAGTATATGAAAAAAATTACATTTTCAAGTAATAATGAAAGTGCACAACGCATATTTAGACAGTAGATGAAGAGGCAAACAGTGTCTGATAAAAGTGATTCCTGATCAATTACAACGGATATCGAGGGATATTCACCTCGAATACCAAGCATGTTCTAGTTAAGGACGCTGCAGTTGTATTACGGCCACCATTTTATGGGCAAGCGATGTTTGATCAGCCTGATTCCAAACTTAGCTCGTAAGTTGTTTGATTAGCTTTCCAACAAATGCAAAATTATCCCAATCTGGCCGTTAATGAGAAAGTTATGGTTACTCTCTTGAGATTTATCTGTGCAAAGAAAACTGAGTGCACCAGTTAAGTGGTGACATTACTTGGGCCATTAGTGTCATACCACATGGCGCCACTACCTGGTGGATTACAGATGCTGCTTAGCTGTAAACTAATGCTTAAATGATGTATTAAAGATTGTTAGGTGGTGGCTCCTCCCCTTCTTGTTCTCTATAAATAGAAAAGCAAGCCCCATTTTAAACGCAACAACAACTCATTTCCCTCGAAATTCGTTTGTCCCTCTCCATTCTTCTTGTTTTTCCTTTGCAGGTTTCTTTGGATCTGAGATCTGAGATTAGATCAAAGGTCCAACAACTAGTAGCTGCAATCAAGGCCGAGCAATCCTCAACCACGATCGATGTCCAATGATCTGAGGTTCGCAATTGATCTCTAATCAGCTATAATCATCAAGTAGCAGATGGCTTCAGATCATCTCTACGAACTAATACAACCTCAAATTTCCTTCATGATCTGGAATTTTCAGTCCCATTACTTGTTCGATTGCAACACTGTTGAAGCTCTAGTTATAGTTAGTCCCCCTCTACAATTAGGGCTGGTCATGAGCTGAGTCAGCTCGAGAAACTCGATTGACTTGACTCGAGAAAACTTGCCTCGACTGTGTGGGATGAGTCAAGTCGATTTGCATTTAGGAGCTCGAGTTAGAAATCCAGTCGAGTTCGAGCACTATGTCATTCGACTCGACTCGACTTGAAACTCGACTCAATTCATGCTCGACTCGGCTCAACCTCGACTCGAATCATTTTATATAAATAGTTGTTAAAAAAATACCATAATCTTCTTATTTCTTAGGGTTGAACGACTACTCCCCTTCTTCCCTTTTCCTCTTCTACTCATTCTCCTTCCCCCAAATCAACTCTTTGTTGGAGCTCAAAGAGATTGGTTCTCTCTCTCACTCTCCTTCAACCTCTCTCCCCTACACATTGGGGTCCAAGCCTAGGACATAAGACCCTCACACTTTTTTTTTCTTTTTTTTTCTTTTTTTTTTTTTTTTTTGGGGGGGGGGGGGGGTGGGTTGTAATTAATTCTACTATTTTGTTTAGGTAAGAACATTCGTTATTGAGCACATCTGATGGATTGAATAATTTCAAGTAAAAAACATGGTGAGCCCACAGTGGTTCTGTATTTTACGCGTTGCACAAGACAGGTATTACAGTGAGACCACACAACATACACATCTACAAAACAGGGGTAATAATAAATTGAGGTGGTTGCAAGCTCGCCTCGACTCAAGGTAAGCTCCCTTGACTCGATCTACTAGCTCACCTCGACCTCGCCTTGGAAGGTTTGGCAAACAAGGCAATCTCTAATGGTAAGCTCGAAGGTGAGCTCAAACTCGAGGAGAGCACAGATGAGTCAAGCCAAGCTTGACCCACCTTGACTCGACTCGGCTCGATGTACAACCCTATCTACAATAGATCTCAAATCCGAGCTCCAGATCATGGCCAGATCTATATCTCAATTCAAGGTTGGGTCAGACCTTGTTATGTAACGCCTTAGATTTTTGCCAACTTGGGAATTGTATGTCCTTAGGTATTATTTTTTATTTCTCCATTAGAGTGCATGTCTATGTATGTATTCACATGTGTTTGGGATTAAAAAGAGTGATTTTTCCAAGGGGAGGAAGAAATTAGCATGGGAGTTAAAAAAATCCCAAATTTCGGAAGAGTTTTAGACCATAGGTGGTCGGTGCATCGACCAGAGTTCAGCAGGGTTCGAATCGGACTGATCAAACATCGACGAACCAAGTAAATTTGGTTAGCGGGCTTCGGTGCGCCGAAGAATAATTCGGTGCATCGAGCAGACTGACAGCGTAGAAGTACTGACTTCAAAAATTCATATCTCCTTCGTTATAACTCTTATTGAGGTGATTCAAAAGCCAAATTGAAGATTTATGAGTCTAGTTTATATACAAATAAATAAATTATATAAAAAAAAAAAAATTACTTTAGGATGTTTTGGAAACTATCCAAAAAATCATCAGGTTCAGGCAGCATGTACTTCTAGAATTCTAATAATATTTCTAAAACTCAAAATATGATGAAATTTTGAGGGAAGAAAGTAAACTTAATGATGAATAAAAAATTATAAAAATAATTAAATATATAAAATCGCTAAAAATATTGCATGCAACTAGCCTGTTGAAACTAAAATTTTCTATAATGGTAAGTTGCTGTTGGACTGGACGTATCTTATTCATCTTAGAGTTTTAGGAGGCGTTTGACAAATCTACTAATAAGAGCTTATTTGCTTATTCTAAAAAAAAAAAACTCTTATTATGAAAATAAACCGTTTGGTAAAGCTTTCAGTTTAGAGCTTATTTTTTTAGAAAGTAGCAAAAAAACTCTTAAATAATAAGTGGTAGGGAGGTCACTTTTTCTTTAAGAGCTTATTTAGCTTAAGCGGGTAGACATTTTTAATTAATTTTTGGACAAGTTTGTCCTTAAAATTTGTAAGTAATTCCCATCTTGCCCTCTTCTCTTCTTTAGAAAATCTCTAAGGTGGGCCCACATGATGAACAACCCATATTGAAGGTAGGTTTCCACATCAAGGTGGGCCCACATAACGCATGGTCACATCAAAGGTAAGCCCCACATGATTGACGGTGAACACCAAAAGGTGGGTCCCACATGATGGATGAACCACATTAAGATGTGGCCCCACATGATGGATGGACTATCCACATCAAGTGGGCCCCATAAAATGGGCGGTTCATAGCAAAGGTGGGACCCATATGATGGATGGTGGACATTGAATGTGGGACCACATGATGGAAGATTGACATTCAATGTGGGACCACATGATGAATGACCCATATTAAAGGCTGGGCCCCACATGATGGATGGTCCATAGCAAAGGTGGGAACTACATGATGGATAATGGACATCAAAGGTGGGTCCCACATGATGGACTATCCACATCAAGTGGGCCCCACATGATAGATGGTCCACAACAAAGGTGGGACCCACATGTTAAATGGTCCACATCAAAGGTAGGATCCAAGTGATGGATGGTGGATATTGAATGTGGGACCACATGATGGAAGGTTGACATTAAAGGTGGGCCTATATGCTGAATGACCCATATTGAAGGTTGGACCCCACATGATGGACAGTCCACATCCAAGGTGGGACCTACATGATGGATGGTGGACATCAAATGGGTCCCACATGATGGACTACCTACTTGATGTGTGCCCCACATGATGGATGGTGGACATTAAAGATGGTCCCCTCATAATGAATGACTCATATTGAAGTGGGGCCCCACATCAAGGTGGGCCCACATAATGAAAGGTTCACATCAAAGGTAGGCCCCACATGTTAGATGGCCCACATCAAATTGTGGCCCAATATGATGGAACATGCACATCAAATAGGTCCCATTTAAATAGCAATCTACGTCAAAGGTGGGATCCACATGATGGATGATGGTCATTGAAGGTGGGCCCACATGATGTTCAGTTGATATCAACGATGGACTCACATGATGAACGACCCATAATGAAGGTGGGGTCCCACACAAAGAATGGTCCACATCAAGGTGGACCCACATAATAGTCGGAGTGGGCTTCACATGATAGAAGGCTCACATAAAAGTGTGGCCCCCTCATAATGGACAGTTGACATCAAGTGGGCCCCACTTAATGGACGGTCTCCATCTAAGGTCTCTCACGATGGATGACCCATATCCAAAGTGGGCCGTATGATGGATGATCCATATAGAATGTGCACCTCACACGATGAATGGTATATTAAAATTGGGTCCCACATGATGGATAATACACTTCAAATGTAAGGCCCACACTATGAACACATCAAATGTGGAGTGCACGTGATGGTGATGGGTAGTGGACATTGAGAGGCCCCACATAAAGGACAATTAGCATTGATGTTGGACCCCACATGATGGACGGTCCACCCAAACAACCACTTGGATTGCTCTTATTTTAAGTTATTATAATCTTTAAAAATGAAATCAACTACCCTTAAAAAAGCTCTTATTTGAAACTTTTACCAAACATGTTTATTTTAAATAAGAGTTTTTTTTTTTTTTAAGATTTTATCAAACGGGCTTATTTAAAACAAGAGCTAGAACAAAAAAAGCTTATTAAAGTAGCTCTTATTGAATTAGAGTAGAGATGCCAAACGCCCCCTTAGCATTCAATGTCTTCTTAAGAATTGCTTTTAATCATGTCAAGACCATCCTGGGTAATTAAATTACGATTTTCTGTTTTATTTATTTATTTCTTTATATATTTTACTATTCTGGATAGTTTACGGTTTAGTCGAATTAGGAATCAATTAAGGTGATTGGGACTGAATCACCATTTCACTAATTGCAAATAGACCATGTTGTGAACTTAGCTAATCCAAATCCCAAACCATCACGTACGAGAAATTTTGTTGTCCAATTTGTTCCAGAAATGTTTGGATTATCTAAACAAGCTCTTAACCACTCATTAGTGGGCCACTAAACCCGAAACTAAGGAAAAGCATCCGTCTTAGCGGGGTTGATGACGATGAACAAAGACTATGAACTGAATCACTCAAATTGAAGCCAATAGGGTAGTGCATGTGACATGTGAGCCTGCCCTGAATTTCTCAGAACTTTAATGGATTCTACTCACTCGAACTTACGCAAAGTTATGAGTTTCAAGCCGTTAGATTTTAATTAAACTTAGGATCCTAATCTTAAATATTTTCCCGCAAGTATCCCTAAAGTTGTGGTCCCGATCGATAATCGATGACCATAAAATAAACAATGCATCTTAACCGTTGATTGTCGCATCTAAAATATAAATAATCGTATCTTTAAGTGGATCTCCACTTGTGGAAACTATCTCATGGATTAGATTGACCCGGATGGACCCAAGTAAGCCCCTAAATTCTAGAAACAACCACCTATAGGGTTATAGCCAAGAACCAAGTTTGTAGGGCCATTTATGGCACATCTGGCACTATAAGTACCCCTCATTTGATAGCCCCTCTCCCAAATCTTAATTTTTATAGGGTTAGTGGCAAGGAGAGAGAAAAAGTAGAGAAAGAGAGGAAGAGAAGAAGAATGATGGGGGGAGTGTGAACTCATGTGGGAGCTCAGGTTTGGGTGCGGAACGTCACACCAAGCCGTTCTTCACCAATTTCGGTCCATCTTACCATTTCATGCCTTGTTTGTCCATAAAATTCATCGGTTAGCAATGTATGAAGTCTTCCCTTATTAAACAAAGGCTTGTTGAGGGAGAGTATGAGCCCATGTGTCATTCTAGCTCTATTAACGCCAAAGAAAGATGGAAGTTAGAGTATGTACATGGACAGTTGGGTGATAAACAAAATAACTATAAAATATAGATTTTCAATACCTCGACTGGATGACATGTTAGATGTGCTAGAATGCTCGAATGTGCTTTCCAAGTTGGACCTATGCAATGGGTACCATCAAATCCGTATCAGCCTAGGTGATGAATGGAAGATGGCTTTCAAAACCAATGAGGGATTATATGAGTGGCTGGTTATGCCATTCGGGTTGTCGAATGCACCAACTACCTTCATGCGGCTCATAAATCAAGTGTTGAAACTATTTATAGGCTTATTTGTAGTAGTGTACTTCGATGACATTCTAATTTACAGTCAGAATGAAACTAAACACATATGGGGCACCTTAGAGAAGTTCTTCAAGTTCTTCGTGACAACAAGTTGTAATTAAACCTGAACAAGTAAGATTTTCTGACAGATCACTTACTGTTTTTGAGGTTTGTCGTATCGTCTACGGGCATCTGGGTAACAAAGATAAAGTGAAGGCCATACGTGAGTGGCCTACCCCGACCAATATCCATGAGATTTACAGTTTTCTTAGATTAGCCACCTCGTACCGCCGGTTTGTCAGAGATTTTAGCTCCATAATTGCTCCCATCACTGATTACATGAAGAATGGTCTGTTCCAATGGACCGAGGAAGCTGATAGAAGCTTTGCTGAGATCAAACGACAGTTGTCCTCCACCCCGTGTTTGGTCCTTTTGAATTTTGAAAAAGTATTTGAGGTGGACTGCGATGTATCCTATGTGGGTATTGCGTAGTATTAACTCAAGAAGGCAAGTCAGTGGCCTTTTACAGCGAGAAACTAAGCGATGCAAGGAAGAAGTGGTCCAAGTACGAAATTGAACTGTATGCGGTGGTTTAGGCTTTACTACATTGGCAACATTATCTCATCCAGAGGGAGTTCGTTCTGTATACGAACCATCCAGCCCTTAAATTTATCAACAACCAGACTAACATTAGCCGTGTGCATGCCAAGTGGATTTCATTTTTGCATGAATTCACGTTCGTAATAAAGCACAAGTCTAGCCAGTAAAACAAGGTTGCCGATGTCTTGAGTCACCGAGCCGCCATTCTTGTCACTTTGGCTAATGAAGTGGTTGGATTCAAATGCCTTAAAGAAATATGCATCGAGGATGAAGAGTTCAGGACACGTGGCTATGTTGCAAGGAAGGACATCCTAATGATTTCCATATTCAAAACGGGTATCTATTCTATAGGAATAGCATGTGTATCCCGCAGAACTCGCTGTGTGACAAGATCATCTTAAAACTCCATGGTGGTGGTCTAGGAGGTCATTTGGGTCGTGATAAGACGAAAGCCCTAGTAGAAGAATGGTATTTTTTGCCCCACTTGGGCCGAGATATGGGAAGAATGGTGCAGTGGTGCCACACCTGTTAGACATTCAAAGGACATTCCCAGAACACGGGACTTTATACCCCGTTACTAGTTTCAAAAGGACCTTAGGAAGACATCTCTATGGACTTCATCCTGGGTCTCCCACAAACACAATGCGGCATGGACTCTATGTTCATGGTGGTAGACCAATTCTAAAAAATGACGCATTTCATCCCCTGTAAGAAGACGTACAACGCAAAGAACATAGCTAACCTTTTATTCAGGGAGGTAGTGACATTGCGCGACTTTCCCAAGTCTATTACTTTAGATCACGACACAAAGTTCGTAACTCACTTTTGGCAGACTTTGTGGAGCCGATTTCACACTCAACTTCAATTCAGCAGTGCATATCATCCACAAACTGATGGGAAGACTGAAGTGGTGAATCAAACCCTAAGAAATCTCATCTGATACATCTTTGGGAGCAAACTAAAGCAGTGAGACTTGGCCCTATCTCAATCTAAGTTCGCCTTCAATAACAAGGTGAACCGATCCACAAGGAAGTCATCATTCTAGATTGTCTATGGGTGAGTTCCCCATCACACCTTCGACTTGGTCCCTTTGCCCAAAATTTCGGGAATGAGTGTCGTCGCTGACAACATGGTCGAGAGGATTACAGAAATACATGGCGAAGTGCGGAATAAATTATTTGAGTCGAACAAGAAGTATAAGGAAGACGCAAACAAGCATCGTCGAACTAAGGTCTTCGAGGTTGGAGACCAAGTGATGGCCCATTTGTGCAAAGAAAGCTTCCCTACAGACATTAGACAACAAGCTCAATCACAAGAAGATTGGACCTATACAGATACTACGAAAAATTAACGACCATGCTCATGTTATCGATCATCCCGAAGAATTTGAAATCTCTCGCACTTTCAACGTAGCCGACTTATTCAAGTATCATGAACCGGAGACGAACGAGAACTCGAGGTCTAGTTCTTACGAATGAGGGGGGACTAATGTAGAGGTGGTTGCTGAGTTCTACATGGAGAAGATGGATAAAAGAAATGACCAAAGGAAGAACTCAAAGAATGAGCAAAAGGAACAGAGAATTCAGAAAAATCTCAAGTCGACATCATCTGACGACCGGTCGCACGCTCTGACTACTGGTCCCCATGACCGGTCAAATTTAAGCAGGAAGACAGTCCAGCTTACTAGACTGTCAAGGGCCAACAACGACCGGTCGTGTGATCTAATAACCGGTCCCCAAACCGATCAAATTTAAGCATGGAGATAGCCTAGCTTGCTGGAATGTCTGGGTCCTCTGACTACCAGTCGGCGACCCCTGATGACCGGTCGCCCAGCGCATAGAGTGTGCGCAAACTTTCCATTTTTTTAATTGTTTTCATTTTATTTTCGATTAGGATTCTTCCTAATCTGATTTTAGGGTTTCTAAGTGGTTGCTAGGATATTTAAACTAGTTTATTTTCGTTGTGAATGATCCATTATTCAATTTTATGCTATTTATCTTGAGATTATTCTCTGTTTGCTCGTGTTCTTCGAGTGCCTCGTAAGCAGTTAAGGAAGTCCTGGTTGAGGATATCTAGGAAGTCCATGGATTCAGATTAGTTATCTTGTGAGAGAGACAGTGTTCGATCTCACCATGCCTATGGTTGCGCCATCCTCCCATGAATGAGAGGCAGTAACAGTAATTCCCCGCAACTAAGAGTTTTTTTCCAATCACATCCTCCCCATAATGAGAGTTCTAGTCAACTCTAGTATCCACTTAGAAACTAAAGCTAGGTACCTACATGATTGTCCCTATGTTATGTCTGCAAGGGACTGTCGGTTCATAGTTGATGAGTTGCAGGGCCCACTTGGAAAATTGATCGAAGAAACAAGCCTACAAGCGAGTGTCATAGCCTTGCCGAATTGTGCTTTAAGACAAAAGCATAAATAAAACGAAAGTGAGACAAGGTCACCCTGACAGTTAGGAAGAAGCTGGTTATCAAATGATTCTCCAGCTAGTTAGCCTTGTTCAGGCCCACAAACAGGTATGCTAGAAGCACTGCACCCCATCTATCCCAATGACAGGCCGAACTTTGCTTTAATGGGGGCATGCATAAGCTCATCCTTACAGAGCTACCCATCGGCTAACACTCCGTCTTTATCTTGATAGAGCTACAACCACCCAAGGAACTACAAATTTCCAAAGATGGAATGGTGGCGACTGCATTTAACAACGATTCAGAACCCAACTCCAGATTCATCATGATTGTTGGGCACAATTGTGTAGACCCTCCTATTACTTTCTCGAGCCTTGTCTCTCGAGGGAGGAAGGTTAACAACTGGTTCATTGTTCCCTTGAAGGCAGAATCAGCCGAGTAACTATTTAGCAATGCCGACCTAGGAAAAATGCCAATGTAAATAGGACTCAACCCCCCAAGTCAAATCAGGGTAGCCTCTAGTTCGTACTTTCATCTTGATTGGGGCCAACCAAAACAAAAAATCCAAAAAAAAAAAAAAAAAATGCACAAAAGTCAAAAATATTAGAAAGCCTAGAAAATCCAAAAAACATCCAAAAAAAAAGAAAACTTTAAATCCCATAAAGAATTCCAAATTTTAAAAATTCAGAAAATCCTTCAAAACCCCCAAGTAATAAGGTGTCAGACTAGTCAAACGAACCATATGAATTAAAGTTGACATTTACAATTTTAATTTAGAACTAAACTTCTAACTCATGGGTTTGAAAAAGGTCGAGAATGTGGAAAATCATGACCCGACTCTCAAACTTGAGGATCACCTCGATGATTTTAATTCAAAAGCCTGCAATGTTGTTCCAAACAGCTTAGAAATCATGAATCTAGGGATGCTCAAAATTTCTAGGGAAGTATGTATCGGAAAGTCCCTATCCTCTGAAGATAGGCATAGGATGATTGAGTTCCTAAAACCACGATTGTCAAAATTTTCCTTCTCCTAGAAAAACATGCCTGAACTTGACAAAGACTTGATTGTGCACCACTTACCTCCAAAGAAAAATATCAAGCATATTAAGCAAAAGTTAAGACGGATGTGACCAGAATGGATAATGAAAATTCAAGAAGTTGTTAAGTAATACAATGTGGGCTTTTTAGTAGTTTCCAACTACCTAGAATGGCTCACCAACATCGTCTCAATTCTATAAAAAAAAATGGCAAGATACAAATGCACATCGATTTCCATAACCTTAATAAAGCTAAGTCCAAAGAACGAATTTTCACTATTTGTACATGAATACTCTGGTGGACAACATGGCCAAATACAAGATTTTCTCTTTTATGGATGACCTTAAAATGTTGGAGAAAACCTTACTCAACCACTACCACTTAATAATAATTTCAAGCCACAACAAACCCAGATCAACCCTAAGTATGAGAAATTTAGATCTAACATCACCATCAATCCTTGCGCTTTGTGGAAGAACGTTTAACGAAGATAGAACAATTGCAATAACCAAAATAACCAAAACAATAAAGCAAGCAAGCATAGAACACACCAATTTTACGTGGAAATCCCTTGCAGGAAAAAAATCATGACACAAAGTGATAGAGATCTCTATTATAATCAAAAGCCTTAGAGTTTACACCACTCACCTCCTTCGGTTGTAGGATCATCCGATCTCCCCTTGCGGTGTACACCTAGCAAAACCCTAGTCCCTTAAGAAAATTCTTTACCAAGCCCTACAGGTGTAGAAAACCCTCTCACCTCACAAAATCATTTCTCTTAGAGAGAAAACACTCTTAATTTAGAGTGAAAACCCTCATCTCATCAAGCCCGAATTGGGATTAGGACTTAAATAACCCAACTTACACAAAATTGCATAATTGTGTCGGTCCATCGGTCGGACTAACAATGTCTGACTCTGCTCCCAAACTGAGATGTCTTACACACTGTTGGTTGGACCAACACCTTGCTCTAACTCCCAGACTATGTAGAATCTAAGGCATCTGTAAACAAATCTCCACCTTGACTTATATTTTGCCAGGTCACTTTAAAGATATCTTTTACTAGCCTCCACCTTGAGTGTAGACCTCTCCCTGCATCCTTCACTTGGAACGCAACTCTATCTGCACCATTATCCAAGGGTGCCCAATCTCATCAATGACTAGTGAGATTGATCAAGCACAAGCAGTGCTTGAACTTATCTGTGGTCATCGACTTTGTCAACATGTCCGCGGCATTCTCGTCCGTATGAATTTTCTGAAACTGGGTCTCTCATGAAGTAATGAGTACTCCACAGAACCTCATGTTGACGTGCTTGGTTCTTGCATGATACACCTGATTCAAAGCTAGATGGATAGCACTCTGACTATTGCAATGTAATCGAATGACCTCTTATTCAACCTGAGTTCACCAATCAGACCATTCAACCATAATGCCTCCTTTGATGCCTCTGTCACAACCACGTATTCCACCTCGGTTGTAGTCAACATTATCATAAACTGTATCATAGATCTTCAACATTTTGGTCTACCAACGAATGTGAAAACATATCCTGTAGTGAACCTCTTATTATCTAGATCACCTACATAATCTGAATCCATTTAGTTTATAACTCCACTTGAAGCTCCATGTCCCTCTAACATGATCTCAATGTCAATTGTGCCCTTGAGATAATTGAGAATCCACTTAACTTCATTTTAATGCTCTTTCTCGAATTCGCCATATATTTGCTAATCACACTAACTGCCTGTGAGATAGTCAGCCTCGTGCAAACCATAACTTACATAAGACTCTCCACTACACTCGTGTATGACACCCGTGACATGTATGAAATCACATCTTCTATGCTTGGACATGACTTGGCTGATAACTTAAAGTAACCTTCTAGAGGCGTGCTAATTGGCTTAGCACCTTCCATCTGAAATCTCTCTAGAACTTTCTGCATATATCCCTTCTGAGATAGCCATATCTTCCCAAGCTCTCCGTCTCTGTGTATCTTCATGCCTAGGAACTTCTTCGCAGTGCCCAGTTCCTTCATGTCAAACTCCTTGCTTAACAGAGACTTAAGAAAGAGTATCTCCTTATCATTTGTAGTAATCAGCATATCATCAACATACAACATCAACAAAATGTAAGACCCATCCTCAAGCACTTTGTAATGTACATAGTAATTATACTCACACCTGATATACCCAATCTCTACCATGTAGGAATCGAACCACTTGTACCACTACCTCAGAGACTGCTTCAGCCCATACAATGACTTCTTCAATATACACATGTGATCTTCCTTACCAAACTCCTCAAATCCTTCTAGCTACTTCATGTAAATAACTTCCTTCAAGTTTTCATAAAGGAATGTCGTCTTCATATCAAGTTGCTCCCATTCCACATTGGATTCTGCTACCATAGCTAGTAGCACCCTGATTGATGTATGTTTCATAACCGGAGAGAAAACTTCATTGTGATCTACTCCTTCCCTCTAAGACTATTATTTTGCTACAAGCCCTGCCTTAAACTTTTCGCTCTTTTTTTTATTATTATCATTAGTACTTCCTTCTTTCTGAACATCCACTTGTACCCTATAACCTTCTGACCTTTTGAAAGTTCCACCAACTCTTATGTTTGATTTTTATGTAGAGATTCAATCTCATCCACCATAGCCGACATCCACTTGTCGCCATCTTTTTCAAACTTAGCCTCTTAAAAGGTAGGGGGATCTCCACTCACTATGAATAATGCAAATGAAACCATGTCCTCGAACCTATATCGAATAGGGGCTATAATGGTTAATTTGTCTCGCCTTATTCCTAGCTATATTCTCCTGGGTATCCTACTAATTGTCTTGATCAGTTTCTTTCTCTTGTTGAATTTCACATTTTGTAACCCTCCACCTGCACTGACAATCTCTTTACATCACCATATATTTTGGACTTCTCTGCAACGTCCTTATTGGCCTTCAACATCGATGCCTCATTGAAGATAACATTTCTACTAATAACACCTTCTAAGAATTTGCATCACAAAGCTTATAACCTTTAACACCTTTCTCATACTAAAAAAAGATGCACTTTCTATATTTGGGATCCAAGTACTTCGTCATTTGTCCATTTTGTACGTGGACATATGCTAGACACACGAAGTTCCTCAACCATGAGTAATTAACGTCCTTGCATGTCTAGATTTCTTTAACAACTATAAACTCCAAAGTTGTAGATGGTGACTGATTCAAAATAAAGCATGTCATATTAACTACTTCTGCCCAGAAGCTTTTAAGCAGTCATGCATGCAACAACATACTTCTGGCCCTCTCCAATAAACTTTTGTTTATCCTCTTTGCCACCCCGTTCTATTGTGGGGTCCCTGGAGTTAAGAAGTGCCTTGTGATGCCCTATTCCTTATAGAATTCCATGAATTATGCCTTTCTGTACTCTGTACCGTTATCTAACCTTAGACACTTAACCTATCTCCTAGTTTGCTTCTCTACTTCCACCTTACATTGCTTAAACTTGACGAACACCTCAAACTTGTGCTTCAAGAAGTAGATCCAAACCTTCATCGAGTAATCATCTACGAAGCTCACAAAGTATTGTGCTCCTCCCTTAAACGGTATGTCACTGGCCCCCAAATAACAAAATGTATATAATCAAGCACTCTGCTACTAGTATTTGTAGCAGTCTTGAACCCTACCCTGCACTGCTTCTCATAAATGCAATGCTCACAGAAATCCACCTTGTACGCCTGAACTCTCTTCAATAGTTTCCATTTATGGAGTTCTATCATGCCCCTCTCACTTATATGCCCTAGCCGCATATGCCACAAATTAGTGTCATCTGCGCCAAATTTTACGGGTGAGATGCTAGCAGCCTCACCTATAATTGTGCTCCTAACCAACTTGTACAGATTTTTCATCTTATATCCCTTCATTAACACCCTTGCACCTTTGGTGATCTTGATCACACCACCATACGCAGTGAATGCACACCCATTCATATCTAAAACGCCCAAGGACATCAAGTTCTTCTTCAGATCCGGGACATGCCTAACAACACCTAGAGCATGTATAACTCTATCGAACATCCTTATCTTGATGGCCCATATTCTAACGGCCTTGCATGTTGTGTCATTCCCCATTAGAACACTCTCACTATCATAGGACTTGTAGGTATCAAACCAAGTCCTATTTTGTCACATATGATATGAACATCTTGAATCAAGTATCCATGTATCTGTAAGATGATTCATACTTGAGGAGACCGAGAGGAGGTCTCCTTTTGAACTCTCTTCTAGTACGCTAGCCAATTAGCTCGTATTCTTTTTACCATTGCTTTCTAAGTATCCTTCTATTTTTGCAGTTTCTCTTGAAGTGCCCTTTATGTCACAATAGAAGCATTTGTCCTTAGCCTTCAATTTCAATCTAGACTTTTTCTTCTTGTCAGATCGAGATCGCTCCATGGATCTCTCACATCCCTGACTCCCTTTCACAACTAACCCTCCCGCATAGTAATCCTCATCGCTTTTTCCTCATCTTGTTAGACACGTGAGCCGCGGTGGCTTCCTTCATCTTCAGAGTAGTCTTCCCCTATAGCAGAGTAGTGATGAGATAGTCGTATGATTTGGAAAGTGATGCTAGAAGTAGCAACACTTTGTCTTCATCCTGGACGTCTCTCCGAGCCTTAACAACTCGCTGACTATGTTTATGAATGAGTTCATGTGCTCCAAAAGATTGGATCCTTCCTTCATCTGTAGCCCTTAAAAGTTGTTTATTCACAAATAACTTGTTCATGAGGGACTTCATCATGTATAGATCTTCTAGTCTCTTCCACATATCCAGGGTTGATTAATCGTCCAGAATATTGTACATGACTTTATCCTATAGACACAGATGGATGACGCTCAAAGCCTTCTACCCGAGTTCACCCTAGTTGTCTTTCGACATCTTCTCCAGTTTATTGCCTCCAACAACGCCTTGCTCAACCCTTGTAACACTAGAGTATCCTTAACCTTTCGTTGCCACAAATTGAAATTGTTCTTCCTGTCGAACTTTTGTATATCAAACTTCGACCTGACATCTTCCTTGAATTTCTGAATGTCCTAAAACCTTATACCACATTTTAGAGAAAACCTGGCTCAGCCGCTACCACTTAACAATAATTTTAAACCACAATAAACCCGAATCAACCTTAGGTATTAAAAATTCAGATCTAATACCACCGTTAATCCTTTTGCTTTACAAAAGCATGTTCAGCGAAAATAAAACAATCACAATAATCGGAATAATTAAAATAATAAAGCAAGCAAACACAGAACACATCAATTTTCGTTGAAAAACCTTACAGGAAAAAAAATCATTGCACGAACTAACAGAGATCTCCATTATAATCAAAATCCTTAGAGTTTACACCACTCACCTTCTTTGATTACAGGATCATCTGATCTCCCCTTATAATGCGCACCCAGCAAAACTCTAGCCCCTTAAGAAAATTCCTTACCAAACCTACAAGTGTAAAAAAACCCTCCCGCCTCGCAAAACCCTTGCCCTTAGAGAGAAAACACTTGTAATTTGGAGAGAAATTCCTCGTCCCACGAAGCCTTAATTGAGATCAAGACTTACATACCCCAACTTATGCAAAATTGTGTAATCGTGTTGGTCCATCGGTAGGACCGCGATAGGGTTGTCGATTAGAGTGACAGTGTTCGACTCTTCTCCCAGACTGAGATGTTCTGCACTCTGTCAGTCAAACCGACTCTTTTTCAGTCCAACTGACAGAGCCCTGCTCTAACTCCTAGACCATGCAAAATCCAAGGCATCTGCCCAATAAAAAAATAAGCCCAAGTTAATTAAGATCCAATGAATCTTCTTAAGAGCCTTTAATCAGCCACTTTTATATTGATTTCGGTCAGCCTAAGAAGTAACTAGGAGTTTTTTTGTGAGATCTATCCAATAGCACATTCAATTTTTTGTTATCAACGGTCCAAATCTCCTCTGATGATAATGATAATTGTGCATATACATTAAAATAAAGATATTTAAATAATAAAATGTTAGTAATATTATACAAATTTTTATATTGTGATCATATCTACTCATATTTATGGGCCTTATATTTTTCAAGACGCCTCAATTGTGTGATCATAATAATCTAATGCTTTCTTATTACCATGGGTGGTATTCTTCTAAGATTTTGTAAACAATATATATCAAAAAGTATATGCAATATACTATTACTTTAAAATGAGTTTTAAACATATAAAAAAATTAGTTTTCTAAATAAACTTAATAAGTTGGATAGTGCATATGTTGGCAAAATATTTCAGATTGGTTGTCAATTTCATCGGGTGTGGTTAGGAAAACTAAGACAAGTATAACAGAGCTTGGGTTATTGAATGCTAGTCAAGTGGTCACTTAGTATAGTACTCAAACACCTATGAGAAGACAACAATATTTCAGTTAGTCCCACATCTCTTAACTCTTTTGATAAAGGTTTTTTATTTTGATTGTTATGAAATGAGCTAGATGGATAATCTATATTATAATATCCCACAACATTATTAAGTGAGAGATGTTGAATATAGGCTAGTTGGCTAATTGTGGGTGGGTCCCACACAATTTTACATCAGAATATCTCGGGTGGATATTCCAATTTCCATTTTCTCTAGAGAGAGAGAGAGAGAGGATTACACACCTCCAAATCCTCTCAATCCCTCCCTACTCGAGAAAGGCATCCCACTCGAAAAAATCCAGAGAAAAACTTGGAAGAGGATAATAAGTCAATATCATTGTCCATCAGGTTGCCTATAGACAATCTAAACCGTTGATTGTGTCTGGGGCCATCCTAACTGAAAGAACGGATAAGTGATTTCTATTCCGATAGTAGTTAGGAAGACAAATGAACATGGTTTTTCCATCTTCATCCTTGTTTGAAGGTCCCTAAAATGGTGTAGATGTTGTCGGATCCCATGATCCCACCATTCTCTTACCATGTTGGGATCCTATGATCCCACCATATCAACTGAAAACCCTGGCAACTTATAGACACTTTTTAGTTGAGCTTCCTCTTATGATTTTGTTTTATAAGCTGGTAAAAGTAGGATATTACTACAAATTTCATCTAAAATCCTATATAGCGGAGAAAGAAAATGCAAAAGGTTAATCTATTCTATCATCCATTGAGACCACATGATTCGATTCTATTTTGAAGTGAATTCCGTGTGGGCTCATGGAATATATCTATACCTTAAGGTTGCTACTTAGTGCAGAAAACTCTCCGTTAAGGCCCACATTGTCTTTCACGCCGAGCTTTTCACTGATGTCCCCAGCAAATCCAAGCTCTTCAGAGAGACGTTCCTTGAGATCCTCAGAATACATGGATCGGTATTCTTGTTGAATTAAGGCACGCTGAGTTTGATCGCGATGCGCAAGAATATTGATAATCTCTGCCGTGTTGCAACCTCTTCCTGTATGAAAATTGCCTCGTAAACATCAAGTAGTAAACAATTAAGAAGCCATGTTCAAAATGGTAGCATAGATGTTATGGGTTAGTAGTGATGTGAACTGAAGAAGTTCAGCTTAGGAAGGAATGATTTCCACAATACCATAATTTATTTATTTATTTATTTTATTTTTTGCACTTGCCTAATCATTTTAGGCATAACCACTTGCCCGGCTGTATATCTCATGCCCTAAAATGATCTCCAAAAGGGTAGACAGTGCGAATACAACACATATATCATGGTGGGGCCATAGCTAGAACTTGGTGATGAAAACACACCACCGAGGTTTGTGCCCGCTGTAGGAGTCATAGTAGGGTGCCGAGTACTTGCACTATTAGTATCAAATGCGTAAATGCTATTTCACTGGTTTCACCTGTTTTGTTTTGTTTTGTTTTGTTTTGTTTTTTAGAGAGCTGGCATATGCACGGTATATGTTTTAAATTTATCATCCAACAATGGGAGACAAGATGCAGCTGACCTTATGTTAAAGTTACATGCACTCAACACGAGGCTTGGAGTTGAGTCCCATAGATGGTGAAATCCCATTACGGCCCTACCATTTCACACAATAATCCCAAAAAAATGAAGAAGATTCAAATATCAAGTGAAACATACTCTAGGAATCACGGTGGTGATTGAACGCCCTGGAACTTCTCAAGGCACACATTAATGTTTACATAGCGTGTAAGGTCACATAACCTAGATGAAAGGAAAAAACACATATCAGGTTGATTCAAAACTCCTGTAGCCCATTAATGGTTAATCACCACTGTTTCCCATGGAATGGTCCACCTGATAATTGGATCTGCTTCGTTTCTTCGATCATGCATTAAAATGATACGGAAAAAGGATGGACAGCATGGATACAGAATAGGTATATCAAGGTGGGCTCCATGGCAAGGACTGCACTGTCTTGGGTGTAGAGGTGGGCACAAACCAAGCCAGCTCGAAAGCTCGGCTCGGATTGGTTTGAAAAAGCTCGGCTTGGATTGGTTCGAATTGAAGTTCAAACCAAACCAAGCCTCAGAGTCAAGGTCGTTTTAAAAAACAAACCAAGCTTAAATTAGGGCAGTACTAGCTCAGTTAGGCTCGAAGCTCGGTTTGATTCAATTTGATTTGATTTGGCTTGATTCGGCTCATACATTGTAAGTAGATTGTTTCCTGTGATGTGATCCACTTTAGCTTTGGATATGATTTCACTTTAAGATCATGTCCTAAAATGATATGTAAAAATGGATGGATGGCATGGATAATACATATACATAATGACGTAAATAATACATAATACATATACATGGATGCATGCTGTTTCCTTGCACTTGAAAAATTATGCTTGTGTACTTTTGTTTGGAAAAGGCTCTTCAATATTTATTTCGAAGTTGCACTCTTCCTTTGGAGGATGTTAAATATCATATGCAGTAAGATACTTTTGTATTTTTTTCAAACTTTTTAAATTCTTTTTATTTAAACAAACAAATAAAAAAAGAGCTGTCTCCTGCTCAAACTCAGCTTGGCCCGGATCGAAATTTTCAACCAAATTAATCCCGGCTCAAATCAGATTTTTCTAGAGCAACCCAAACTCGAGCCACATCAGCCCAAAACCAAACCGGGCCAATCCACAAATAAGGGTGGCACAAAAACAAACCAAAGCAAACCAAATTAGGGCTAACTCAACCCGGTCCGAATAGTAGCCCACCTCTACTTGGGTGAGGCCGGGGTCTCACCTAATCCGCTTCCTATGGTGGGTTCAGGGTGCATCTTTTCGGACGGTTTAGATGTCATACGGACATGATGTGGCCCCACAACAGCCAGGTACGGGCGCGTTGCGAAAGCCTTGCGCGGAAAGTTTCTGTGCTGGGAACCAAGGTGGGGCCTGACGTGATTTTTTTTATAAATCCACCCCACCCATCCATTTTGGGAGCTCATTTTAGGACATGAGAACAAAAATGAACAGGATCCAAGACTCAAGTGGGCCGAAAACGTGAGGATTGAATGTACACAGTTGAAATATTTGTGGAGCCACAGGAGTTTCGAATTAGTATAATATTTGTGTTTCCAATTCGTCCCAGTAGTAGTGACGTTATGAACGGTATGGATGTCATATAAACATCCCTGTGGACCCCAGGGAGCTTTCAACGGTAGTAATTTACCTACCCACCTTTTCCTTTAGTTAGGCCACTTGAGTCTTGGATCCGGTTTATCTTTGTTCTCATGTCCTAAAATGAGCTCCCATAACGGATGGGCGGGGTGGATTTATCAAAAAAAAACATCACTTTGACCCCACCTTGGTCCCAGGAACTTCCTGCGCAAGGCTTTCGCAGGAAATCCGCGCCCCCTAGGTACCATCACTATTATGGTACTAACATGACACGTGCAGCACATGTGAGGAATGGAGAGGACATGGGTAGATATTTAGGGACGCGGATCAGCTACTAACAGGTTGAGTGGCTATCTCCCTACTGAAGTGACGTCATCAGCTTTTGGGCCCACGGTGATGCATGTGTTGTATCCAAACCGTCCATCCACTTGGAGAGATCATTTTAGGTTATGCTTTAAAGAATGAGACAGATCCCAAGCTCAAGTAGACGCACCAAAGAAAACAGTGGAGATAGTGACTCCGCTGTTCAGACCTTCCTACGCCCATCATGATGTTTATTTGAGATCCAACTTTTTCATAAGTTCAAACAGACATGGAAGTAGTGAAAACACAAATATCAGCATATCAGCTTGATCGAAAACTTCTGTGAGCCTAAGCTGAAGTTTTCAATGGTAGGAGATCAATCCCCACTGTTTTCTTTGGTGAGGTCCACTAGAGCTTTGTACCTGCCTCATGCTTTGGTGAGGTCCACTAGAGCTTTGTGTCTGCCTCATTCATTGGCTCATGCCCTAAAATGATCTCTCCAAATGAATGGACAGCGTGGATACAACAAATACGTGGATACAACAAATACGTGTAGGGCACCCCAGTTTGCTCTCCAGTGCATTGACCTCACCAATTTCCGTGGGCCCCACCATGAGGTCTGTGTTATATCTTAACCGTTCGTCTATTTGACGACATTGTTATAAGAGTTGATCCAAAAAATAAGACAGATCCAAAGATCAAGTGTACCACACTGCAGAATGCAGTGGGGGATTGAACGTCTACCATTGAAACCTTCTTGGGATCACAAAAGTTTTGGATCAATATGATATTTGTTTTTACCTTTCATCAAGGTCCGTGTGACCTTATGAAAAGTTTGGATGGCAAACAAACATCATGGTGGGCCCCAGGATTGATCTAACGGTGAGAATCATTGTCCCACTACCTTTTTAGGTGTGGTCCACTTGAGATTTAGATAAAACTCATGTTTTGGATCATGCCCCAAAATGATCTCGTAAACTGGATGGACGGTGTAGATATGTTAAATACACCATTGTGGGGCCCACAACACCTTTATTTTCTTTGAATAGTTCGTACACGGAGCTCCAAGACTGAAGACGGACGTGTACCCCACACCAGCAAAATCGCTGGTGTAGAACACACCAACCACACATACATCACAGTGGGCCCCGCAGTCAGGATCCCACCCACTGCCCGAAAAAGTGGCAAGAATGCGGGTGCATTTAAAAACAGCATCACTCATTAAGGGACGCGGTTTGGTTAGTGACCCCACACTAGCCAGCTAGCTGGTGTCAAATCTCCGTTGGCTCCACCATGATGTATCTGCTTTATCCACGCCGTCCATTCATTTTTTCAGCTCATTTTCGGGCATAAACCGAAAAATGAGGCAGATAAAAATATCAGGTGGAACACGCCACATGAAATAGTCGGTATTAAACTCTTACTGTTGAAACTTTTCGGAGGCCACAGAAGTTTTGGATCAAGTTGATATTTTTGGTTTACATTCATCCAGGTTTTGGTGACTTATCAACAGGTTGGATGGACAATAAACATTACAGCGAACCCTGGAAGTTTTTAATGGTGGAAATTCAGTCAACACTGTTTTCGGGTGATGTGGTCCACCGGAGATTTGTATCTACCTTGTTTTTTGGTTCATGATCTAAAATGATCTGGTAAAATGGGTGGACGGCGTGGATAAAATAGATACCTCGTGGTGGGTTGACTAGCTAAGCCGCTAACATGGAGCAAGTAAAACCCGGTGGGTGTACAAACGGTGGGTGTGTTCTAACCCAAAAAAAAAAAAAAAAAAAAGCTTTAAAAGTTTCCTAAATATCCCTATCTGTTGGAAACCTTTCCAATGTCCTCTTAGATCTCTAAATTTAAAGACTCCTCTACAACTAATTGCATGAACAAAATTTTCCATTTGCTAGTCGCATTATATTGTATGTATGCATGCATGTATTATGGGTATATAATGAAGAAATTATGGTCCCCACTGTTTTTCCCGCCAAATTTTCAGTATTTTTATGGACTGCGAAGGTCACTCTTATAGAATCATGTAGATCCACTCACTAGGTTGGCCACACGCATACATTGGATCAGATCGACCATCAGTTGTGCGCATGATTCCAAGATTGTGGCGCACCTGGTAAGCTGACTGGACTAACTTCTGTGTCCATGAACATGGGAGGGGCCTACCTTTTTTATGGCACAAATGTTGCCACAAGTTGTGGACCTGATGGAATCATCAAAGAAAAACAAGCTAAGATATCTAACCTTTGAAAGCTGTATTGAGATGGATGGCATCTCGTCTAGGGTCAGCAGCACCAATTACCCGTGTTGGTATTTCCTCTTGAGGAACAAGGCTCAGTGATGTCATCCCTTCTGTAGGAACGCTAGGAAACAGCATTTCTCCCAGACTCTTTAGCGCCTCCTTCTCCATCCTCTCACAAAGAAAGAACAGCAATGGACCCTCTGACATGAGATGAAACATGAGCGGTATTTTATAGTGAAGTACTCGACCCGTTGGATCTCTCTACGTGTGGTCTCTTGGTTGGGCCACGTGGCAGCAATAAGACACCATCGATGGGAAAGGTGAGAGACTTGAAGTCTTATCTCATAGTGAGATGTTTGATCCAATGGGGAACACGTGGGTTGATCCCATATTAGGTTTCAATAGTATGCTAACTGCCATTGTTCGAGCTCTGTGAGGCCCACCTTTGATGCCTAGGTGGAATCCAAACTGTGGCTCTGGTTTCTCTCCTTATGTTTACCGTACACAACCATAATCATCCAAACGCAAATTCAGGTGGGACACACAACAAGGATCCAGCGATGTATAATCATTCCCCAAACTTACATATGCTCGCGGTGTGGCTCACTTTAATTTTGAAATGGCCTGTCCGTGTGTCCATTTATCCTGATGAGGCGAATTTGATGATATAGAAGCGGATTGCGTCCGATCCTCTAAGCATATGTGTGGGGCCAATCGGATGTATCTATTTATCCTTGCCGTTCATTTTTTTTCTAAGAACATGTTAGAGTATAGGCCCAAAAATAAGGCAGATTCAACTCTCCAATAGACCACACTAGAGATGACTCTTGCATTTAATGCCTTGTGAAGCTAATATGTATTTAATGCAACCAAGCTTACTATTTTGTGTGGCCAACTAAGCACTGGCTGTCTCATTTTTTGGCCCATATCCTAACATAATCTTAGAAAAGGGTTGAATAGCATGGATAAGTAGATATATCACGGTGGGCCCACACATAAATCTAGTTGGACACTTAAAGTTCCAACCCTTGGTTGAAAGCAAACCACTTCCATTGATGGCAAGTTATATTACAGAGAGCTCATGGAGCAAATTTTTCTTTGTGGATATATTATATAGGTGAAATGGATAATATCAAGTGTATAGTTATGGCTATCGGAAGCTATAATATATGCTAGATCCTTTTTTTTGTTGTAAATGGGAGTAAATGCATGTATGTATCTGAATGTAAGGTAATTATTATTATTTACTTCGGTTTGATAGAATGAGTATTTCTTTCGTTGTAAAAAGGTTTTGAAAAGGATTGACATACATTTATGGCTCCATTGTGATGTCTGTGACATATCTACACCGTCTATCCATTTTATCAAAACATTTTAGGGCTCTACCAAAAAAATCAAGTAGATCCGAAACTCAAGTGGCCCACACCATAGGAAATTGTGGTTGTAAAAGGTTTTTAACGGTAGGTGCTCCACCCACTGTTTCGTGTGGGTGGTCCACTTAAGCTTTGGATTTGCCTTAATTTTGGATTCATGCACTAAAATCACTTCTCAAAATAGATGGATAGTGTGGATAAGCCCCATAGTGTGCCCCCACATGAAATTCACAATCCTCAATTTAATTGTACAGAACACAAACAGTAAATAATGTGAAGGAAATTACATTGTAAATAATTATTAGCAATTTACTCGCAAATGCAGAATAAAGAGGCCCTTAAGTTGAATTTTCTAACATAAACTCAAAAGTCATGGACTAAGTTGGATTTTGGAATCTAGGCCGACTCTTCTACTGAATAGGTTGGATGACACTCACTATAACAGTAGGCCCCACACGGCTTGAAAGAGCTCCTCATCGTCAACCCACCAAAAGCAAACAGCTGTAATTCTAATATTGGTCCTGTCTCAATTCCATCATTGTGCTCTTTGATGGAAAGTTAGGCCTACCATGTCCTTCCACTTTCTAGTAAACCAATGAAATGAGCCACATGTGCAGGACCATCTTTTTTGGATGGGAATAAAGTTCAGCTACGTGGGTGCATGTCTCGTCAGCTCGTCTCCCACCATAATAATTGGCCTTCAGTGTTGACTGAGGGCCATCGAAGAGGTGAGTATAAAATGGGCTTTTAATGCCAGATCATGCGACATCGGTGGGTAGACCACTCGCCCTGACAAGCCCAATTGCACAACCCCGCTTTTGGGCCGGGTTGGACCTGCTTGCTACGCCTACGGACTGAGCTTGGGCTTCACCCCCTGTCAATTTGAGTTGGGCTTGGGTTCAAGTCATTTTAGCCTGCTCTGACCAAACCCATCTTGACTCGACTTTACCTGTACATGTGTTATATCCTACAAATATGACATTCTAATCCTTAGGCAACCATCCATCTTGAATGCAAAATGTTAATGTCATTTCTCAAAAATGGTTATTTATTTGCGGATGTATGGCCAGCTTTATAAACAAATTAGGAACTCATAGGGATTTTATAAACAAATTTCTTTTCATCCGGGCACGGTCCTGCTTTGCTAAGCTCATGCTAGTCTCAGTCCAGGCTTGGGCTTTGGGTCGTAAGTGTTGGGTCTGGCCCAGCCCAATTCCCATCCATTGCAACCCTTATATCTCATTGGCCATGTCTAGGCCTAGCTTCCTAAGCTTAAAAAAAAAATTATTGGATCATGGCCCTTTTGAGAAAGGCCCAGTTGTTGGCTGGGACATCTACAAAGCTATTTTAACAGAAGCTTATTTTTACAAGTGCTCTGCATGGGCCCACCAGAGTGTTTTTGTGGTATCCAACTTTTTTATAAGCATCGCTTTACTACGAAAGTTGGACGCTCTAAAAAACAGGCTGATCCAACCATTGCATGTGCCGCTATGTGAATTTGGATGTTTTCAAGTGTTTCTTATAGTGTGGCCCAAGTAATAATTGTATATGCTTAACTCACATCATCAAGGATTGGGCTAACTTAATGCACCGGTTAGATGGAATGATACAAAAGACAGTGGGCCCATGCCATAGAAGACATGAACAATCACATAAAAGAAAATAAAAGAAAAGAAAGACGAAGAAGAAAACTCCGTGGGCTAATGTGATGGTTTCCAAGGGTTAGGTTCGCCTAATCTTTAGAGCATCCAACTTTCATGTTAACCGTCCATCAGGACACACTTGGTCAAATCAATTGATCTAGACTGTTCAATAGGTTCCATTTGATCAATGGTCTTCAATATGGACAGCCAAGATTATTTACAAGAAAAAAATCCAATGAACAATTTGATCCATCTATTTGTTAGGGTACATCCTAGGTTACTTTATGATTCTAAAGATTCACTTTCCTTATGTAACTGTAACTTATCAAATGTTATTAAAAAAAAAAAAAATTCAAATGTAGGCTGGACTTAATGAATGGTTCGAATTGATTAACTGGACCGTCCAAGTGGACCAATGCAACCAGGAGCACTATAACTATGAGTTCTTTAAGAGCAATGGAACATTTCTCTAAGCTCTTTTTTTTTTTTTCTTTTTTTTCTTTTTTCCCGTACACATCCTCACACCCACACACACCACAGTGGGTACTCGAACCTATAACCTTAGTGTTGAAACTCTTTTGACTGAATTATTTAGAGTTTTAAATAATTGTCGCGTTTTCCTGATAAAATCATGAAACTCCAAAAAATTATGACATTTTGAAGAAAAAAATTTAAAAAGGTATTACTATCATTTGACTGGGAACCGTCTCATTTATGCTCAAAATACTGGGTTCTCTCAATTATACACATCGATATGAGGATAGGGAATGCGTGAATCACAAGATTCCCAAAATCAGCGCAGAATCTGCTGCTGTCGATTGGACCCACATGATGAGCGATCCAAAAATTTCATATTTTGGACCTTATGGCATAAAAATAAATTAAAATAAAAATGGCTGCATACAATAAGTGCCACCTCATTAAACACGTTGAAATGATGATTTTGACCGCTATGACCCTGGAGGAATCTATTACAATGAAAAGAAGATTTTCCAACAGAAAGGATCGACATTAATTATTTACTATAGTAACATAAAATAGGCCGTCTAAATTATTGGACCATCTTGGCATGTCGCTGGATTTTAGGATAAGTTACTTTTTAACCTTATGTAATTAAGTTACTTTTTCACTTAATTTAGTTTAGGGCCCTTTGGATTCCACCAAATAAGTTACTTTTTCTACTTACAGTAGTAGATAAGTAACTTGTTTCAGATATGTAAGTTTGGTTTATGATTAGTAATAAGTACCTTTTTTACTTAAGAGTACATAATTACTTAGCTAAATCTTTTAGACTTTTAACTTTTCTAGAGAGATGAAAGAGAGAAAAAGCTGATAAGTATGTTGTTTACCAAACATATTTTTTTAATAAGTAGAAACTAAGATAAGCTACTTGTGGCATAAGTAACTTATCTTAAGCAACTTATGATCCAAACGGCCCTTAGTGATTATCATTGCATAAGTAACTTTTGTGCTCAAAGCTATTTCTCTTAGTACCTTCTTTTTTTTTTTTTTAATCTTTATAACTTGTTACTTTTCAACTTTTCTCTCACGTGTCATGTTTCATATAGAGGAGGCTCCGATCTCATGGTCCATATCAAAGGAGACCCAACATGAAGGACTGTCCACATCAAAGGTGGGGGTTCACACGATAAATAAAAGGTAGGCCCCACATGATGGATGACCTCATATTAATGTGGGCCCACATAATGGATGGTCCACATCAAAGGTTAGCCCATAATGATATAGCCCACATCCAAAGTGGGCTGCTATGATGGACAACTTACTCCAAAGGTCGGGCCTACATGATGTATGGTCCACTTCAAAGGTCACTCTACATGATGGGCAGTAGACATTGAAGTTGGGCCCCATATGATGGATGGCTTATATCGAGGTGGCCCCACATGATGGATAGTCAACGTCAAAGGTCGGCCTCTAATGATGAATAGCCCACATCCAAGGCAAGCCCCACATGATGGGCAACCCACATTAAAGGTGGGACCATGATAAACAGTCCACATCAAAGGAGGGATCCACATGATGGGCAATTAATAAATGGTGAGCCCCACATGATGGATGATCCACATCAAGATGGGACATACACGATGGACAGTCCACATCAAAGGTCGGCCCTAATGATGAGCGGCCTATATCCAAGGCAGGCCCCCATGATGTTTGGCCTACATTAGATGTGGGGTCCACATGATGAACGGTCCACATGATGGACGGTCCACATCAAAGGTGGGCTCCACATGATGGATGGTGGATATTGAATGCGGGCCACACTTGATGGATGACCAACAATAAAGGTGGGCCCTACATAATGAACGGTAGTGCATATTAAAGGTCAGCCCCTAATGATGAATGGCCCACATTCAAGGTGGGTCCCGCACGATGGACGGCCCACATTAAAGGTGGGGTCCACACAATGAACGGTCTACATCAAAGGTTGGTCCCACATGAAGGATGGCGGATGTGACACCAAACAGCCTTGAGGGATAATTACTACTAATGCAGAAACCAAACATGTTTTTCTACTTTTTGACTTATTAGTGTTATGTGTGCCAAATGTACTTACCAAATGACTAGAAACCAAGATGAGTTGAGTTACAATCCAAATGCCCTTAAGTTGCAGCAGAGGAGGGTTTTGTTACAATGCCTTTTATTTATTTATTGAGTGCTAATCTTCATTCAATTATATGAATGAAATTGAATAGACATTGGACAACTTTAACTTGAAGGTTGCTTTCACCTTTTATAATATAAAAGGGAAGAGCACTAACTAAAGGTGAGGATTTAGAAAAATCATAAAATTAGATAAAAACTTTCAATTACATGTATGGAATTGAAAAGACAATGGACGACTCAACTTGAAGGTTGCTTTCACCTTTTAAAAAAGGGTGGAGCACTAACTAAAGGTGGGATGTGGACACATTCATCCTGAGAGAGAGAGAGAGAGAACTTGGATATACATGCACTTATAAAACTCTTAGAAATTATATGCCTAGATACAAATAAATCAAATTAAACCGTCTAAATGGTGAGTCCCCCTTCCAAGAACCAAAAACAGATGAATTGATAGCTATTTATCCGACGGCTGAAAATGGAAATATCCAACAATCTTATTTCAATCCATAAATTAGAGGTTAGGATTGTCCGAACAATCTAATTTTATGACTGACTTAGAAACAGTGTGTACCACAATTATTGGTTTACTGTGAGATAATGTATGTGCTGTATACAATATCTGATGCCTGTTTATCAAGTGTCATAAGAAGCTAGAGTATCAAGTAACTCATCCTCCTAAAAAGAGGATTTGGCTGCATTAGTTTTTTATTAATTGACGGGTATGATGGTATGATGCTAATCATTTCATTATTGTAATATATAATCAGGAACACTAACATACAAATCCCTGTATGGAAGTTCTACGTATTCCCCACCTTCCTTTACACTTGGAAACTAGGTATGGTGATCAGAACTGTTGCTCTGGTGGGCCACCATGTCAGCTGGCTATATTCCTAAAAGCTAAGGATTGGACTGTTGTAGCCATCCGATTAGCGGCCTGTGACAAGTAACGGTGAGATCAGTGGTTCAAAGGTGAATATAATTGGATGCTATGTGATTTACCGTCTCTGTGTGTGTGTGTGTGTGTGTGATCAGTGGTTGCATGTATGTGGGGGGGGGGGGGGGGGGGGGGGGGTTCATAGGCGTTTATAAATGTTTTGAAGCAAATTGTTAGGGCTTTTTAAAAATAATGGGCTTTTTTTAAACCATTGCACGCGATCCACTAATAAGGGAACTGTTGGGATAGGAGGGCCGGCAGCGAAAGCAAAGACGAACACAAGCAACAAATTGAATCAAACAAGCAACACAATGCGATCACAATGCATGCAACCAGCCACACATAGACAATTCGAATTTAACGTGGAAAAACCCCTCACGGGTAAAAAAACCACCGCACAAAGCGACACCAATCCACTATAATATCAGAAGTTACAAGAGATGAAATCCAAAAACCCAAGATTACAATCCCACAAGAGAAAATTCAAGCTTTCCCAAGAAGAAAACCCTCTTTTCAAGCTCTCTCTCACCTAGAACCTCTCTCAATCCCATTTCTAATCTAGGATACCATCTAGGATGCCTCTAATCCCATAATACACTACTTAAATAGGAGAAAATCGAAATTAAAAACTCCTTGTGCAAAACCGTGCAAAAATCCAAGTCCTATTAAGAAACCGCCAATCGGCCGGACACCCCTACCGACCGGATGCCCAAAAAAGGTTCTAGCAACTTGCTATTCCAACTTCATTGTGAACGACTGGTCAGTGGCCTCCGTGGATGAAGATTTTTTGTTTCCATTTCCAACAAACTCCACGACGACTCAAATCATCATACACTATCTTGCCACGCACAACCTCCACATCTACTTCGTCATCATTATAGTCCCGTCGCTTCTCGTGCCTCATCGACTTTATCATTGCATCTTCACACGCCTTGTTGCTCATCCCATATGTCCCTTTTTTCTATTGTCACATACGAGCAACCGTGGATCCCACTACCGATCCCGCAACTCTACCATGAATTGTGCTCCCGATCACCTTGTAAAGATTGTCGCACCTCCGTGCCTTTATCATCACGAGTGCTCCCTTCACCATTTTACAATACCGATCACAGCCGATGAATTTACACCTTTTCGCCTTGAGTGCACCAAGAGATACCACATTCCTCTTCATCTCAGGTATATGCTTCACACTTTCAAGGATCCGTTTGACTCCATCGAATATCCTAATGCGCACCGAACCAATCTCCATCACATTGCGAGCGTAACCGTCACCCACAACCACCGATCCACCATCATACTCCTTGTATAATATAAATGAACTCCGGTCAGGACATACATAACATGATGCACTTGAATCCAAAAGCCATTCTCCACCAAGAGACTATATGCCGGATATAGTCAATACATCACAAATATCACTACCGTCCTCTACGGTATTGGCCCCTTCCCTAGAAGAATCTCCAGATTTCCCCTGCCTTTTCCCGGGATTCGAACAATCCCTCTTCACATAACCTTCTTCCCCACAATTACAGCATCTCACCTTGTACTTTCACTTGCCCTTTGATTTAGATCATGTCGATGACGGAGATCCTCCACCCCACTAAGAATTTCTCCCTCTCATAACTAGTGCTTTATCCATAGAGGGACCCACGTCGCTGTTTTTCCTTCTCATCGCCTTCGCCTGAAGGGCTGAGATAATGGTTTCTATGCCAATAGTCTTACTACCTATGCACAATGAGTCCTTGAGCGACTTATATGATTCTGGAAGAGAATTTAACAGGATAGACGCTTGATCATCATCATTCATCGGTTCATCTACATTCATCAACTTGCAAATAAGCCTATTGAAATTACTGATGTAGCTCTCAACACCGGTCCCCTCCGCCATCCACAAATTATACAACTGAAGCTTTAAATATATACGATTTTTCAGAGATTTCTT
Organism: Liriodendron chinense; assembly: GCA_003013855.2. Lineage (NCBI taxonomy): Eukaryota > Viridiplantae > Streptophyta > Magnoliopsida > Magnoliales > Magnoliaceae > Liriodendron > Liriodendron chinense. Next base: position 930,500 of record PVNU02002397.1, read on the forward strand.
CGCATAGATATTCTCCAACTTTGCCCATGTTTCAACCATAGTTTTCTCTTTCATAACGTTATACAGGACCTCATCTGCTAGGCACAATTGGATTGAGACATCAGCATTTTCATCGATCTTCTTCCACTCTTCTTATTTCGTAGCCTCCGGTCGATTTTCTTGCTGAAGTAGAAGGCCTTTCATCTTCACCTTCCAAAGTTCAAAATTATTTTTCTCCGAATACTTCTCTATGTCGAACCTCATGCCCGATGCCATGCTCCTGTCTCATATCCGAATTTTTGCTACACCCCAACGATCGCTTTGATATCGGTTGTGAGGATAGGAGGGCCGGCAGCGAAAACAAAGCCAAACACAAGCAGCAAATTGAATCAAACAAGCAACACAATGCAATCACAATGCATGCAACCAACCGCACATAAACAATCCGATTTAACGTGGAAAAACCCCTCACGGGTAAAAAACCACGGCACAAAGTGACACCAATCTATTATAATATCAGAAGTTACAAGAGATAGAATCCAAAAACCCAAGATCACAAGCCCATAAGAGAAAATCCAAGCTTTCCCAAGAAGAAAACCCTCTTCTCAAGCTCTTTCTCTCACTTAGAACATCTCTCAATCCCCTTTCCAATCTAGGATATCATCTAGGATGCCTCTAATCTTGTAATACACTCCTTAAATAGGAGAAAACCAAAATTAGAAACTCCTTGTGTAAAATTACGCAAGAATCCAATTCCTATTAGGAAACTGCCGGCCGGACACCCTTGCCGGCTTGCCGGATGCCCAAAAAAGGGTCCAACAACTTACTATTCCAACTTCACTGTGACCGACCAGTCGGCCGGCTAGTCGCTGGCCTCTGTGGATGAAGATTTGTGGCATCCGTTTCCAACTCGAACATCATTTCTACTGAAAAGCAAATCTCCTATCTAGTAGGGCGCACTATAAGGCATACCGTTTTTCAAACATTTTCTAAGATAAGAAGGAACCACTATAATGACCACCGCATGCGTTTTATTTTCTTTGATCTTTCTCTTTTCTTGCTTTTTATGAAGTCGTACCCGTAGCTAGTGGAGTTATGAATGCCTCACTAATCCATGGAGAAATGCTAAGGCAAGGACAGAGATTGAAGAGATCGTTCGCCACACACTTGCCAGCATGGTGCACTTGTGCTGAGATATGAGGCATTTGTGAGGAGGGGCGCACCGAGGTGGGCGGACCATGATAAATCAAGCTGGCCCATACATAAGGAGGCCACATGAACTCCCTACGTAGGGTTGTTTACTACATTGTGTTCGAGTACCAAAAAATGAATGCCTCTAATTATCAATGAAGAGGTTGTGAATGTGCATAATATACATAAAAAAGGAAGCAGAACAAGTCAAGATGATACAGATCGACCCTTCTTGCATCAAAGATCTTATCATTTATGAAGGAACTGGAGCTACATCTTTTTCTAATTTTCATTCAAGAGTTCTTAAGTTTCCATTCCCTTCTGAGACCTCAAATGGGTGGTCATATTGGATTTTCAATGGTTTGTTTTCATATGCCATTGTAATTACTTGAATACCAATAGCTGGGATCGAGCATTTCTATGATAAATCTAGCCAATAACAAGCTGGGAGGATGTCTAATGGCCATATCTTGATTATGGATGGTAAGTTCATACATTCATATGCTTGTATCTTTCCATCCAATGAGCTGGCATGATGTTGTCCCTTATCTTGAATATCGATGGTTAGATTGGGCATCTTGGACTTGGCCCTTCCATCAAAGGAAAATATTGGACGTCCAATGGTGTCATCATGAACACAGACGATCAGATCAGGCTTATGATCTTTCCATCAAGAGGTTGGAAGGTTGTCCAACGGCCTTATTTTGAATATGAATAGTCAAATCTCATATGACTACAGGTGGATCTTGAACATAACCAAGCAGGTCATGAGAATATTTCTTATTATTTTTATTAAAAGATATAATTAAAAAAGAAAAAAAGAAAAATGCAATCACTAGGAATTAGTTGGCAAAGTTTATAAATATCCTTTCTTTCACCTTAAAAGAGAAAGATGAGATGAAATAAAGCAGAACAATGAAGCCAAATTCCAAACATACAATCAATAGTACCACTACCAGTCGCCTCACACACATCAAAAGGAGGCACACATGTGCGAGATTGGAGCCACTTATCATCCAATTAGATCCCATATAGAAAAAATATGCAGATATGGCCATCAAATGTGCAACATTGGCACATTGATTTCGGGTAATTAGTCACTTTCTTTCAACCATCCATTTGTTTTCTGTAGGTGGTGAACCAATTGATAATCATATAAGCGTGGTTTCTGAGATGATAAATGCTAAGATAGAATTGGTAGAGCTTGAATACAGTAGAGCTCCTGTGAGAAACAACAACAGGCCTCTAAAAGCACTTTTAATATATCCTGCGACTGTTGTTGAGTTGCTCAACATGAGGTCCAGTCCATGTGGAGGATGTGGTATTGGTGGATTCAGATTGATAGGCTTAGGAGTCAGGTTGATATAAGGATTTTCACCGTGCTGAGAGAAGCAAACAGTGTGGCCGGTGGTTTGGCGGGATGGGGCAGTGAGTCACAGTCTAAGTGGCTGCTCAGTTTGTAGTTTGATCTACCTCCTCTCAGTAGAGGAGATCTGTTTCTGGACCGAGTAGACGTGTGTAACTTGAGAGGTGGGAGGTAGCTGTGAATGCGTTGGAAGGAAGCTAAGATTCGGGATGGGCTAGTTGAGATCTAGGCAATGGACCAGGGTGTTTCGTTGTTGTCTCTTTTCCATTATTTTCTTATTGTATACATGGGCGATATGATAGGGTGTCTCCGGTCTTTTTATGGGGTTCCCGAGAAGTCTATACATCAATGGTATCTTTAGTTTGAATATATATATATATATATATAGAGAGAGAGAGAGAGAGAGAGAGAGAGAGGATTGCTCACTTGCAAACCATCTCACACGAGAACTCACGAGAACTTTTTGAGGACTCACACGTGATGTGTTTCCAAAATCTAAGCCATCCATGTGCTGCATCATCTCGAAAAACCTCTGGGGCCTAACTTTCAACTTGATCTAGAACTCTGGTGGGTCATAAAAGAGAGAGAGAAAAGCAAATCAAGGGAGGAAACTGTTTTCTTTTTTCCATGGCCCACCAGATTTTTGAACCAGGTTAAAAGTTGGGCCCTGAGGGTTTTTCAGGGTGCTGCATCACATGGACAACTCAAATTTTGAGAACACATCACATGTGATGAGTCCTCAAAAAGTTCTCACGAGTTCTCTTGAGAGATGGTTCACAGTTGAGCATTCCTCTCTCTCTCTACGCACACACACACGATCGTATAGTAGCCTTCGGTAAGGTCGAGTCGTGTTTTCCCCGTTGGATGACAAAATAGAAAAATATATGATGGAGGTTCTTTCGCTCATATAAAGGAGGAAACCGGCTAAACCAGCTCTAGCTCTTGAAGTAGACCAGTGATATTCAGCACCTATTATAGCTTACACGCGGATTTCTTGCTAAACTCTTTGGAGATAAGTCTGAACCCCTAATTGCGGGGCTCACACTGATGTATGTGCCTTAAATCCACACCGTCCAACCATTTTGAAAACTGATTTTAGCACATGATCCCATAAATGAAACTGAATCAAATCTTAGGTGGACTACACCACAGAAAATAGTTGTGGTGGAATCTACACCATTAAAAACTTCATGGATCATCTAACCTGTTGGTAAGGTCATAGAAACCTAATTGAAGAGACCACAAAAATATCATCTTGATCCAATGTTTTTGTGGCCACAAGAAGTTTTTAACTGTCAATCATCACTGTTTCCTGTACCATGGTCCATCTGGGATTTGAAACTGCTGCTTTTTTTATTTTTATTTTATCATACCCTAAAAGGAGCTTTCAATACGAATGGACGATGTGGGTGTAGTCACATATATCACAGTGAGCCCCACAATCAAGGGTCCCACCCACCTCGGTGGATCCGGGGTCTCACCTAATCCACTTCCGGCTCTAGGGGACGCGGGTTGGCTGGTGACGTGAACACCAGCCAGCAAGTGGTGTCAAAGCTCCGTGGGTCCCACCATGATATATTTGTTTTATCCACCCCCTCCATCCATCTGTACAGCTCATTTTAAGGCATGAGACAAAAAATAAGGCAGATACAAAGATCAAATAGACCACACCACTGGAAATAGTAAGGAGAATGATGTCCTGTTGAAACCTTCCTAAGGCCCACAGTGATGTGTATTAGTCATCCAACTTGTTCTTAAGATCACAAAGAGCTGGATGAATGGAAAACACAAATATCAGCTTCATCCAAAACTTCTGTGGTCCCCAAAAATTTTCCTATGGTGAATGTTCAATCCCTACTATTTCCTATGGTATGGTCCACTTGGACTTTGTATGGACCACATGTTTTTTCTCATGCCTTAAAATGAACTGTAAAATGGATGGACCGCGCCGATGAAACATATACATCATGGTGACACCAGCTTGCTGGCTGGTGTTTGCGTCACCAGCCACCCGCGTCCCTCCTACGGACGCGGATGGGAAGCGGATTGCGTCCTGCTCCTTCCAGTCGTCTCCAGCTGCAAACGGGCAGGAGCTCCGACTGGCCACCCTAATGTATTTGTTTTATCCACACCGTTCATCCATTCTGTGGTATTATTATAGGCTATAAGCCAAAACCTTAGGCAGATCCAAGACACAAGTGAATCACACAACAGGAAGCAAAGTTGATAATGATGCTCACCGTTGAAACTTTCCACACGACTGGAATGCCTGTTGTATCCGCACCACCGACTTCAGTGGTGTTAACGTCAAAAATTATGTGTGCCCATTATGTGTTATATCCACACCATCCATCCATTTGGAGTTCATTTTAGGTTTTGAGACCGAAAATTATCCAGATCCAAAACTCAATGGGCCTCACCATAGGAAGCAATGGGACACTAAAACACACCTACTATAAAACCTTTTGTGGGCCCACTATGATGTTTATTTGCAATCCAACCTGTTGAAAAGGTCACCCAAACCTGGATGAAGGGAAAAAAACAAATTTCAGCTTGATACAAAACTTCCATGGCCCCCGACAAGTTTTCAATGGTAAGCATTTGATCCCAATGCTTTTTTTTATTATTATTGTGGTCCACTTGAGCTTTGGATCTGCCTCGCCTTTGGGATCATGCCCTAAATTGATCTCGCCAAATGGATGAGCAGTTTGGATATAACTCATATATCATGGTGGATAACCCACCACTGGTCACACCTCACAATCTGTCTTTTTATTAATATTTTTTCTCTCTTTTTTCTACTTTCGCAGAGACAGATGCAGAGAAGTAGGCATGGGAGAAGTTCTCTTGAGATAGTTTAGCAGAAAATACGCATACGACAAGGGGGAGAGCCGGTTTAGGCAGTTTCCTCTTTTATATGAGTGAAAGAATCTCCATAGATTATATTTTTCTTTATTGTCATCCATAGATAACGGGAAAACACAAGTCAACCTTACCGAAGGCTACTATACGCTCAACCGTATTGTACCATTTCCCATATATATATATATATATATATATATATATATATATATATATATATAGAGAGAGAGAGAGAGAGAGAGAGAGAGAGAGAGAGAGAGAGAGAGAGAGAGAGTGTGTGTGTGTGTGTGTGAGAGAGAGAGAGAGAAAAGTTCTTTAAATTACCAAATGTCATTCTCTCATAGAGGCTCTACTTTCTTCTGGTTCAACCAACTATACTTCTCATCTCTCCTTCGAGATATAGCATACAGAGATCAGGGATCATCTCACATGTTCTCCATCTCATGCAAATGTATGCTTTATTTACATGTGGAGAAAGTGCACTTCAAATACCATTTTCCTTCTATGGTTCACTACAATACCCTATAGGGCAGTTCAACGGGGCCCACAAGATAAAAGGCTCGGTAATCGCCTGATGTCTCTGATTGTATTGCGTCCCACAATGACTTCTTGTATGTCTTTGCGCATTCTTCCTTTATATGCTTCATATCAATCTCAACTCTTGTGACCACTACCCTTAATAAGTGTGGAGTCAGTTGTGCCCGCTCCTTCCATGGCCTTGTACAACACTTGAAATTTTAAGAGGGGTGGCTAAATTAAGTAGGGTGGTGCATGGTACATGAAATGAAAATGCTCAAAAACTGGCAAGAAGCTTGTGTATAATACAAGAAAAATGACCTTTATTCAGGAAATTTTTACCGAGGAAACGAATTTCCTGGGTAATAATACACTTTTACGGATGGAAGTGGAATTTCCTAGGTAAATACTACTTCACTTTTACCAAGGAAAATTTTGCTTGGTAAAAGTGACAAATATGGACAATTCAAATTTTGTGGGTAAATAAAGCGTTATTTCGTGGCTAAAATATAAAATTCAATTTTTTTTAGCTTAAATTTTACCAAGGAAACAATTCCTAGGTAAAACCCCACAAGCACTAGAAAATTAGTATTTTGCTGGTAATTTTCAATTGTACCGAGGAAACATTTCCTAGGTAAAAGGTCCCTTACCAACAAAATACATTTGCTAGGTAATTGTGGTTTTTTACCTAGGAATTGTTTCCTCGGTACAACATTACAATAAATATTCTATTTACCAACTAATCATCAAGGTGGGCCCCACGATAGGGATAACACCTAATTTTCTCCTCTAAGGTAGACCACATCATAAGAAATAATGGTAATTTATTGCCCACCATTAACAATTCTAAATTGCATCTTAAAGTTTTAATAATGTTTATTTACAATCGAACTTGTTGATAATGTCCAAAAGATCAGGATGAAAGGTAATTACAAATATTAGCTTAATCGAAAACATATGTGACCCATAAACGGTTTTATGACCATTCATGATTGTTTTTAGTGGTATGTTGCTGTTGTAGGCAAATATAGTTTAGCGAGAAGTGAGGGATCGCGGCATATAGTGAATGCGAGCAGTCAAGCTCGTGCTCGTCAGAAGGGGTCGCATCTCCTGGTCGCATCCCCTGTGTGCGAGCAGCTCAGCTCGTGCTCACGATAAAGGGTCGCATCTCCTGTGTGCGAGCATCTCAGCTCGTGCTCGCGATAAAGGGTCGCATCTCCTGTGTGCGAGCAGCTCAGCTCGTGCTCGCGATAAAGGGTCGAATCTCCTGTGTGCGAGCAGCTCAGCTCAGCTCATGCTCGTCAGAAGGGGTCGCATCTCCTGGTCGCATCTCCTGAATGCGAGCATTCCTGACACGAGTAGCTCCCGACATCTGAGCAATCGTGAGTCTTTGATTTTGGTTTGGACGGTCTTCGTATAATAGTTCCAGTAGCCCGTATAGGCCGATTCTGGCTTACCTTCTTCAATGGTTCCGAATCTCAAGGGATTGCTATCAAGGAACGTAATTGACTGATGAGTTGTTGGATAAAATCACTCCTCTATCTAAGGAAAAGAATCTTATCCCGCGAAATCAACGGGATCTCGATATCTTACGTAACAGATTGGATCGCTTCAGATCTATATAAAGGGATGACTCCATTAAGAGAAATGTACACAATATTCAATCCCTGGTCTCGCTTTGCTTGGCTATTCTTCTTGCTTTGCCTGACTTAAGCATCGGAGGGCTAACGGCTGGACATCAGCCACCCTTAGTTGCTTTCTGTCTCTTTACAGGTCTGGCGGAGGAAATCCCTGTTGGAGAGAAGGTGAACGACCAGAGGATCCTGTTACAAAATCTGACGTTAACAGTTTGGCGCCGTCTGTGGGAACGACTTGATCGTCAAAATTAATCGTTCTAACTACCGATCAAAATCCTTCTGCGATGCCTCCTAAAAAAGTTGCTCATCCTTCGACTTCAAGGCAGGCACCACCTCCACCCGATGAGACGGAATCCATACCTGCTCTTCCACCCACTTCGACGAATATCCCTCAAGGAGCCCCAAATATGCCATCAGCAAACCCATTATTGGAGACCTCTGGAAATCAAGACGATGTCCTGTGTTTCCTCGGAAATACTCTTCTAACTCTAAATGCCGGAGTTGAGGCCCTATCGAATCGGCTTGATCAGCATTTTCCCGAACCGCAGAGACAACCTTCCGATGGGTTACCACCGCAGCCTATACCAGTGGCATCCAAACATTCTATGGACGAACCACAGGTCCCACCACTTGGCAGCCATCTCCCTGTGCCGTCTCCACATTCTATACATTCTAGTTCGTCTCGACAACCTCAACCTCAGGGCTCCACCGCCGAAACTTCAGGCTATACCCTACCATGGGAAGGAGATCTCAAAAGAATCCATGATCGTTTTGACGTCATGGAACAGCAGTATCAGGCAAATCGACCATATGTCGTCATGGCGGCGATACATCAATCCGAGTCCCCCTTTACCAGCGAGGCTATGGAGGCGCCGTTACCTAGAAAGTATCGAACGCCTGTTATCACCCCGTATACAGGTATTGGTGATCCTCTTGAACACCTAGAAACATACAGGTCTCTCATGGAGTTGGAGGGACATGGCTCAGAAATCATGTGTAGGGCTTTCTCCCTAACATTGAAGGAAGCAGCTCGTACGTGGTTCCGGGGATTAAAGCCTCGTTCCATCAGCTCCTTTTCCCAGTTATCGAAAATATTCCTTTCTCAATTCATGGGAAGCATTCGCACTAAGAAGCCAGCCTCCCATCTGATGGATCTGAAACAACAGCATGGGGAGACAAGAAAGGAGTTCACAGTACGGTTTACTGCCGAAGCCGTTCAAACTGAGGGTTATACTGAAGAAAAAGGTCTTACAGCCCTCATAGCCGGAATAACGAGCGAGAAATTCAGGTTTGCTTTAGATAAGAGCCCTCCAAAAACTATGGCAGAGTTCCAAGCCAAAGCTCAGAAGTATATCAATGCAGAAGAAGTCGCATTAACACGCCATGGAGTACAGGGTAAGAAACGCAAGCCAGAAGGAGCCTCTTCTACAGATAAAAAATATCGTCGTGATCAACGCGATCGTTCTCCCAAAAAGCCTTATTCTGGTAAATATCATAACTACACTCCTCTTAATCAGTCTCATGAAAAGGTTCTAATGGAGATTAAACACAAGCCATTTGTAAAGTGGCCTGCAAAGATCAAATCCGATCCTGAAAAGAGAGACAAGAGTAAGTTCTGTTACTTCCACAAAGATCACGGGCATAGAACCCAAGACTACATCTCTCTACAAGACCATATCGAAGCCCTTATTCGAAAAGGCCATCTCCAGGATTATGTTGCTCGTAAAAATCAATCACCAGAAAGGACGAAGACCTCATCTCGCCAAAAGGAACAACCTCATCATCAAACTGACCAAGAGGACGCTGAGCCTACGGGAGAAATCTGCACCATCGTCGGAGGACCAGCTTGCGGGGGCGACTCTCAAGCTTCAAGAAAAGCATACGCTCGAAAGGCGTCCAAAGAACCCCAGCAGATCTATTGGCTGGAACAGACGCCCAGCTCGTCAAAAGCCAGCCATCCTCCCATTTCTTTCACCCTCGAAGATGCAGCGGGAATTCACTTCCCTCACGAAGATTCCATCGTAGTCACATTAAAGGTATCAAATTATCTGACACATCGAATTATGGTGGATACAAGTAGCTCAGCCGATATTCTATACTTGGAGGCTTTCAACAAGATGGCACTTGCCAGAAGCCTACTCAAGCCAGTTTCGACCCCCTCGTCAGTTTCGGAGGTGAGGTAGTTACACCTGAAGGAAGCATTGATCTCCCAGTTACTTTTGGAGAAAATCCAACGAAGACTACCGTCTTCGTAAACTTCCTCGTGGTGGATCGAAAATCAGCGTACAACGCCATTTTGGGGCGGCCGTCTCTTTCTAAGATTGGGGCAGCCTTGCACCCTTCATATTTGTGTATCAAATTTCCTACCTCAAATGGTATCGGGGTCGTGCGAGGAAGTCAACAGGAGGCACGGTCTTGCTACCAGATAGCCCTACAAGATCGAAAGAAGGCTCAAGCGACGCCCGTTATGGAGATAGCACAGGGTTCACCCAACTTTCCCACCAACACTTAGTTGGATCTGAGAGAGAATACTCTCCAATCAGGAACTCCTGGGAAAGAAACAGTGGCGATTCACTTAACTAAAGGCGACCCGTCCAGGGTCGTATACATTGGATCCTCTTTAACTAGTGTCCATCATGAAGATCTGGTCCGTTTCCTCACCGAATACCAGGGCGTGTTCGCTTGGTCTCATAAAGATATGCCAGGCATCGACCCCAATGTCATTATACATCGTCTCAATTTCGACCCGAAACATAAGCCCGTACACCAGCGTCGACGTGCCTTCACTGCAGAAAGACAAATGGCGATCAAAGCTGAAGTCGAGAAGCTACTCACGGTTAATTTCATAAAAGAAGTAGACTACCCAAAGTGGGTTGCGAACGTGGTTCTCGTCCGGAAAGCTAATGGCAAATGGAGAATGTGCGTCGACTATTCAGATTTGAACAAAGCATGCCCCAAAGATAGCTTCCCGACACCGCGGATTGACCAGTTGGTCGATTCAACAGCTGGACTCGCTCTGCTCAGTTTTATGGATGCTTATTCTGGTTACAACCAGATCATGATGCATCCACCTGATAGCCAGCATACCGCCTTCATCACAGATCGGGGATTATATTGCTACCAGGTAATGCCGTTCGGTCTTAAAAATGCAGGGGCCACTTATCAACGTCTCGTCAACAAAATATTCACCGCTCAAATCGGTAGAAATATGGAAGTTTATGTTGATGACATGCTCGTGAAAAGCACCGTAGAACATGATCATATTTCTGATCTTCGAGAAGCCTTCGACCTAATGAGGAGGTATCAAATGAAATTGAACCCAGAAAAATATGCATTCGGAGTGTCTGCAGGAAAATTTCTCGGGTTCATGGTTGGTCAGCGCGGAATTGAGGCAAATCCTGAAAAGATAAAAGCATTGGTAGAGATGAAATCCCCCACCACCCTGAAGGACGTCCAGCGTCTGGCTGGTCGCATCGCATCATTGAATAGATTCGTCTCGCGAGCATCTGATAAGTGCTTACCATTCTTCAAACTCCTTCGTGCAACGGCCAAGTCTGATTGGAAATGGACGCCACAATGTGAGGAAGCCTTTCAACAATTGAAGCTATACATGAGCACACCCCCCATTTTATCTAAACCTGTAGCACATGAGCAACTCATTCTGTATTTATCCGTGTCCTCTACGGCCGTTAGCGCCACTTTAATAAGAGAAGATTCCGGGGTGCAAAGGCCCGTTTATTATATCAGTCGAGCAATGGTTGATGCAGAAACTAGGTATTCTGATATGGAGAAGCTGGCCCTAGCCTTAGTCACGGCAGCTCGAAAACTGCGACCATACTTCCAAGCTCACGCTATTCTAGTACCAACAAATCATCCACTACGGCAAGTCCTCTAAAAACATGAGGCTTCCGGTCGCTTGACTAAATGGGCGGTCGAGATCAGCGAGCACGATATCTCATTCTGTCCTAGGACCGCAGTTAAGGGCCAGGCCGTGGCTGACTTCATCGCCGAATTCACATACTCCTCCGATGATAATACCATGACCAGCGACCAGCCTTCTTGGTCACTCTTCGTGGACGGGTCGTCGTGGGCCACTGGCAGCGGAGCGGGCCTGATTTTAGTGGCTCCCGATGGGTCGCATTTCCAGTATGCTTTACGTTTCGATTCTCGCGTCTCAAATAATGAAGCAGAATATGAGGCCCTGATCGTTGGTCTCGAACTGGCCATTGTCCTCGCAATTCAGAATCTGTTAATTCATAGCGACTCCCAGCTCATTGTCAACCAAGTTCTTGGTGAATTCGAGGCCAAAGAAGAAAGGATGGCCTTATACAAGTCTCGTGTCCTCATCCTACTCGCAAAACTGAAGACTTATGAAATAATTCATATTCCTCGTGAGAAGAACCAACTTGCCGATTCCCTAGCAAAGCTCGCCTCTGCACCAGAATCTGAGTTATCACATTCGGTCCCCATCGAGCATCGTCAGAACCTAAGTATCAACCAAACGACTCTCGAGCAAGTAATATCGGTACAATCATCTCCATGCTGGATGGATCCCATCATCCTGTATCTCAGAGACGGATACCTACCAGAGGACAAGAAAACTGCACGACAAATTCGTCTTCGGGCTGCTAGGTATACCTTGCAAGACAGAATATTGTTACGCAAGAGCTTTTCCTTGCCTTATTTAAGGTGTCTTCATCCAGAAGAAGCACTTCGTGTTCTAGACGAAGTACACCAGTGGGCATGTGGTAATCACCCCAGGGGGCGATCCCTAGCATATAAGGCGATGTGGCAAGGATATTATTGGCCCACTATGAAAGCAGATGCAATTGAATTTTCTAAACAATGTGACAAGTGCCAACGATATTCACCTATACCTCATGTACCATCCGAACGGATGACTCCAGTTGATAGCCCTTAGCCTTTCGCTCAGTGGGGGGTCGATATCATTGGGCCCTTGCCCATGGGAAAGGGACAAAATAAGTTCGCAATTGTGGCGGTTGATTACTTCACCAAATGGGCCGAGGCAGAACCATTAGCTAAGATTACTGAGAAACAAACTACCAAGTTCATATGGAGAAATATCATATGCCGTTTCGGACTCCCTCACACTATAATTACCGACAACGGAACGCAGTTTGACAACGCGGCCTTTGATGAATTTTGTGAAAAATGGAAGATACGTAATCTCCGCACTTCTCCATATCATCCTCAGGCGAATGGGTAGGTCGAGGTAGTGAACAAAATCATTAAGCACCATTTAAAAACCAAGCTTGGTGAATGCAAAGGTGAATGACCAGAACTTCTACCAGAGGTATTATGGGCATATAGGACTACAACTCGTACATCAACGGGCGAGACCCCTTTTTCCTTAGCATTTGGTGTCGATGCGGTAGTACCAGTGGAAATTCAAGTGCCCTCGTATCGGATCGAACAGTATGACCCCACAGGTAATCAGGAAGATCTTCGACTTTATCTCGACCTCTTGGAAGAACGAAGAAATACCTCCCAATTACGAGCGGTCGCATATCAGCAACGTATTGCTCGCTATCAAAATGCTAAAGTTCGGCCTAGGTCCTTCCAGCTCGGAGATTTGGTCCTGAGGCAAAGACTCGGGGTTCCCGCTCGTTCGCTGGATCCAAATTGGGAAGGCCCTTATCGGGTTATTAAGATTGTGCGACCCGGTACTTATTACCTTGAAGACATGCAGGGAAAGCCCGTACGTCGCCCTTGGCACGTGGAGCATTTGCTACGATATTACCCCTAGATTCGATGTAGTTCATAACAACATTTTATGAATAAAGTGAAAGATATCTTTTGGTCGCTATTCCATTTACTTGGACCTGAATAGCCCTGAAGAGAGTGCATACCATTCTCTTGACCAAGTGCCTACCTTTGGTAGGGCTAAAACCACCTTTTGGCCGCTATCCCATTTATTTGGACTCGAATAGCCCCGAAGAGAGCATACATGCTCTCTTGACCAATCTTCTGCCCTTGGTAGAATCAAAATCTCAATCGATAGATCAGTCTATCTCAACACAGACACGGTCACACGACCCCCGGATTGAGTCTAATTCATTTTTTCATGAGTTAGATGCTCGTGCTTGGTGAAAGGGATCGCACTTCCAGAATGCGAGCAGCGCAGCTCGTGCTCGAATTAAGGGGTCGCAGTCGTACACCCTAATTGCGAGCAGCGCAGCTCGTGCTCGAATTAAGGGGTCGCATCCTCTGATGAGTCAACATGAGATCAACACAAAGCAAAAATGAAAGATAAGGAGAACACACAACACTGAAGAAATAAATGTTCATTAAAATGATGACCGAAAGGTCAAGACAGTTACAAATTTCTTCTCAAAAGTAAATATATATATATATATATATATATATATATATATATATATATATATATATATATATATATATATACAAGACATAGGAAGGTGCCAAGGTCAAGGTTGGTCAATCCTCATTTTGCGCAGGCTCGCGGCTCTCAGCTTCGGGACCAGCCTCAGGAGCAGGAGCGACATCTGTTGCCCCAGTGACTTCGTTCTTAGCGGCAGCCCGTTCTCTAGCTACAACCTCGAAAGCCACTTTGTCGAACTCCTCAACGTTAAAAGTCGGAGCAATCTGCTGCATAACTCTGACCGCAAAATCGCGACTAGCAATATACGCGTCATATCGCTCCTTGTCATAAAGTTGAGAAGTACGGAACTCCTGGACTGCGCGAGGACCCTCATCAGATACCATCTGAACGAAAGCCACTCGCTCTTCTTCCCAGTGGATGGAGTCATCCTTCAGCTGATTAAGTCGCTGCTGGGCCTCCTCGAGCTTGGTCCGAGCGTCCTTGAGCCACTCTTCAAGCTGGATCTTATCCTTGCGGAAAATCTCCTTCTCCTTCTCGCTCTTAGTATGGAGCTCTTGAAGCTTTGCGAGTTGGAGGTCCACTGACTGGAAGCGCTCAGTCAGGGATTGGATCTTGACAAGGAGAATCTTCTTCTCTTCGTCCAGCTTGGCGATTTGAACTTCCAAGGCCTTCACCAAGCGGTCCCTCCCTTAGACCTCGGCTTCCATTGTCTTCTTCTTCTTCTCCGCATCCTCCACGCTGCGGCGGGCTTCTTCGACGTCACGTCTGACTCGAAGCGTGAGATCCAAGCTCTATAAAAAAAAATGTGTGTGAGAGAGGAGATAAATCAGAGTAATCCGCCATATCAGTGACGAAAAATCGTGTAAGGTTAGTTACCTACAGCAATCTCACCCCGATGTCGGTGGAGAGAGCTTCGGGGCTTGGATCGGGGAGGCTTCCGAAGGAGTTGGGGGAAATTTTGTCAAACATGAACTCGCATATTGGATGTAAGTGTGGAGGAATGACAAAAGTTCCCGAGCCAGAAGCTTGGGCTACAACCATCTCCTTGGGACCCGAATCGCGAGCAGTCGCGACGCCCGAGGCGGGCGCTAGCAATTCGCGAGCAGCAGTAGGCTCGCTTGAAGCCCCCTTTGGAGGGAGGCCTCCCCCTCTCCGATCGCCTTTAGGCGAGTTGTCAGCTACTTCAATAATTGGCTGACGGGGTAGGTCAACCGGAGGGAGCACGGTGGATAGAGGGGTCGCATTGACCGGAGGAGTCGCGATCGTACGAGAAGTCGTAGCGACCCCTCCCGAGGTGGCCCCTCGCAATTGAGGTCCGCGAGCAGACCCCTCTGCGGGAGCAGGCGTATTTGACGGACCCCCGGTGTTTTTCTTTTGCCTCTTCGAGGCCGCGCCCTTCAGACGGGGAAGTACCCCCAGTGCACCTCTTATGTCTCCCACGTTTGTCATTTCGTCTTGAGAGATTAGACCCGCCGCACGGAGACAATGAGGTTGTAGAGCAGCGTTGACGTGGCGTGCAGCCGCCGGGAGCTTATAGACTCTGACAAGTTTTTCGTTGAGTCCTCCTCGCAGGTTTGGCTTCACACCAGTTGGGATTCCTACTAACAAAAAAGAACGCACGTTAAATCACCGATGGAGCAAAGGCACTATTCCTTTCGGATAGATAAAAACGAACACTTGACCCACCTTCGCCAAAATGGCGATTAACGTTATGGCCTTTGGGGTCGGAGCCCAATTCGGACTCCCAGTTGCCAGAAATGTAGAACTACTTTTTTTTCCATCCCGGGCAGTTGGAAGAGGGGTTCCCCAAGATAAAGTTATTCCGGTGCTAGAAGCAGAGGTAGTACCAGCCCTCGCTAGCTGGCGCCTTCTTCAGCTGGAATAACCTTAAAAACTCCTCAGCGGTTAACTCCTCGTTACCCGCTTGCTTCCAGAGGACGAAAGCACTCAGAAGTACCCGCCAGCCATTTACTATTAGTTGGCCCGGGGCAATCTTGTAGAGACAGAGGAAGTTTCGTATGAAGGGGTGGAGGGGAAGACGTACGCCCACTTTGAAAAAATATTCATAAACAGCCACACACCCAGGTGGTGGTGCATCGGCTGTCTCCCCTCTCCCAGGCAATCTGAACAAAACAGAGTCTGGGACCCTATATACCTCTCTAAGGTTAGAGAGTCTTTCCTCCGTCAAGATGGAAGAGTAGCCGGAGGCGGAATATCTCCCAGCCGGTACTCTGGCGTTATTGGATTCAGAGGAATCTGGGGTTTCGTCTCCCAAAGGAACGATCTCTTCGCCAGAGATTTCCGCTATTATAAAGAGATGGGTGGGAGAAATGAATAAGAAGAAAGAAAAGAAGGAATACCTCTGTAAAGAGGTTTTTACTCCGGAACAGAGAAGGAGAAGAAGGAAACTTCGCAGCTGATGGAATTCGAAAATGGAGGATTTTCGGCTAAGTCCGATATTTATACGCAATCATCCCGGTTGATTTGATGGACACACGGCAGCTTCTCATCCGGCACGCCAGACGAACGGGCGCTGGCATTAAATACGGAAACACGTGGCACCCGACGCCTCATTTCTGGCGGCAGAAAAAGCTGCACGAAAGCTGGCCATCATAAATGCGGAAGCACGTTAAGTGAATCATGTGCGATTTTCTCCCAGCAGCCAGCTATCTACACTAGCAAACCCTTGGCATAGTTCCTCGATACCAAGGGTTTGGGGGGCATCTGTTGTAGGCAAATATAGTTTAGCGAGAAGTGAGGGATCGCGGCATATAGTGAATGCGAGCAGTCAAGCTCGTGCTCGTCAGAAGGGGTCACATCTCCTGGTCGCATCCCCTGTGTGCGAGCAGCTCAGCTCGTGCTCGCGATAAAGGGTCGCATCTCCTGTGTGCGAGCAGCTCAACTCGTGCTCGCGATAAATGGTCGCATCTCCTGTGTGCGAGCAGCTCAGCTCGTGCTTGCGATAAAGGGTCGAATCTCCTGTGTGCGAGCAGCTCAGCTCGTGCTCGTCAGAAGGGGTCGCATCTCCTGGTCGCATCTCCTGAATGCGAGCATTCCTGACACGAGTAGCTCCCGACATCTGAGCAATCGTGAGTCTTTGCTTTTGGTTTGGACGGTCTTCGTATAATAGTTCCAGTAGCCCGTATAGGCCGATTCTAGCTTACCTTCTTCAATGGTTCCGAATCTCAAGGGATTGCTATCAAGGAACGTAATTGACTGATGAGTTGTTGGATAAAATCACTCCTCTATCTAAGGAAAAAAATCTTATGCCGCAAAATCAGCGGGATCTCGATATCTTACGTAACAGATTGGATCGCTTCAGATCTATATAAAGGGATGACTCCATTAAGAAAAAGGTACACAATATTCAATCCCTGGTCTCGCTTTGCTTGGCTATTCTTCTTGCTTTGCCTTACTTAAGCATCGGAGGGCTAACGGCTGGACATCAGCCACCCTTAGTTGCTTTCTGTCTCTTTACAGGTCTGGTGGAGGAAATCCCTGTTGGAGAGAAGGTGAACGACCGGAGGATCCTGTTACAAAATCTGACGTTAGCAGTTGCACTTAAGATTTGGATCTTTTTAAGGTTTGGTATTGTGTCCTAAAATAATATTAAAAAATAGAAAGATGGGATGTATATACATAAAATTGATCAACTTGGGCCCCACACAGTTTAGATAACGGACGCGAATTGACTAATGACCTTGCCACTAACCAATGGCTAGTGATCGGTGGTTTGTGGTCCCACCATGATGTATGTGTTTCATCCACGTTGTCTATACATTTTTCAAAATCATTTTACGTTGCAATCCAACCTATTGATAATGTTAAGAAGATTTGGATGATGGGTCCAAAGGCTATGGCCCACCTCAGATTTAGATATAAAAGTTGTGTGACCCGCAAATGATTTATAAAGGTTATTCATCACTCTTTTGATTTGTATGGCCCACGTAATATTTTGATCTTTTGTGATTTGGTATCACATCCTAAAATAAGATGGAAAAATAAATTGACGGTTTGGATTTGTAGAAAATACATCAAGGCGTGCCCTATCTATTTATCCATACCATCCATCTATTATATAAGATTATTTTAAGGTATGAGCCCAAAAATAGGCAGATCCAAGACTCCGGTGGGCCACACCAATAAAACAGTGGGAGCTACAATGTCCACCATTGAAAACTTCCTGGGCTGACCATAATTTTTATATGCCATCCAAACCGTTCATATAATTATTACCATTCAGATAAATGGTAGGAACAAATATCATGTGATACAATAATTCTATCACCACCAAGCATTCAATCCCCACTGTTTCATGTGGTATGGTCCATTTGGGCGTTGGATCTTCCTCGTTTTTCGGCTCATACCTTAAAATGATCCGAGAAAATGGATGGACGGAGTGGATGAACAGATGCAACATGGTGGGCCCCACGGGATCCCTAGTTGGACGGGTAGTCTAACCAAACCTCAAATAAAAAATCAAGATATATTCGAACCAAAAAAAAAAAAAAAAAAACCTAAACATTCCCGCCGCACCCAATCCCCAAAATTTTCCATCTCCCTCCCGTCCCCAAGTCTCTCTCTCTCTCTCCCCCAAAATCTTCCGTCCCCCTTCCGTCCCCAACTCTCCCTCTCTCTCTCCCCCAATATCTTCCATCTCCCTCCCGTCCCCAACTATCAGGAGGTTTTTAATAGCGGACATTCAATCACTACTGTTTTCTCGTGGTGTGGTCCACCTGAGATTTAAATCTGCCTCGGTTTTAAACCAAGCCCTAACATAATATTTAAAAAATAATGGACGGTGTGGATGAAACAGATACATCATACTGATGTCCGCAAAGTAGGTGGCAGCGTCTCTAGCCAAAACCGATTTGGATTGAAAATGGACATAGGTTGAAAACGGACAGTGCGGACTCGAAAAAATAAAAATTTAGAAAGGGAATTCTCCCTCTCACGCTCCCTCTCAGAACCCCTCTCGGCTCTCTCCCTCTCTCTCAAGCTCCCTCTCTCTCTCTCTCTCTCTCCCTCTCTCTCGATTTCGGATTTTTTCCAGTTTCTGTCCACTGAAATCAGACGCGATGGGCTCAGGGACTAGAGATCGCCACTGTGATGGGTCGCTTCCAGAGTCAATGGTGCTCTTTTGCTGCTGCTATGATGGATTCGCTTGGATCTAATGGTGGTGGTGGACACGGTTCAGATCACCGTGGGTGTGAGGCAGGAATGGGGGTTGTTTTCGGCAGCGACGAGCGTCAATGCTCGTCGGAATCAATGGAGACAGCGGCGATTGGGGATTTTGGGTGGTTTGAATCGACAGTGTGGGGGTTGTGGAATCAACGGAAGTGAGGATTGTCGACGCAATCAGTGACAGTAGCGACGAGCGGCAACAGTGAGTTTTCTTCTCACGCTCTCTCTCTCTCTCTCTTTTTTTTTTTTTTTTTTTTTTTTTTTTTTTTTAAATATACTGGATGGTCTGAATTTGAAGGTGGGGTTTAATTTAAGATGGGTTTCTCTGGGAGCATGAAGGACACTCACCATATGTTCGATGGAATGCCTGAACGCACATGGATTCTTGACATTCAAAGCTCTTAGGGGCATTGTTGTTCTCAAGGTCTATTCATGTCCCTTATATTGTAGGTATGGGTAATGGGCCTCGTATTATTGGAACTGACCATATGCTTTAAAGATTGGTGGGGCCAATGAGGCAGAAGTTGGAGAGAGGAAAGATGGGGTTATATATGCTTTAAATGCTACAAGGGAAGCTGTTGAAGAGGGTTAATATACTTGCAGTGTTATCATTTCTTCCTCTTTATGATTTAAAAGTATTCACTGGTGAAGAATAGTAGGACATTGCTGTGCATTATACCTGATGGATATTATATCTTTCATGTTTAAATGACAAATAACTTAGCTTCTGGGAAATGACGGAATTCGTCGACCATTTCAAAATGACAAACATATCCATTCTGTATAATGTATATCATTGTCATCGTCATCATCACAGCCTTGTCTGGAGCTGTTGGGGTCGGTTATTGTAGAGTAGTCAAGTGGGAAGCTTCCCATATTCTGTGTATTATTTCTTGTCTTTTTTAGTAATGGCCTCATGTATTTTCACTACAATATACTATTATTCTAGGATCCAACTAACATGGATATTTTCTACTTTCAGTGTATCAAGTGAGGCATTTCTGTCGCGCCCTCTGAATCCAGCTAATTGTCGATTGTAAGTTAAAGACATGGCATTGGTAGTTTACGCCTAGGCATAGATGGCGTAATATCTGTGCGAATGTATTGTGTTTGCAGACATGCATTATTTAATCATGAGAACCAATCACCTACATCATGTTGTGGGCCAACTACTTTTCTTTGTCCATCCACTTTTGTGTGCCATCAAGTGGACAGATCAACTAAGCCATAATATTTTTTAGTTGAATTCGGACTGCTGACCATTTTTCATATTAGTTGTTCATTTGATGGCCACTGGCTGGATGATTAGAATCATCCAAGCAATATGACTTTTGGATTATGAAGTGTGGGGGCAATGATTTGGATGATTTTGATTGAGTTGTCCATCATGTGCTGTCCTCAATACTAGGCCCTGGGGCCAAAACTCAGCCAGATACATAACTCAGGTGGGTCACGCTGCAGGGAACGATGCCAAGCATAGTTTTTTTTTTTATGTGTGTGTGGGGGGGCTACCATGGTCCATATCTTTCATCAAATCCGTTAATTAGGTGTAACTCACTAGTATGAAGAGAACATACAAAAATCAGCCTGATCCAAAAATCATGTGGGCCACACCATGGGTACTTCAAGGTTTTGGGAGAAATTCTACACAATTCTCATTGATGCAGCCCATCTAAAAATTTTATCAGGCCGACTGTCTGTATGTAATGCGAACATAATGCTTCTAACATGGTGGATGAATTGGAGTTTCATATACAACATGGTAGGACCCGTAGAGCTTGGGTGTTTTACATGCTGCGTGAATCAGCTGTTGTAGACGATTCTGGTCCCATGCCGTGGACCACAATGTCTGTTTTTTTCCTCTTTAGATGGACTTCGATTGAATTGCTTAGTTTTGGTTGCTTATACTGTATTTTGCCGAGTACTAACATGTATTACTCCTCCATTTACTCTTTATGAGTTATATGACTGGTTGATGCAGTTCTATAACTAGGTAGGTTTTATGAATATACATCCAATCTGTCTAACATATAAAACCCACCATGTTATTCATACCACCCAAAAATCTGGCTGATCGAATCAGAGATGGGCTGCACAAGAATTTAGATGTTTTTGAGCGATGAATGTGTGGTTATTATCATTTGGCCCATCTTATCTTTTGGTTATTAGTCAACAAGATTAAAAATATGATTTTTTTTTCTTCTGAATCTTTGACTGCAACGAGTTTGACTTTACTGCACATTTGGTCAGCAACATGTGCTGATTTTGTATGGCTTTATACAAATTTTTACTGCAAGCAACTTTGTTCAGCAAAAGTGATTTGTTGGATTCATGACTACGAAAATTTGTTGGATTTTGGTCAACCATAAATTTGATTTTATCCAATCTTCAAACTTGGACCTTTCCTGTTGAGCTGCCTTTGTAAAATGTCTAGCTTTTAGATGGTAGAGTCATTTCTTTCACAGCCCAAATGCCAGAAAGCGCATGCATTTTAGGAATCTGTCTTGCAGGGGTAGTATGAATCTTGCTCAAAGTGGTCTAGATATGGGTTAAAGAGAGTGACGAACAAGAATGATCTTCAGCTTCAAGGATAGCTAGCTGCTAAGGCCCCCTTTGGTAGACGCCTAAAAATGAATCTTGTCGCATTCCAGTTAACAGTATTTATGTATTGGAGACCGGAACGAGACAGGAGTACTCATTTTTCTGCGTCACTTGCATGTGCATAGTAACGCGGAACATGAATGGAAAGTAAGGTGAATCAACCAGTACACATTCTTTTTATGTTGTTTTATTTTAAGTTGGAAGTAGTTCAAAAATGGGAAATGTGGACAAGTTGGGATGAGTTGTCCACATTTACCATTGGATTGCATCAATGTCTGATTTATCAAGGGAAAGAAAAAACTCACCCATGTCATTATATGCTTTAAAATGGCAACTATTCTTCCTCACTTTTCCTCTGCACGTTCTGTTGCTGATATGAATGAAACCCACATCAAGAGTGAACTTTTTTTTATGCCCTATAGCTAGTCTTGGCATGGCCATTTGCATTATTATGACTATTGATAGATTTTTCCCCTGATATCGGGAAGGAGTCATTATACAGAAGGAGGAAGTAGAGCAAGCAAAACAGGCTCTTGCTAAGGATGAAGCAGAGTTGTCAAAATTTAAAAATGAGGAGAAGATACTCAAAGGGCTGGTTCAAAAACTGAAAGGTGCTGCCTTGCCAACACTCATGCAAAATTTGTAGATTACTTTTTTTTTATATTTTATTTGGGATTACAAACTTTCTTCTTAACTGTTTACGTTATTACTATCATGACTTCAGAAGAGTCCTCAGTATTTGTCTGTCGATCTACTGTGTATACATACCTTTGAAAATGAATGGTAGCCAAGGCAGTGATGTCTTCTCTTTTTTTGAACAGTGTGAAGTTGCAGTAGGTAAATGCTAACTGAATATTTCCTTTTTTTATCTGACACCCATGCAACTTGTAGGAGCTTGAAGAGTTATTTGATATTCTGCAGTGTATGGCGCTTGATATGCATGCACCCAGAAATTGTACACTTGGCATACATTGACACAAATTAAACGGACTAAATCGTGCAACCTCCTTTACATGTAAGTTCATCTGAAATCAAAGTATACTCATGGAAATGCAACCGGTGTTCTTTTTGAATAGTAAATTTCACTGTTTACAATAAAAACGAAAGAATAACAATGAAATGCTTGGCTAGAATTGCAGCAAATGACGGCTTCCATTTGCTTTTGCTGAATTGAATTTGTCAATTGCCAATATCTATACTGCTGTAAACAGGCGTCAATTAGCTTCACTTTTAAGTTATAGTAGGTACCTTGGTTTGCATCTTTCTGCATGGTAACCACTGGAACTCAACATATATATTTCCATGTTTACTTTTGTGCCTTCTGTTAACATAAATAATTTTTGCTAACAACTATTTTCCTTTATTGTAATGCAGGTGACAATTTTCTTTGCTGTTAGCAGCCAATTTAGCAGCCAGGTAACATTTGGATTCATTTTCCAAAAAAATTGGTTTCTAATATTTTATAGTTTTCTTTAATTTGCAATTAAAACTTAGTTTTTGCAGTCTAGTAGTTTATTGTTTGTGAGTTCTTATAAGTTAGTTACTACGTACACATTTTCCAGTGCCCACTCTTTACATTTTCTCTACCTCAACAACAACAAAACCCAAATTCTTTAGTTTAACTATATGAATAAAAGAAGTGGATTTTTAATTTTGTTTATTATTATTATTATTTGCTTTTCATTGCTTTTCCTTGATTGAATGAACCTTCAGTCTGCCATTATTGCTCAGATTGCATTGTTATAATCTCACAGCTCATTTTCAGCATTCATTTTTAAGTTCTCAATGGATAGGAGATCTCTTTTCACAACGGCCCTTACTTTAATTTTGAACTTTTCTAGGTCTAGCAAGTAGATTATCATGTTGTCGCCCTTGTTTCAGTTGCACAACAGGGTAAGCTTTTCAGTGAAGACTGCTTTGTTGTGCAGTACACTTATCATGGTGATGAGAAAGATGAGCATCTGTTTTATGAGTGCCGTGGTTGATTCAATGAAGGGCCATCCAGTTCTGGTTTGTATTCTAGATTAGCGAAGTTTCTTCTTTTTTACAATTTTTAGTAATTGTATTGTATGAATGCCTCCCAAGTTACCTTCTCATGAATTATATTGCAAAAGAAGATGTGAAAAAAAATGCATTAAGATATAATGCGCTCATGGTTGTTTATGTATTGTATCAACTATCCGAAAATGTTGAGATGCAGGAAACAATTCTTCTTCTAAAGACAGCAACTCAGTTCTTTATCAGAGAGACTCCAACTATCCAGAACATATCACAGGCAATGAGGTTTTTATGCTCGGATAGTTTCGCAGAGGGCTGTAGAGAAAATGGTGGGCGGACTTATGTGGAACTCAAGGGTCTTGGCTTCTTTGTGAATTTTTTTTTCCTTCCAAGTATCAGTCCAAACAAGTCTTCTCTAATTTCTTTTAATGAGAACTCTCCATTGTATTTATATTGACTGAACTGGGGATGTATTGGAATTAGCTTTTGGCTCCTGTTTTTACCTTTATTTTCTTTTTTTTTTTTTTGGGAGCATGATAACAAAATATCACCAAAACCAAAACCAAAACCAAAAACTGGAGAAGCAAGCATCAGCTAGGCTGAGACAGTGACTTTTAAAATTGTTGTTTTTTCTCCAAAGAGATATCGCATAGCCGCAACTTCTTTTGTGGAAGTAAAAGGAGATTTAAAGGAAAAGAAAGATGAAAACAATGCAAGATAGCAGCTAGGCTGAGGCAGTGACTTATAAAATTATTGTCCCTGTATTGTTTCCCCTAGCATGAAGGATATATTGTTAATTGCACTCCGTCAGATTGTGAAACATGTTGGTTTTCCATATTCTGCCTTTTTGTGACCCTTCCATTGAAATGAAAAGATATTAATTTTCTTTTATTGTTTATTGATTTGGTTATGCCAATTGTTATCACAGCTTTCAAGCAAACTCAGGAATCATTAACAGGTATGCCTTTTTACATTTAAGATAGAATGGATGACTTTTATCTAATACAGGAACTCATGTTTGCCATGGAAAGCTCTGTTCATTCCTTCGATTTACTGTCAAAGGGCATAGATAAGTACAAATTAGTTTTTTTAGGTAATCTTAAAACTGTGTTTCACTGCTTTGGTTGGTGGTGGATTTGGTGGTAAAGGGCAAAGATTATTTTTGGTGAGTATCAATTTTGTATAATTTTCAGTAGGCATGAATTTTCTAGAATTAGATTTTACAAATATTTCATTTTTTCAATTCCCTTTTTATACATTTGTTGAAAAGATGAGTTCTCATACAAAGCTGTTGGAATCAAGCCAATTTCAACATTTTTGCTCTTGTACTAATTTCTTAAAATACCAAATTCTTTGTTTTTTTTTTTTTTTTTTTTTTTTCCAATTTCAAATCCAACATTCGTAGAATTTTAGAATTTTTTGATATGAAAAATCCAACAAAGCATTTTTTTTTTCTCCTAACTAAAAGAAACCAACTCTCAGAAACCCATTTCCCATTACTTTTTTCCGACACCTTAGGTGAGCTATTGGCTAAGGGTGCACCAAATATTATGAATGAATCATTATATTTTGCACCAGATTAGACTGATTAATCATGAAAATATCATGTTATCATCAATAATATGATAATGGACTACCCCTACTCTGGTAGATATGATGGATGGCTTAGACAGTCCAGTTGATTGACCTAGACTGTATATTAGGTTCAACATAAATTTCATGTGGGCCATTATATCATATATATATATATATATATATATATATATATATATATATATATATATATATATATATATATATATATATAATCTCCAAATGTAGGTTCAACCTAGAAGCTCTCAGATGATAGAATCTCCCCATGATGGTGATCATGTAGGCATAGCTAGCAAGAACTAGGGCAATTTGGAGTTTGGTTGGATCTGTTGTTAATGTAGGAGAGTCTTTGGCCACTCACATTTTACAGCTTTGTTTCAGTTGAGAACAAGAAAGTGATGTCCAATCACAAACTGTTGTACTCTCCTTAGAACAGAGAGCAGCAGCATTTGAGTAAAATGTTCTTTGGATAATTATGAAAACACTCAATTAGGAAGACATGTTGGCCATTTGAATTTTTCGTTTAATTCTTCAGACTGCATGAATTTGATCAAATTATGTTGAATTAGAACATTGTACTAGTTGAACCCAAACTACTAGTTAAATCTTCAATTCAAGTTGTATTTATTTTCATAATGTGATTTGAAAAAGAAAAATGAATACCTAATTGCATGTTTTGTTTATAAGTTATTAATTACTAATACTGTATTTTGTTTTATTTTGCGGATTGTTTGTTGGTGATAGTGGGGATGTTGGTGCTGATTGATTGTTTTTGTATTGGTTGTATGTACCGGTGGGATTGATATTTTGATTTTATTCAAAACATTATTACGGTTGAATGGTCATTTTGATTGGTATATGATTGAATGTTCAATCAGGTGATTGGGATATTGTATATTGAATGTTCTATGTGATGATTGGGATATTGAGTGTTGAATGTTTTAAAGAAATATTTCGTTGGCAATGCCACAAACGTCTCTATTGGTAGTTTTACTTCCTTTGCCAGGGAAGCATTTCCTCGGTCATAGCTTTTTTCCAAGGAAGGTTTTCCTCGGTAATAAACGCATAATTACCGACGAATTAAGCAATAGCCACGAAATTGTTGACTTTTCCCAATGAAATTTTTTGTTGGAACAGGTCAACTATTTACCGACAAAAAATTAAATTTTATCGGTAATTGTTTTTACCAAGGGTGATATTTCAACAAAAACCGCGATGAACATTTTTTTGGTAATAACTTTTACCCAGGAAAACTGTCCTTGGTAAAATTCATATTCGTTGTGGTAATTTACTTGAGCAGGGAATATGTGTTCCCATTGCTATGCACAAGATATTGTACCAAGATTTATCACCATCCATTGATAGTGCGCAGAAAAATATTTTGCACATTTAAACTTGGATTACCACCCTAGGTCATGAATAGGGTCGTGAGCTGAGACCTGCACAAGCCAACTTGACTGGGTCCAACGATGGAAGTTCCCAATCCTCGTATGGCTGATACGTCCCAATCCCACTACAAATGGGACACCTGCAAAATCTCCCATCATCTTTATTATATTTTATAATTAATTATTTTCTTTTTCTTAACCCACTTAATTGGCCCACCAAGTCCCATGTGTATAAGCCTGAATATTGCAAAACAGGATCGATCTATGCGACAATGATGAGATCGCAAAAGAAAACTTTAATTTTAAAACAGGCAGAATGGAAAGCCATACTACTTTGATGTTAATGCACGAGACCACATGTAGATGAAGGACCAAAACCTCTATTATAGAAAAATGTCTAGAGTAGTTTAACCCATTACAACTACTCTTCCCTCAGAAGTCTCCACACTAGACAGATTCCATGTCCATCTTAATACTGTGTATAGGTAGCACAGTCCAAGTACACCACCCTAAACCTATCTATATGGATCACAGCTCCTAATGGAGCCCATTAGTATGCTTAATCCAAGTAATCTAATGATCATATCAAAACCGATGATCATGTGGAGTCTACCTAATAGAAGTATTACATTCTCCCACTTAGGCCACACTGATTAATCAAAGAAAATAAAATGTTTTTTTTTTCGCGAAAATATTTTACAAAATACATTTGTTTGAAACTTCCGAATGGATGGCCGTTAGATTTCAAAAAACACTATAGTTGAATAATACGAGGAACGCTTCTTAGATCTAGTCCATCAGGACCACTGATATCAGATCATGGTAGTTATCAAAAAAATTTATCTTTTCAATGTGAGGTGAATTACAGTCACAAATATTATCAACCTCAACAACAAAGATCAAGGACATTGATGTGTGGTATGAAGAATACACATCTAATGCAATCATACGTGCGTATCTTCAAGTGGTCTAATTATCTTTTGTTAAGAACTTTACATATCTTCCTAATGAGACAAACTAAATTCTAATTACTCAAAAATAATTGTGTACTTGGAAAGAAGCAATAAATACACTGAATAATAGAATCATCTACAAATTAATGACATCTCCAATATTTGTACGTGAGTCAAGTCTAACTAGAACTCACGCTAATCCAGTACTTTTTTAGGACCGATGACTCCCATAAAAGACATGCTGCATAAGTGTTGTGATAGAACGACCCTTAGGGAGTAGATTTGTCATCATTTGCTTCACACGGATAGGTTCCATAGACACTTGATAATTTTGTACTGAGA
This sequence comes from Liriodendron chinense, assembly GCA_003013855.2. NCBI lineage: Eukaryota > Viridiplantae > Streptophyta > Magnoliopsida > Magnoliales > Magnoliaceae > Liriodendron > Liriodendron chinense. The sequence continues at coordinate 958,474 of PVNU02002397.1, forward strand.
AAAATTGAAGCCATATCACGCTATAAATGAATTCGTACTATTTCACACTCTTCATGATACAATACCATTAGGAAACGCAGCTAGAGATAGACTTCTTACTATTGAGGTAGCCAACCAAGTCTATATCTCTATAGCTAATCGATTCCAAATGACCAGATCTCCAATATGTGTGAGTAGGGTCCTTTGTTCGTTTGTTAAAAGCACAATACTTCCTTTATAATGAAGAGAAAGTTTCTCTTTCTTTTTTTTTTTTTTTGGTCAATCATGCAACCCACCCACAGTCAATTGCACAACACACCCACCCAGTCAATCATGCAACGCACCCACTAGTGCTGTCAACAGTGGGAATTCACCCTGATGGGTTTCGAGACTGAGACCTCTTGTTGAAACTCCGCAGAGTCTACCAACGAGGCAAGGCCCTGATACCTCTGCTTATTAAAACCTTGTTAGCAATTATTTTGAGGTTTCTTTTTTTTTTTTTTTTTTTTGAAAGATAACTATTTTGGGTTTATACCCTTCGATATTATCCATAAAATCCCATTTGGTTATTAACACCCATTTATAGAATCCCATTTGGTTATTAACACCCATTTACTACCAATCAACTTAATCCCATTGGGTCATTCAACATGGTACTATGAGGTCGAGCTCATGGGAGCTTCCCATGAGGTCAAGTTGTGTGGGCCCCACTGTAATGTGGGTCGAACATCTACCCCATCAGTCAGATGCACCATTCAATGGTAGGCCATGGGCTCAAAAATCAGGTCAATCCATGACTTGGGTGGGCCACACCACACACAATAGTTGAGAAGGGTTACCTGCCCATTAAAACCTTCATGATCATTTATTGGGCGCACCGAGATGTGGTTCACAAATCTAGCCCATCCATTGTGTGTGTCCCACTTGGATGAGGGGTCAGACCAAGCTTCAGCCGCATCCAAACCTTAGGTGGGCCCCACCAAGTGCTTTTACATGTTTTAGGCATGTCTTCACATGGTTTTAGATGGTATGACCCACCTAAGTTCCATATACAGTTGATTTTTGGAATATCCCAAAACCTAAAGGGGACCCATCAAATGCATGGTGTTGATGTCCGATCCACATCACAGTGGGGCCCACACAGCTCAACCTCATGGGAAGTTCCCATGAGGTCGACCCATTTTCCTAATATATATATATATATATATATATATATATATATATATATATATATAATGGGTTTTAATTCATCCCTTATGCTATCAATCCGGAGAGTTAACACTCCAACTACTTTTATTATCATTAATAAACTTGGAATTACCAGTATTCACAATCCTAATAAAGTGTAAAGGTCAATAGACTCTAGAACCTTTTAACCCTTATCGACATCCAACAATTAATTGTCCTGGGGTCAAGTTTTCCTCTTGCATGTAAAAAGTTTGGCTTCTGCAAGACAATCCCATACATAAAGGTATCACAATCTAGAGTTTTCGACACAGCCTTGCTTAGGACTCAATTATGGATATGTATGGTGTATTAGGAGATGTTCTCATAATCCTATAGGTATTGTATAAAACTTAAATGCATCTATGATAACTTATGTATCATATGTAAGGTATGCGTACCCATAACAAGAATAGTCATCTATGAAGATGATAAAATATCTCTACCGATTCCAAGATACAATAGGGAATGGCCCGTAAATATCTGTATGTATCACCTCTAAAAGTCTTATACTCTTAGTGACATCATTTTAGTGTCCCGGTCTACTAGTTCTTATGCGGTCAGTACAAACCTAGTCTGTGAAGACTAGAAACTGAAGATTTCCTTCTCACGCAAACCTTTCCTGCTCTCATGAGAAGTATAGCCTAATCATGTGTGCTACAATATGGATGAATTTTCAACTATAGTATGGATGAATTTTCATTCTCTAGTTTTACCAAGTATCATTTCCATTTTTATGCGAAGAACTAATGTTAAAGATGTATCAGGCATTCAAGTCTAGTTGACAAAAGTAATAAATGCTTGTGCCAATCAATGTTCGAAATATCGATATTGCGTTACAGATTGCGCCCTTGGGATACAAATATGTATTGGTTGTCGCATGGGATATATCGTTTGTATTGGGTAACTTATCGCACATTTTGGGAAACATGGGGAAAATGGTTGAATTTTTTAATGAAATTTCAGGGACTGTTAAAAATGATATTAATACACACTTTTAGATCATAACATCTCAGAAAACAAGTGCACATAATAGGTTTCCTTTATATTGGGTCCTAAGCTATGCATTGTCTGACTAAACTAATGCAACTATGCAACTATATTCAAATTGAATGCATAACGTTTAGAGTGTATGTGATGATCATTTCATCAAACACTTCTAAATACTTTAAAATTAGTCTCAATTGACAGCTGGTCGAAGGGAAATTTCAAAAAAAAAAATATTTTTTAATAATTTTTTATTAAGTTTTAATTAAAAATGATTTTTATTTTTCAAAAATTAACAAGAACTTAACAAATTAGTAGATCAGCTCTCATACATACTTGATTCATGTTTAAAGTGCAACACTGCAAGCAATTTGGGAGAAATTTGGGAAATTTTGAATTTTCCCCAAATCAAACCACTTACACTCAAATTTTGAAATTAGAGTGTATGTGATGATCATTTAATCAAATATTCCTACATACTTCAAAATTAATCTCAACTAACGGCTGGATGAAGGAAAAATTCAAAGAAAAGAAAAAAAAAACATAGAGAACATAAAGAACCAATGGATTTCGAAATCATAGCTCCAACTCTATGATTTTTCATGCAAAACATGAAGAACCAATGGATTTCTAACCATTTGACACTAATATAACAAAATTTCAACAAAAAAAAAAAAGGATCAAAAATTGAAAATGCTCACTAGATCGAACGTGTGGGATATATCGGCACTACCTGTGTTCCGTATTGCACAGGTAGGATGCAAAATATATCATGGGATATATCGGCCGATATTGTCAATATTTAGAACATTGATGCCATTCACATTTGAATCATTATAAATTCCAAGTTTTCCATTTTCAAATTTAAATATATAACCATATTGTCTAAAAAAGAAATATAAACTAAATTACACATTATGAAAGGCATATAAATTGTACCTACTAGATCTAAAATTTGACTTGACCCTAACCTAAGCCTTCGGACGCCAATTGCCTTAATGTATGCCCTTATGCCATTGTCCATATAAGCTAATTTCTTAGCTTTAATTGGCTCTATAGTATATCCTACATAGAATTACACGTGAATAGAAGCACTGCAATCTATCCACCAGGAGTCTATTAACACATTGCCTAAATTAGATTCGAAAGGACCAAAACAAGATTCTTGGCCTTCATTACAAACCATTATTTAAGCTTAATGCATTCCTTCTTTCGATAGCCTGGAGACATCCTTCTTAGTTATGTTTTCTTTGAACAATTTTTAGGTTAAGGCTAACCATTCGACCTAGGCTCGAGCTTGGGCCTATTTTAGCTCATTGTAGGCCCAGGCTAGGCTTGGACAAAGCTTGGCCGGCCCTAACCCAGTCCATTAACACCCCTAGATGGTGGAGAATAAACAAAATTTTACTTTGATTGGATGGTAAAATCCAACTAATAATGGAACTTTCTCTCACTAGATATGAGCCTCTGATGATGTTTGTCTTTTAGAATCTATAGGGTTAGGATCATCCAAAGAATATATTTTTTGGACTATTGCTGACTCACTATTAAACCTAACAAATGAATGGTCTGGATCTCATCCATGCATGCCTAATCTACAACAACTACATGATAGCATGGTCACTCGCATGTCTACAAGGCCACTAGGTCAGCTCCCAAAAAAAAAAAAAAAAAAAAAAAAATAGGGGCTTGATAATTTCGCCACATTGTTGATGGATCTTGGGAGGTCGTTTGACTACTCAAAAGCTAAAACGGTGGAAATAAAGGCTTTTCAAGAAATAGATTCTTGGTGAATGAGATTTGGTTTGTCATGTGTGGGAATTGAAAAAGGAGAAGCATGAAGCCTAGGACTGGTAAGTTCGATATCCGGCAGGAATATGTTCCTTTGCCTTTCCAGACATCCAAATGCGCTTAAAAAGTGTTATTTTTGGAAGTAGGTTCCTTCCAAGGCTATATTCAGGTAGCCTAACAAACTCTCAGTGTCCACCATTTTTTCCCAATGCTCAAGAGTTCAAAGATGCATGATCTAATTATCCTTCCTGTTAGAGTACAGTGTACTTACTAAAAATAGTTATTTGGATGGATTCATGCATGTTTCTTGAGATCTTGAGATCTTTATAGATCTCTCACCTCTTTTATATACTTTTGTTACTTTTGTTATTTTCAGATAAATAAACAAGTTACAATCTGCACTATGTAGTCTTTGTTGGGGAGTCTTCAAACTATGTACTGGACAGGGTGTGCGACCGGTCGGGCGATCGGTTTGGCCGTTTGGCCCTGTGCACGTGAAGACAGAAGAAGCTCTTGGTGTGGCCCTAGACCGGTCGTGCGACCGGTCTGGAGGGGGCTGCGACCGGTCGTGCGACCGGTTGGCTGTGAGGCAGCGTCGGGTCTGTGTTGTGAAATCTCCCTGGACTGTTATCTGCGAAGTGCGACTGGTCGGCTGTGCGCGCGGAGTCCTTGCGCAGTCCGCAGTACTGCGTAAGGTGTTTCTATTTTCGGATTTCTTCCTATTTAAGGTGTTGTAATCCGACTTAGAGAGGAATCCTAAGGTGTCCAAGGTTTCCTATTTGTACTAGGAAGAGGGGAGAGGTGTGTGTGAGAGAAACTTGGGTTTTTCTATGTTTCCTTGCTTTGTGGGCTGTCAATCTCTGTAATCTCTGATATTCATAGTAGATCGCTTTGTGTCGTGGTTTTTTACCCGTTTTGGGGTTTTTCCACGTAAAATTTTGAGTCTCTTTTGGTGAGTGCTTGTGTGTGATTAATTGCATCTTGTTACTTGTTTAATTTCGCATTGCTTCACGTGTTTGGTGTTCCGCTTCCGCTGCCGGCCTTCTTTCCCAACAAGTGGTATCAGAGTTAAAGTTGGGGTGGAGTAGATTTGAATCTGAGAGGAGAAGATGGGATCGAGCGCAAGGTTCGAGATAGTGAAGTTCTCTGGGAAAAATAACTTTGAGCTATGGAAGGTGAAGATTGAATCCTTCTTGGTTCAGCAAGGGCTTAATGGAGCTCTTGGAAAGCGACCCGAGACTATGAAAGAGGATGAGTGGACGAGGCTCGACAAGAAGGCAAGAACCTCAATCCTGTTAAACCTTACGGATGATGTTCTCTATCATGTCATGAAGGAGAAGACTACGGCTGAAACAATGGCGAAGCTAAAGAAGGTTTATGCCAAGAAATCTCTAGAGAATCGCATGTACGTGTTGATGCAGTTGTTCACCTTGAGGATGGCTGAGGGAACTGAGGTGGAGGACCACCTGAGCACGTTCAATAGGCTGATTTGCAAGTTGGTGGAGATCGATGAACCAATGAAGGATGAGTACCAAGCATGCATCTTGTTGAATTCTTTTCTAGATTCATATGAGTCATTCAGGGACTCTGTGTGCGCAGGGAGGGAGACCATAAACGTCGAGACTGTTATCTCAGCCCTCCAGTCGAAGGCGATGGGAAAGAAAAGCGGTGACGTGGCTTCCCGTTATTCCTCAGAGGCACTGGTTATGAGGGGAAGAAGTTCTGAGCATGGAGGATATTCGAAATCGGGATCCAGGGCCAAGGGCAAAGATAAAGCTAAGGTGAAGTGCTGGAATTGTGGCCAGGAGGGCCACATGAGAGGGGATTGTCAGAATCCCAGGATGAGGCAAGAGAAGTATGGAAATTCTTCTGGAGAGGGAGCCAATACCGTAGAAGACGGTGACGACCTGTGTGAAGTGCTGACTGTATCTGGCAAGGGATCTCACGGTAGTAAGTGGATCCTTGATTCATGGGCTTCATGTCACGTATGTCCTGACCGGAGTTCATTCACGACATACATGGAGTATGGTGGAGAATCGATGTTTGTGGGCGATGGAGTCGCTCATAAGGTTGTGGGTATTGGTATTGTGCGCATCAGAATGTTCGATGAGGTCGAATGAGTCCTGGAAGATGTGAAGCACGTTCCCAAGATGAAGATGAGTGTGATTTCTCTTGGTACACTCGAGGCGAAAGGGTGCGTGTTTATCGGCCGCGATCGTTGTTGTGAAGTGATGAAGGGGGCACTCGTGTGTATGAAGGCACGGAGGTGTGGCCATCTTTACATGTTGATCGGGAGCACAATTCACGGTGGAGCTGCGGGAGAGGCAGCGAGATCCACGGTTGCTCGTATGTGACAAGTGCCCAAGGGCCACATGAGAAGAGCAGTAAAGGGCATGAATTTGCAAGGATAGGGTCGATGGTGGCACGAGAAGCGGTGGAGCTATGATTGAAGATGAGATGACGTTGCAAGGATATGTTGATTCGACGTTTGAAGCCTCGGTGGAGTTTGTTGGGGAGTCTTCAAACTATGTATTGGATAGGGTGTGCGATTTGGCCCTGTGCACGTGAAGACAGAAGAAGCTCCTGGTGTGGCCCTAGACCGGTCGTGCGACCGGTTTGGAGGGGGCTGCGACCGGTCGTGCTACCGGTCGGCTGTGAGGCAGCGTCGGGTCTGTGTTGTGAAATGTCCCTGGACTGTTATGTGTGAAGTGCGACTGGTCGGCTGTGCCCGCGGAGTCCTTGCGCAGTCTGCAGTACTGCGTAAGGTGTTTCTATTTTCGGATTTCTTCCTATTTAAGGTGTTGTAATCCGACTTAGAGAGGAATCCTAAGGCGTCCAAGGTTTCCTATTCGTATTAGGAAGAGGGGAGAGGTGTGTGTGAGAGAAAACTTGGGTTTTTTCTGTGTTTCCTTGCTTTGTGGGCTGTCAATCTCTGTAATCTCTGATATTCATAGTAGATCGCTTTGTGCCGTGGTTTTTTACCCGTTTTGGGGTTTTTCCACGTAAAATTCGGAGTCTCTTTTGGTGAGTGCTTGTGTGTGATTGATTGCATCTTGTTACTTGTTTGATTTCGCATTGCTTCACGTGTTCGGCATTCCGCTTCCATTGCCGGCCTGCTTTCCCAACAGTCTCTTGTCGTTAACACTTCCTAAGTAGCCATTTTAGGAGAAACTGAATCTTTCAACCTAAAAGAAAGGAAATGAGAAGAAAGAGAGAAATCTAGCTATCATAGGCTTTATGGTGATACCTTAGCAAAGTACTCAGCAGGATTCATGGCACATCCTGGGAGAGTTAAAATTGCATACTTGAAATGTCCAGACTTTTCCTTCTTTACAGCCTAAGGAAAGAAGAAAATCAATTAGAATAATGAAACTGAGAGGAAAAAGAGAGAAATTTATAGTGTTGTCGCAGTGTTGAGAACTCTATAGAAACCATATATTTTCTTCACTTATTACCATATGATCACAAAGTACTTTTTTTATTTTTTTCATTTGATTATTCTATCTTTACCAAATAATCTATAAGCAAATGTATTATTTATTGTGAAGTTCATTTATTAGATAGGTACAATTATTTTGAAAGAGAAATGGTCACTGACAATAGTTTGCATGCTATCTTACCTCCTACCAATTTTTACAAGCATTTTCCCATTGAAATATCCAATATTTTCAAAGGCAAAGGTGGACAACATCATTAAGAGATCACCTTATAGCTACCAATGTTCTGCAAGTGATTCAGGGAAGTGGGTTACGCACGTATGTGGAGGATGATTATCTGTTTGGAAACCATCAGACTCGTGGCACTTTCCCAGTGAAATAGGCTTGGCAATCCAGAGGAATCAAGTTCACCATATCTTTAGAGAGAGCGACCAGGTAGCCAATTGGTTAACTAAGAAAGGGGGCACAGGCCCACAATCAAATTAACCTTTTGTCGAGAGAGAGCTCACCCCAAGAAGCAAGGAGGACAATTTTCGTGGAGAGAATTTGTCTTGTAAACTACAGAGTATCATGATGTATAGTTTCTAGAGGAGAGTTTATTTTTTCTTTTTTTCTCTTTTTATTTTAGCATCTTGGGAGGGTTAGGTGTTGGCCGTGCCCTTTAAGACTAAAAGAGTTTTTTCTTACCCATTACAAGTGGTCTGCTCCGGCCTTTTTCCAAAAAAAAACAAACAAAGAGTCTAGCTTACTTTGGATGAGAGCCTAGATGTTGAAGCGCCTAAGTTTCAGGCCCAATAACTAACAAAACTTGGGCTTAAGTTTCTAGCCTGGTAGGTAGGTGGAATTGGGCTAAGCTTTTGTGCCCAACAACTAACTGATGGGCCCTAGGATGAAGCTCTTTCTTAATATTGTTGGCCTGAGTACTTGGCTAATGGACCCAGCCCAGACCTAAGTTGATTTCTTAGACATGCCATGGGCTGGCCTTAAACTCATGTCCTCTCATCAAACCTGGATACACTTTGATCGTTAACGTATTCAGCTGAAATCCTAACGGCCTGTTTGGCAGACACCTAAAACTGAGTTAATCTTATTTTAGTTAATTGTTATTAGAAATAATGATCATGATCTCTTATACATGATTACAATTGACTAAAATGAGATTAACCCATTTTCAGGCATCTGCAAAACAGGCCCTAATGATTCTCAACGGGCTTGAAAAAAACATATTGAACTACTACGTGTTGAAGATATAGGAGGGAGAGTACTTTTTCAAGTGAGTTTCCATACATACGCTGGTAAGAAGAAGCAACCGCAGCCAAATGGGCCCGGCTTCGTTCACTGAAAATCCGAATGAAAGTCTTCTCCTCAGTTCCCAATCTATTCTCCCCATCTTTAAATAACTTCTTGGCATCCTCCTCCACCATCTTTGGATCAACCTCCGTTTCCTCATCACGTGCCGCATTTACACATGCAAGCAGCAACTAAAAAAAAAAAAGTGAAATTAATTCCTCTATAATGGATTGTAATGAAATTATTACACTATCTAATATAATTTTCTCTTGTACGTTGAAAATGGCACATGATATTATGAAAAGCACATCAAATTTAAGTTCCACGGAAAGGGTACTTGGATACACAATTTTGATACATATTCATGTACAATCATGGTATTACAAATCAGTTACATAACGATAATAATCATAACCATTGCGCATTATGGGGCCAAAATGGCCCTAACAGCCACTACAAATAAAATAAAATAAAATAAAAGAAGAAGAAGAAGAAGAAGAAGAAGATCCATAACAGCCCCATAACATACCTTAACGGCCCAGTGACAGACCCATAACAGCCCCATAACAATACTGTGACAGTCCAGAAATTTTTTCAAAAACGAAATGGACATAACAGCCCGTATCGTAACAGTAGCAGCTAGCGGTGGTGCCATTATAGAACACCTTGATGAACAGATAACTTATGCATAATTTTTCTCACTTGCCATTCATTAAATGCACAGTTACCTAGTGTACACAGATAAGCAGAATTTCAAAGAAGGCTCTATCCCATGGATTTGGCAATTCCTTAGCTCATTTGCCCGTGCAGCACTCATGAAACACACCAATTCCACAAGAAGAGTTAGAAGTTCCAAAGTCTATGAAGATCAGCCATTGGACCATTGTCCCTTTCAATTAAATGTACATTATTGTAGTATTTTCTTTTTTGATCCATCTATTTTCCAGCCAACAAATCGCTTAGACCAAATGATACATGGGTCCCCTTTTTACTGAAATTGGAGTAAACTGTAGTTATGGGGTTAAGCATTGTATAATATCTCCTTGGAAAATTACAACAACTTACAAAGGTTACTTTGAGAATTTTCTTAAGATAAATCACACAAAAAGACCAAAAACCACCCCAGGTGACATTTTATCACACTAAAATACATTATCATACCAAGCGCTCTAAATTTGAACACTTAACACACCTTCATATCCAGGTCTGCAGAGAGATGCTTTGTATGCATGAATCAAAATTCTCTTGTATGGAAATCTAGTACGTTTGCTTGTTGTACGTTTGGCGGAGATTAGAAGGTGGGAGATGATTCAATAATGGTCCAGAGAAGTTTTTGAAAATGAAATAAAACCAAATTCTCTAGTTAGAGAGAGGTGAAAAATGGAGTGTGGATTTCTATTCTCTTGTTCCTGAAATTGGGTCCAGTCCGTTAGAGTCACTCATGGATTGCCCAATTTAAAAGGATTTCCTTGCCCCGTTCTGGGGAGTGGGGGCATTTTCCAGATCAGAATCCTCACTCGCAGCCAATAGTGTCATAGAGTTGATGTTACTAATTAAGCTCATGTAAAAGCTAAACCGTCCAAGTCGCGGACCACATTTCAAATGGATCAATTAAGCAATCATTCTAAATCACCAATTCATAGCATACACATTATAGCTAAAGTGAATTATGGTCCAGAAATGGAATTCAGCAACCTAATACCTGAAGAATCATTCAACTAGTCTGATATTAGGGTTATCTCCTGTCTACAATGGAGCCCATGATCTGGACGATTATAATTTGAGTCACATGCATGCCACATACACGAATTAGAGGTATGCATTGTGTGTGAGGGAGAGTACCTTCCTGTGATGGCCTTTGGTTCTAGAGCTGATATCCGTGTTGAGTACCACATTTCTTGAAGTATGCCTCTTTAAATGGTTGTACTTGGGATGGGGTCCGGGATCATATCACTTCAGTAGCAGCTTCCAGATCAAGGGTCATCAACGTTAGTGCTTTTCCCACTATGGTTGCATCACGTTCCACTGGATCAAGCATCCAAAGCAAGATTGCACTCTGACAAGCGAACAGCCAAATTAGATTGTCCACCATGTAAATTAGGCCTGGACTTCAGGAACACTTACAGTGCCGTATTCACAATCGTGGTGACTAATGTACTTTGCGCTTGGCATACATATAAGCCAATGTTGATGTCCAAACTGTGGGGCCCATTATTGATGGGGCATAGACTGAAAACCACCCGGAATAAACAATTCTAACCACTCAATTTCTGCCTTTTAAATCGATGGTTAGAATAAAATGGTTGAAGTCTAAATTCAACGGGAGAAATCGCACCTGTAAGGTGGTCCAATCAGCAAGCACAATGTGGCCATGTCCCAGATTAGCCATACACATATTTACCAGTGACTCGTCTTTTCGTGGGCATGCAACCAGAGACTGGTCGGAATGTATGCAAATTTTCTGTACTCTTAGGGAGCCCACGCAACAAAAAAAAAAAAAAAAACATTGTAGTGGGGACTGCCATAATATCTGTGGATTGTGGAAGATTCACTCTATCTATCAGTTGCACCAAAATGTGATCTCCAGATCAGGCAGATCTAAAACTCAAGCTGGCCACACCACAGGAAACAATGGGATGAGGCTGCCTGCCATTGAAACCTTCTTGTGGCCATCATGATATTTATAAGCCATCCAACCCATTAAGAAGTTTAGTACCACCAAGGTGAAGGGAAAACAACAAATAACAGCCTCATCCAAAACCACAGTGGGCCCAGGAAAGTTTCAATGGTAGCATCCCATCCCCGTTATTTCCTATGGTGTGTCCCACTTGACTTGGATTTGCCCAATCTTTGGGCTCACATTTTACATGAGCTATCACAAATGAATGACAGAGTGGATATCACAAAGACATATGGTAGCCTCGCAGAGCTTTTTTATCACACAGGATTCTTATGCCCAATGTTTTTGGATTATCATGGGGTGGGACCCATTCAAGGCTTATCCAACTTATGGTTGGTTCCAATCCGGTCCACTACACATGAAAAACAAGTCACTAATAAATCAAGCGAAAGAAATTGACAAAGACCATGATCTAGCTAGCGTGCAAACAAGTAAAATATCCTATTTGTCACGCATCATGAACAAGCGTAATGTGATGATGACAGTGTTAGTGCACTGATTAGTGCATCGTATTGTCAATTTCGTGATTGTTTAAGTCAGTCGAGTCTTGTGAGCCTCGATGAAGATTGAAGACTCAAGACTTGAAGACCGAAGCAGCTTTTCGCACTCAAGTTCAAGCCAAAACAAGTTCAGAATGTAAGTTGCATATAGACAGCCCATAGGATCCCAAAACACCCGATTTTATGGCATTCTAAACATACTTAATCTTAGCCATTTAATCTACAAGTTTCAGGTCAAGTTGATCAAGCTTAGACCCTCAATGTGTAGGTGCCCAATCTTGGAAAAACATATGTGAATTCACTTTGTTGGTGCACCAAAAAGGAAGGCCGTAACTCAGCCTGAACTAGGCCATGTATAAGGCCTGCCGACCGGCCGGCCACACTGGCCCCTTGACCAGCAGCTTTAAAAAGAAAAAAAAAATGAAAGCCCGACCGGTCTGATGACCAGTCGGACAGCAGGTCGGATGGTCGATTCGGCCGACCGGCCGGACCTGGGAAAAAGTGTCCAGTAAATCTCCTTTGAATACACTATTTGGACAAGTCTGCCGACCGGCCGGCCAACAGGTCGGACAGCAGGTCGGCTCCCTTATCTGACCGGCCGGCCATCAGGTCGGACATGCTAAAATATGTCCAGCAAGTTTGTGGTTTTTGGACCACTTACCCGACCTATCTGAGGGTCAGCCGACTGACAGGTTAGACCTCAAATCCGACCGGCCGGAGGGGGTCCCAGGCAGGTCAGAATATGATCGTTTTATATCCATTTGTGTTCGGTTTTTGGGCCTCTATAAAGGCATATCTTGAGGCCTTTAATACATCACTTGCACACCCATTGAGAGCATTGGAAGGGGCAATTTAGAGCATTATCTAATCTTCCTTTGCTCATCATTGCCTAGAGTTCATTACTCAAACCAAGTGATTCATGGCACTTCAATGAGCATTTAAAGCTCGATTTGAAGTATGAACTCAAGCAAAGTATCCATGGCTGACCTAACCCATCGTGTTGAATCCTTTGGTCATCAATAGCCATTGAATACTTAGAGTTGGTAGTTCCTATCATTACCATTGGATTGAATAGGTAAAGGGAACTCCAACGTCTCCTCCCACCTACCCGGCATTAGTCTAAGTTCCATGGAAAGGGTACTTGGATACACAATTTTGATACATATTCATGTACAATCATGGTATTCCAAATTAGTTACATAATAATAGTAATTGTAACCATTGCGCATTATGGGGCCAAAATGGCCCTAAAAAAGAAAAAAGAAGAAGAAGAAGAAGAAGAAGAAGAAGATCATAACAGCCGCATAACATACCTTAACGGCCCTGTGACAGACCCATAACAGCCCCATAACAATACTGTGACAGTGTATAATTTTTTTCAAAAACGAAATGTAAATTTTTTCAAAAACGAAATGGTCATAACAGCCCGTGTCGTAGCAGTAGCAGCTAGTGGTGGCGCCATTATAGAACACTTTGATGAACATATAGCTTATGCATGATTTTTCTCACTTGCCATTCATTAAATGCACAGTTAGGTAGTGTACACAGATGAGCAGAATTTCAAAGAACGCTTTATCCCATGGATTTGGTAATTCCTTAGCTCATTTGCCCGTGCAGCACTCGTGAAACACACCAATTCCACAAGAAGAGTTAGAAGTTACAAATTCTATGAAGATCAGCCATTGGACCATTGACCCTTTCAATTAAATGTACATTATTGTAGTATTTTCTTTTTTGATCCATCTATTTTCCAGCCAACAAATCGCTTAGACCAAATGATACATGGGTCCCCTTTTTACTGAAATTGGAGCAAACTGTAGTCATGGGGTTAAACATTGTATAATATCTCCTTGGAAAATTACAACAACTTACAATGGTTACTTTGAGAATTTTCTTAAGATAAATCACACAAAAAGACCAAAAACCACCCCAGGTGACATTTTATCACATTAAAATACATTATCATACCAAGCACTCAAAATTTGAACACGTAACACACCTTGATATCCAGGTCTGCAGAGAGATGCGTTGTATGCATGAATCAAAATTCTCTTGTATTGAAATCTAAGTACGTTTGCTTGTTGTAATTCTTGTTTGGCTGAGATTAGAAGGTGGGAGATGATTCAATAATGGTCTAGAGAAGTTTTTGAAAATGAAATAAAACCAAATTCTCTAGTTAGAGAGAGGTGAAAAATGGAGTGTGGATTTCTATTCTCTTGTTCCTGAAATTGGGTCCAGTCCGTTAAGAGTCACTCATGGATTGCCCAATTTGAAAGGATTTCCTTGCCCTGTTCTGGGGACATTTTCCAGATCAGAATCCTCACTCGCAGCCAATAGTGTCATAGAGTTGATGTTACTAATTAAGCTCACGTAAAAGCTAAACCGCCCAAATCGCGGACCACATTTCAAATGGATCAATTAAGCAATCATTCTAAATCACCAATTCATAGCATACACATTATAGCTAAAGTGAATTATGGTCCAGAAACGGAATTCAGCAAACTAATACCCGAAGAATCATTCAACTAGTCTGATATTAGGGTTATCTCCTGTCTACAATGATGCCCATGATCTGGACGATTATAATTTGAGTCACATGCATGCCACATACACGAATTAGAGGTATGCATTGTGTGTGAGGGAGAGTACCTTCCTGTGATGGCCTTTGGTTCTAGAGCTGATATCCGTGTTGAGTACCATATTTCTTGAAGTATGCCTCTTTAAATGGTTGTACTTGGGATGGGGTCCGGGAACATATCACTACAGTAGCAGCTTCCAGATCAAGGGTCATCAACGTTAGTGCTTTTCCCACTACGGTTGCATCACGTTCCACTGGATCAAGCATCCAAAGCAAGATTGCACTCTGACAAGCGAACAGCCAAATTAGATTACCCACCATGTAAATTAGGCCTGGACTTCAGGAACAGTTACAGTGCCGTATTCACAATCGTGGTAGCTAATGTACTTTGTGCTTGGCATACAAATAAGCCAATGTTGATGTCCAAACTGTGGGGCCCATTATTGATGGGGCATAGACTGAAAACCACCCGGAATAAACAATTCTAACCACTCAATTTCTGCCTTTTAAATCGATGGTTAGAATAAAATGGTTGAAGTCTAAATTCAACGGGAGAAATCGCACCTGTAAGGTGGTCCAATCAGCACGCACAATGTGGCCATGTCCCAGATTAGCCATACACATATTTATCAGTGACTCGTCTTTCGTGGGCATGCAACCAGAGACTGGTCGGAATGTATGCGAATTTCCTGTACTCTTAGGGAGCCCATACAACAAAAAAAAAAAAAAAAAAGAAAAGAAAAAAAAAAGAAAAAAAAAGAAAAAAAAGAAAAAGAAAAAGAAAATGTGTAGTGAGGACTGCCATAATATCTGTGGATTGTGGAAGATTCACTCTATCCATCAGTTGCACCAGAATGTGATCTCTGTTAGATTTTTCCTCCTCATGCAGAGGAGAGAGAGTTCACTTTGAGAGGTCCGACCGGCGGTGCCCCCTGGCCGACCGGCCAGACAAAGTGGTTGGAAACCACAATTTCTTTGGATGAAATTTGTGAAGGCCGACCGGTCGTCCCACCGGCCAGTGGTCCTGGCCGATCGGCCGGCCGACCGGTTGGCAGACAGGTCGGACTACGTGTTTTTAACACGGCATCTCTCTGGATAGTTTTTGGTGGGTCCGACTGGCCGAAGACTTTTGGCCGGCCTGTTAGAGGTGTGCGCGGACTGCTACTGCAGTTTCCAAATTGGGTTAGGACTCTTGCTAATCGATAAATATGGAGCTCTAATTTGGGATTTGGTAATCGTACAAGTTATTCTACACATCCAAGGTGAGAGAGAGAGAGAGAGAGAGAGAGAGAGAGAGAGAGAGAGAGAGAGGAAGCTTGTTGGTAAAGGAGGCTTTGCTCGCGAAGGTGGTTCACGGTGCAATGACGTCTCGACTCTTCAACGTCCTCGTGCTCGGGTGAAATCTCTGAGTTTTCTAGTCTTTTTATTGTTATCCATCCCTGTGTAGGTGAAGAAGGTTTGATCCAAGCGGTGTGTGCTTGTGATCGGTTGTAACAGTTCTTTGAGATAGTGGATTGTTGATCTGGACTAGGTCCCGTGGTTTTTACCTCTTTGAGGGTTTTCCATGTAAAAATCTTTTGCGTCGTGTGATTGTTGATTTGATTTAGTTTCGTGCTTTATCATAACCCATAATTCTAGTAGTTTGGGGGGGAGATCCTAAGGTTTTGTGAAACGCACCCAACAAAAGTGGTATCAGAGAGTTCAGGTTGATTGAACAGGAAGTGAGATCGGTTCTGAATTATGAAAGGTGGCTCATCAAGGATGATTAGTCTCAATGGATCCAACTGGACCATATGGAAGGCTAAGATAGAGGACTTGCTTTATCGCAAGGACTTGTATGCTCTAATTCTAGGCATATTAGCGAAGACGAAGGATATGTCAAATGATGATTGGAAGAAATTGGACTAGAAGGCGGTGGGGTTCATTAAACAATGGTTGGATGATTCGGTTTTCCACCATGTGTATACAGAGACCTCAGCCGCTAGTCTATGGCAGAAATTACAAGGGCCATATGAGAGGAAGACAGTCGGCAACAAGATATTCCTGATTAGAAAACTTGTAAATCTCAAGTTCAAGGATAATGGTTCTGTGGCTGAGCACATGAATGAAGTCAGCAATATTGTGAACCAGCTCTCCGCTATGAAGATGGTCCTGGACGATGAACTACAGACTTTGCTATTGCTTAGCTCATTGCCTGATAGTTGGGAGACATTGGTGGTGTCCCTAAGTAACTCCGCGCCATGCGGAAAGATATCCATAGAACAGGTAACAGGTTGTCTCTTTAATGAGGAGACAATGAGGAAGTCTCAGGGGTCTACTTAGCAAGAGGCCCTTGTGACACAGGATCGGGGGAGAGGAAAGAACAGAAAGGGCGGGAAAGCCCGAGATAAATCCAGAGGCAAGTCTAATGTCAGGAAAGATGTTGAATGTTGAAATTGTGGCAAGAAGGGCCATTACAAAAGTGAACGTCGCAAGAAAAAGGATCAGAAAAGAAAAGGGAAGGAAAAAGATGATGAATCGGATTCTACTACGACCGCCTCAGATGACGACATTGTAGTCATTCTCTCAGCGGATCATGATGTCTGTCTCACAGCTGCAAATGTGGACACCGATTGCGTGGTCGATTCGGGAGCATCGTTTTATGCAACTCCACGAAGGGATTTCTTCACAAGTTACAAGCAAGGCAGCTATAATACATTGAAGATGTGGAACTCTGGAGTATCCCAGATTGTGAGAGTTGGTGATATTTGTGTGAGGACCGATATAGGCTGTACATTGGTTCTAAAAGATGTGAGACATATTCCAGACCTTCGCCTCAACTTGATGTCGACGGAAAGGTTGGATGTAGCCGGCTATGAGAGTTAGTTTGTTGGTGGGCACTGGAAGCTCATCAAGGGTTTGATGATCGTAGCAAGAGGGAATATGTGTTGCACCCTATACAAGACATGTGTCAGTATATATAAGGGTGAGTTGAACGCAGTAGAAGATTCAGCGAAAGACATGTGGCACAGATGGCTGGGCCACATGAGTGAGAAAGGGCTTCAGCAACTAGCGAAGAAGCACCTCCTTCCAGAGTTGAGAGGTACACCTCTTAAAACCTGTATTGACTGTTTATCAAGGAAACAAAATAAGGTTTCATTTGTAAAAACTGTTTCTCATGTTAAGAAAGTACATCCATTAGATTTGGTTTATTATGATGTTTGTGGTCCTATGAGGACAAAAACCTTGGGTGGGGCATTGTATTTTGTCACTTTTATAGATGACGCATCTAGGAGGGTTTGGGTTTATGCTTTGAAATCCAAGGATGAGGTATTTGGTGTGTTTAAAATATTTCATGCCATGGTCGAGAGGGAGACAAGTAGATCATTGAAGTGCATTCGTACTGACAATGGTGGTGAATACTGTTAGGGTCCCAAAATATAGGGGCCCTTAAAACAAGCAAAATGGTCACATACCTCCGAAAGAATTTCATAAAACGCCTTCCGGTGCACGCAAAACGGAGATTTACAAAATTTCTTAGCCAAATTTGGCTGAAATCTCCAGCGGGCCCCGCGAATCACCGTGATCAGAACCGCCCGGAATCGAACCCATAACTTCATTACATTTATGGTGAACAGTGCATGCGATCTCACAATCAAACGGGCCCCACAAACGTATTAAAATTCAAAACCCAAATGGTGGAGTTCACATTTACGTCCCATGCACCCATAAATTCGGGTACCCCACGCACCCGAAAAATGGCAAAAAACAGAAATTCATTTAGAAGTGTTTTGGAGTCCCACGCACCCTGAAAATGAGTCCCACGCACCCTTAAATTTGACACATTTCAGGACTTAATTTACAGGTGCGTGGAGTCCCACGCACCAGTAAAATAAGTCCCAGGCACCCGTAAAATAAGTCCCACGCACCCAAAAATCAGGTATTTGCAGAACATGTTTCTGGGTGCGTCGGACCTTCGCAGCCAATTTTAAGGTGCGTGGAGGGTATTTTAGGGGTGGCACGTGACAACCCCTCATTGGCGAAGATCCGGCGTCTTCGGCTATAAATACCCCTTCCCACGAGTCATTTTGATGATTTTTAGAGAGAGAGAGAGAGAGCCGTCATCCTCTGGGAATTCGAAATCCCCGCCGGAAACCCTCGCCGGAATACTTTTCCGATTGCCGGAAACCCTTCCCGGTTGCCGGAATTCCTTTCGATCGTCAGCATTTTCCCCACAGGTTCGAATTCTAAGAAATCACTAAGTGTGGGCATGCACCCATAAAATGGTCCCACGCACCCGAAATATGGCCCACGTGTCCATAAATTCGGTCCCACGCATCCATTAATTCGACATAAATCAAACAAGTGCATCGGACCCCCACGCACCCGAAAAATGACCTACGTATCCATAAATTCGGGTCCCACGCGTCCATAAATTCGACGAAATTCAGATTTACATATTCGATCCCACGCACCCGAAAATGCCCCACGCACCCATAAATTCATCAAAATCCGGTACTTTAATTTAAAGGTGCGTTGGACCCCATGCACCCGTAAAATAAGTCCCACGCACCCAAAAAATCAGCAAATTACAGAACATGTTCACGGGCGCACCGGACTCAATTCTAAGTGTTTTCAAGTTCCGTTTGAGCCTATTTTGGGTATTTCGAGCATTCCGGGTACAATGGAATGGTCAAACGAATGTTCCGGGATCTCTAAATGAGCAGAATTGCGCATCTTCGAGGTTCGACCCGATTCTATGCGATGAATGAAGTGACTTCTTAGAAAGAAGCCGCCAGCATCCAAAACTATGCAAATATGTTATCATTTATATCTACTGTAAAGATGTGATCCGATTTGGGTCGAAAGCTAGGCAAACAGGACTATGGTTATCACGATAAACCATGTCAAAGATTTTCAATTCACTACAAAGTAATTGTTATGAACTGCCACAACACAACAGTCAATGCCCTACCCATCCAAACGGCATCCGTCGGTTGGGCTGCTCAGGTACACACAACTGCGGACCAGTCTTCCCAAGGTCGCCTGTCCACACGTGACAGTTGCAGACCCAGAGTCGTACCCTCTCAGTAAAAACCCTGACAGTTTCTACCCGGATCTCCAACCAAAACATGGGACATAGACATCTGACTAATACAAAGATGGTTCAGTCCGTAACAAAACAAATACAAGTCTCTACGACCATAAACTCTAAGACCATAGTCCCTGCTGACTAGTCTTTTGCTTTTTAATCAAGGGTCATCGATCATTCGATGTAATTAAGGGCTCGTACCAGATCACGGCCTGGAATTTAAAAGATCTCAGGATCTCTGGAATAAAATTCGCCTTGAGATATCTCTTCTCGTGTACTTTTGTGAATGCTTGTGCTTGTCTATGAGTGTTTTCATTTACTCAGAACCCCAGAGCAACAAAACACAATTTTCAAGAAAATGTCCTTGTGCTCCATTTTCTAGTTCTAACAAATACATTGGTGACTTCCATGAGTATTGTAAGTCCCTAGGTATACGGCATGAACAGACGGTACCCAAGACCCCCCAGCACAATGGTGTATCTGAGCATATGAATCGAACCATTGTAGAGAGAATCAGATGCATGTTATCCCATGCGAAGTTGCCCAAGATGTTCTGGGGAGAAGCATTGTAAGAACCCGAAGTCATATAAGTTATTACGTACACTTGTGAGCACATAAACCCATGACTTGTAGAGCATAGACATACCGTAGTACTCGTCTTTTAGCTTAGTGGGCTTGCTTGAATTTCGAGGACGAAATTCTGTGTAAGGGTGGTAGAATGTAATATCCCAAAAATTTAGGTGCACGAGTAAGTACACGAGTGCGTGTTCACATGTGAGAAATTAAATTCTAAGCTGTATTATTCACGCGCATACACACATGTACACAGTTATACGTGTCTTGACGACTTGTCAGGTCTCTGAAAAACTTAGAGTACTTAGTTAAGTCGATAGACCGACCGTTAGGATAATCTGTCGTTACTAGACTAGAAGATTTAACCGCCCACTCCAAATTCGAATTACGCGATCAATGTAAACCGCTGTACATTATCCTGTACACATGTCTGTCCGTAAATAAGAACCGTACATTGTGTCCAGCACAAGGTATATCCTTAGACCAGTGAATTCTTGGCCCTATGAACCTGCTCGGGTGTGTTTGTAACACCCTACGATTTTGGAATAATCTCAATTATAAATTAGTTATCTATTTAAGAAATTAAATAAATTTAATATAGATAAATTAATATTAAATAACTCGTAAGGAATTATAGCATGGCTCCTTCATTAAAATTTCTCAACATGAGCCCTAGGATATTATGGAAGTGGTAGACTTCGCAAAACTTATGAATCTACAAGTACTAGGGAAGTACCATTAGTCAACTTAAGTTATAGGACCAATTGCAAGTTTTATGATTTCTGGAAATCATTTTCACGTAAAACTCTACATACTAGTTTTAGGGCACGATCTAACCATACACGTCGAATTTCAACCCTCTGATCATCCTACAAGTACCCTAATAAGAAATCGGGCCATAAGTGGGCCATCTAACTTCGAAACGGTCTCATTTTTGGTGTCATAGCCTGAAATTATGTGGCCTATCTAATGAATGGAGTGGATTTAGCATATACATCATGGTGGGACCCACGTGCATTGAGTGCACGGTTTACGCCCGGTCAACGCGCGTTGACCGCGTGCGTTGCAAGGCTCGGCGACTCCGTCTTCTTCTCAAACTCTGCAGCGACAGCGCTGCCGCTGCCGCTGCCGCCATTACAGGCCTCACCGTCCATCTCTATGGACCTCATCAGTGGATCCAGTCCGTTCATCTGGAGCGCGTCCCACACAGATCTAAGTGGTTGGTAATCTCGACATCTACGGTCGATTGTATGGCCCACTTCGATTCACCGTTCCAACAGAAGAAACGCAAGATCTGTCTCCCTGACGTGCATGGATCTCCCAAACCTTGCGTGTAGGATCGTGTGGGCCCCACCTAGCTTCCCAACGAGTGGACCGCGTTTCACGCAGGTGCGGACCGGGCGGAGGGTGAGAGCACTCTCCTTCGTCTTCGTCGCTGCGACAGCAGCGCTCGCTGCCGACCTGGGCGCTCAACGCCATTCATCACCGGTGGACCCCAGCAGGCGATCTGGAGCATCCGTTCACGCGTCCGGTCAACACGCGTTGACCGCGTGTATTGCGAGGACGGGTGCCGTCTTCTTCGTTCGGCTGTAACAGCAGCGGACGCTGTCCGACTGCAACGTACACATCGTCCGTCGGTAGGCCCCACTTTTAAGATCCAAGCCGTCCAATCTAACACCTTTCCTCACGCACGGAGTCCCCATGAAAATCTCCCTCATCGGTCGTATATCCGTTCTTCTTGAGTTTACCGTCCAAATCAAGAGAGGCCAAGATCCGGGCCATTGTTGTGCATGGTAGCTTGGGAATTGTTTCGTTAGAGTCGTGTGGACCCCACCTAGGTCTCCAACGTTTCAAGTTAGCTTGGGTTGCAAGTCTCGGAGTCCGAATCCAAGCCGGATTCGGAATCACCTAGCGTGCGTGCGGCGTGTACACTGGCTATAAGAAGCCGGATTGCTGCTGTGTTTTCTGGTAGAGAAACAGTGGGAGAGAAAGGGAGGGAGAACTGTTAGAGAAGGAGAGGGAGAAGCTGCGAGAAAAGGGGAGAGGGAGTGGGTCGTTGGAGAGATAGAAAGAGAGAGAGAGAGAGAGAGAGAGAGAGAGAGAGAGAGAGAGAGAGAGAGAGAGAGAGAGTGGGGGAGGGCAGCATACGTGCTGCTGTTGTTGGCATTGCTGCCGTGTGGCTTTGGCTGGGGCAGCAAGAAAAAGAAGAAGAAAAAGAAGAAGAAAAGAAAAGAAGAAGAAAAGAAGAAGAAAAGAAAAGAAAAGAAAAGAAGAAGAAAGAAAGAAGAAAAAGGAGAAAGAAAGATGAGAGAAGAAGGGCCTTCTCTTCTAGACATCCAAACCGAGTCGACTCGTTGAGTGACTCACTGAGCCAACTCAGATGCTAGTTTGGGTTTGTGTGGAGCCTATAGTTCATCATACCTGTGAGTGATTCATCTCAGAAACTTCTAGTTGATTTCTCTTTTCATATATGTGCTATCCTCCGCGTTCAAGTTCCAATTCTCATTATTATTTCATGTAATGGATTTTTAGTAAAGATTCCTTCATCAATTTCTTTCTAAATTGAGTTTAAAACAGTGTCTTTGATCCTAGGTAAAGGATTCATATTTCATTCCATTCTCCCAGTCCTTCTTTCCATATTTTCTTTCTTGTTGGTTCCTTTCCTCAATTTCTCCTTCTTATTGTGCAAACCAAATTCTTAGGAGTACGCTTGACTTAGGTTACATACTTACGATATCAACAATGTACAACCCTAGATAGTTGTAGCATTAAACAAATTCTACGTAGTATTGTCATTACCACTTTCTAATGGACACTCACCTAGGGTTTGAATAAAGAGAACCTAACGAAGTTAATGCATGCATAGTGTGTTTTGACTGAATGATGCTTTGCATTATGTGCTTGATGAATGCTTCCATAACTCATGACATATACATACATTTATACACTGCGACAGAACAGGAGCATGGTTGATTTGACTCCTGGCGTGCATGGTTGATTTGCCGCCTCGCTGTACCGGTTAGGTGAGCATGGTTGATTTGCGACAGGTTCCTAATGTTCAGTGGCAGCGAGTTCTGGTCGTTTCACTTATTGAGCATGGTTGATTTGCTCGGTTGGATCAGTGGTGCATGGTTGATTTGCCCACTGGCGTGCATGGTTGATTTGCCGCCTCGTTGTACCGGTTAGGTGAGCATGGTTGATTTGCGACAGGTTCCTAATGTTCAGTGGCAACGAGTTCCTAGACGTTTATTGCTCTCGCACCTATCATAACATACATGACATCATGATCATTATGTGACATTTATAATAAATCATAAAGTGTATCAATCATGACCTTATCCTTGTATATTTTCTACAATTCTATCCGTTGATGATTTATCTCCTATCTCTTATTAACTGGAATATTACCTGTGATGGAAATGACCTCACTGGGCTTTTAGCTCACCAGAATCACCACAGTTCTTGCAGGTTCACAAGAAGAAAAAGACATAAACGGAGCAAAGTACTCAGAGGGTCACGTATCACACGAGCGTCGAATGTAATCGATTTGTTTTAGTTTTGTAAAATTCCATGTAACAAGACATTAGTGGAAAAAAAAACTTTATATTTGGGATTTATTTTAGTCATGCGATGTGTGGAATGGAATCTCAAGGAATCTATGCTCGAATTTTCAATTCACACTCTGGAACTCGGGCTTTGGGTTATTATACTCGAGTCGTGAATTTCAGGGCGTGACAGAAGCAATGCACACAACAGTGTATTTGATAAACAGGTCTCCATCAGCCCCTTTGAATGGAGAAGTACCTGAGAAGGTGTGGACTGGACCTGATCCTTCGTACAGTCATCTCAGGGTATTTGGATGCAGGGCATCCGTTCACGTACCAAAGGACGAGAGGTCCAAGCTCGATACGAAGATCAGGCAGTGTGTGTTCTTGGGGTATGGTGATGAGAAATTTGGCTTCAGGTTGTGGGATCCGACCGAGAAGAAGCTCGTCAGGCGCAGAGATGTGGTTTTCATTGAAGATCAGTGTATATAAGACATTGAAAAGCCAAAGAAGACCCAGCCTAGTTCAGATGAGCTGGAAGATTTGGATCCTATTACTCCTCTCGTGGTACTTGACGACGGGGGAGTACAGCAAGGTGCAGAGGACGAGGGAGTTCCTACAGGAGATGGACAGGGGGAGTAGCCCCCACTTGATCCACCTGTTGAGCCACAAGTGAGGAGGACATCTAGGGACAGGCACCCGTCCAAGAAGTACTCGCCGCATGAGTACATTATGCTTACTGATGGGGGAGAGCCAGAAGATTATTCTGAGGCTCTAGCCGACGAGCATAAGGGGGAGTGGTTGAAAGCTATGCAAGAGGAGATGGAATCCTTACATAAGAACCACACCTATGACATGGTGAAATTATGTAAGGGCAAGAAAGCTCTGAGCAACAAGTGGGTGGTCAGAAAGAAGATTGAGCAGAAGAATTCACAAACAAGGTACAAGGCCAGACTCGTGGTGAAAGGTTTTAGTCAGAAGAAAGGTATAGACTTCGATGAGATATTCTCTCCAGTGGTGAAGATGACATCCATACGGATGTTGCTTGGGTTGGTGGCTAGGATGGATCTGGAGATAGAGCAGTTAGATATTAAAACCGCTTTCCTCCATGGTGACCTGGAAGAAGAGATCTATATGCGTCAACCAGAGGGGTTCGAAATCAAGGGCAAAGAGCATATGGTGTGTAGGCTTAGGAAGAGCTTGTATGGGCTAAAACAAGCTCCTAGGCAATGGTACAAGAAGTTTGACTCGGTCATGTTGACACATGCGTATGATAGAACGGAGTCAGACCACTGTGTGTTTACTCGCAGGTTCTCAGATAGTGATTTCTTAGTTTTGCTCTTATATGTTGATGATATGCTCATCATGGGAAAAGACATCAAGAAGATTGACAGGCTGAAACAGGAGTTGGGCAAGTCGTTTGCGATGAAAGACTTGGGCTCAGCCAGATAGATCCTAGGAATGGAGATAACCCGTGACAGAAGCAGCAGAAGGCTTTGGTTGTCACAGGAGAGGTATATTGAGAAAGTCCTAGAGCAGTTCAATATGAATGCAGCGAAGCCGGTCAGTACTCCACTAGATGGTCACTTCAAATTGAGCGACAAGCAGTGTCCCAAGACGAAGGTAAAGGTGGAAAAAATGTAGAAGATACCCTACGCCTTAGCAGTAGGAAGTTTGATGTATGCTATGGCATGTACGCGCCCAGACATAGCATATGCGGTTGTTGTCGTCAGCCGGTATCTTGCCAATTCTGAAAAAGAACATTGAGCAGCGGTGAAGTGATACTATGGTATCTGAGAGGCTCATCCAGGTTGAGCCTATGCTATGGTGATGGGAAACCTGTGTTAGAGAGTTACACAGATGCAGATATGGCAGGTGACATAGACTCCAGGAAGTCCATATCGGGGTTCATGTTCACGTTTGCTGGGGGAGCGGTTTCTTGGCAGAGCAAACTACAGAAGGTCGTAGCATTGTCGACGACAGAGGCCGAATACATTGCAGTCACAGAAGCATGCAAAGAGATGCTTTGGATGAAGAGGTTCCTACAGGAACTTAGCCTGAAGCAGGAGAAGCACGTGGTCTATTATGATAGCCAGAGTGCGATACACTTGAGCAAGAATCCAAGTCAGCATTCCAAGTCGAAGCACATAGAGATTTGGTATCACTAGATCATGGATACTTTGGAACAGAAGGTGTTACAGCTTGAGAAGGTCCATACAGATGATAACGGGTCAAACATGATGACCAAGGCTTTACTCAGGGGAAAATTTGAGGCTTGTAAAAGCCGGGCTGGCTTGAAGACGGTGAACTCCTCCTGAGTCGGAAAGGGAGAGATTTGTTGAATTTTTCCTCCTCATGCAGAGGAGAGAGAGTTCACTTTGAGAGGTTCAACCGGCCGGACAAAGTGGCTGGAAACCACAATTTCTCTCGACGAAATTTGGGAAGGCCGACCGGTCGGCAAACAGGTCGGACTATATGTTTTTAACACAGCATCTCTCTAGATAGTTTTTGGTGGGTCCGATCGGCCGAAGGCTTTTGGCCGGCCGGTCAGAGGTGTGCTCGAACTGCTACTGCAGTTTCCAAATTGTGTTAGGACTCTTGCTAATCTATAAATATGGAGCTCTAATTCAGGATTTGGTAATCCTATAAGTTATTCTACACATCCAAGGTGAGAGAGAGAGAAAAAGAGAAAGAGAGGAAGAAAAAGAGGGAGAGGAAGCTTGTTGGTAGAGGAGGCTTTGCTCGCGAAGGTGGTTCACGGTGCAACGACGTCTCGACTCTTCAACGTCCTTATGCTCGGGTGAGATCTCTGAGTTTTCTAGTCCTTTTATTGTTTTTCATCCCTATGTGGGTGAAGAAGGTTTGATCCAAGCGGTGTGTGCTTGTGATCGGTTGTAAAAGTTCTCTGAGATAGTGGATTGTTGATCTGGACTAGGTCCCGTGGTTTTTACCTCTTTGAGGGTTTTCACGTAAAAATCTCTTGCGTCGTGTGATTGTTGATTTGATTTAGTTTCGTGCTTTATCATAACCCATAATTCTAGTAGTTTGGGGGGCGAGATCCTAAGGTTTTGTGAAACGCACCCAACAATCTCCAGATCAGGCAGATCTAAAACTCAAGCAGGCCACACCACAGGAAACATGGGATGAGAATGCCTGCCATTGAAACCTTCTTATGGCCATCATGATATTTATAATCCATCCAACCCATTAAGAAGTTTAGTACCACCAGGATGATGGGAAAACACAAATACCAGCCTCATCCAAAACCGCAGGGGCCCAGGAAAGTTTCAATGGTACCATCCCATCCCCGTTATTTCCTATGGTGTGTCCCACTTGACTTGGATCTGCCCAATCTTTGGGCTCACAATTTATATGAGCTATCACAAATGAATGACAGAGTGGATATCACAAAGACATCATGGTAGCCTCACAGAGCTTTTTTATCACACAAGATCCTTACACAAGATCCTTATGCCCAATGTTTTTGGATTATCATGGGGTGGGACCGCTTCAAGGCTTATCCAACTTATGGTTGGTTCCATTCCGATCCGTTACACATAAGAAACAAGTCACTATTTAATCAAGCGAAAGAAATTTACAAAGACCATGATCTAGCTAGTGTGCAAACAAGTAAAATATCCTATTTGGCACGCATCATGAACAAGCATAATGTGATGATGACATTGTTAGTGCACTGATTAGTGCATCGTATTGTCAATTTTGTGATTGTTTAAGTTAGTCGAGTTTTGTGAGCCCCAACGAAGATTGAAGACTCAAGACTTGAAGACCGAAGCAGCTTTTCGCACTCAAGTTCAAGCCAAAACAAGTTCAGAATGTAAGTTGTATATAGACAGCCCATAGGATCCCAAAACACCCGGTTTTATGGCATTCTAAACATACTTAATCTTAGCCATTTAATCCACAAGTTTCAGGTCAAGTTGATCAGGCTTAGACACTTAATGTGTAGGTGCCCAATCTTGAAAAAACATATGTGAATTCACTTTATTGGTGCACCAAAAAGGAATGCCATAACTTAGCCTGAACTAGGCCATGTATAAGGCCGGCCGGTCGGTCACACTGGCCCCTTGACCAGCAGCTTTAAAAAAAAAAAAAAAAAAGCCCGACCAATCTGATGACCAGTCGGACAGCAGGTCGGATGGTCTATCTGGCCGGACATGGGAAAAAGTGTCCAGTAAATCTCCTTTGAATACACTATTTGGACAAGTCTGCCGACCGGCCGGCCAGCAGGTCGGATGCCCTATCCGACCGGCTGTCATCCGGTTGGACATGATAAAATATGTCGAGCAAGTTTTTGGTTTCTCGACCACTTACCCGACCTATCTAAGGGCTGGCCGGCTAACAGGTTGGACCTCAAATCTGGCCGGCCGGAGGGGGTCCCAGGCAGGTCGGAATATGACCGTTTTATATCCATTTATGCTCGTTTTTTGTGCCTCTATAAAGGTATATTTTGAGGCCTTTAATGCATCACTTGCACACCCATTGAGAGCATTGGAAGGGGCAATTAAGAGCATTATCTAACTTTCATTTGATCATCATTGCTTAGAGTTCATTACTCAAACCAAGTGATTCATGGCACTTCAATGAGCATTCAAAGCTTGATTTGAAGTATGAACTCAAGCAAAGTATTCATGGCTGACCTAACCCATCATGTTGAATCATTTGGTCATCAATAGTCATTGAATACTTAGAGTTGGTAGTTCCTATCATTACCATTGGATTGAATAGGCAAAGGGAACTCCAACACCTCCTCCACCCACCCGACATTAGTCTAGGAACATCATATACATTGGTAGCTAATCGTGGAAGCTTGGAGATGAGTTGAAGCATTCGTGGATGCTGAAGTTACTCAACGGCATTGAATCAGGGCTCATCTCTTGTAAGTGGTTAAGCTTATAAAGTCTATTGTTTGATTCTCTCTTCTTGTTGAGGTTGGGGTCTAGAGATTGTGACTCAATCTTAGAGTTGTCCTTGTGTAGGACGAGGTGGTCCTTGTGTAGGCCTCCAACACGGGAGAATACGTGGGTGTCCTTGAGTAGGACTTATGGAAGTCCTTGTGTAGATATTAACCTTGTGTAGGTTGTAAAGGTTGAGAGGTGAACCTTATTTAAAACCTCCGATAGTGAATGCCGGTGTACTCAAAGGAGTTGAATACTTGAGCCGGGAGTGGAGTAGACTCATCGTCGAACCACTATACATCGTGTGTATTATAGTGAATGCATTTTGTCTATTATTATGCTTTGTTAATTAATCATATGAGTGCTTAACTGAATGCCCATCTCATGTTTGACAAAATGCCCATATGTCATCTTTGAAAGATTAGTACAAGCATGCATATCAACTGTTTGATTAAATGCTTCACTTAGTATAGTTGATAATTTAGAAAGACCTTATGTAATCAATTTACATGCATTTACATATATTAAATTTGTAAAGTAATTTGTGAATGCTCTTAAATTTTTAATTGGTAAGGAATTTGTAAAAAGTCCTATTCACCCCCTTCTAGGACATAAGCATACCTTCAAGCTTATCTCAATAGCGGTGCAAACCATAATTTCAGACAGATTCTACCCGTAATAATCATGTCTGCATTTGGACACCTATTCAGCATACCTTCACATACCCATTTTTGGGATGTGCCCAAAAGTCTTACTCCGCGAAATGTGGCATTTTCCGGTTCTTGGGTGCATGCCAAACAGGCCCATCACTTACCGTAGCCGTCCCATCATCACATTATTAGATCATACCTTAACATTTTTCTTTAAGATTGCATTAATATTCCCGCCGAGGTTCCAACTATGATTCCAATCGAGCTCTTGGGAGAGACGGTCGTTGAGTTCCTCAAAATACAACAATCTATATTCTTGTTGGATGAGCCTTCGTTCGGTGGCATCACGGTTGGCAAGAATATTACTGATCACTTCCCCAACGTTAAAGGCTGTTCCTGCATAGGGACCATTCCAAATAATAATTAGAACTTAGAGGTGAACAGTTCAGGCGTGTTTGGAAGTACCCCAAAATGAGAATGGAATGGATTCCATATGTGACTGTTCACATCCAACAGAAGCGAACGGACACTCTTTTTTGTGAAATTCATTCCAAAATAGCATTGGGATTCATAATTACGCAGGCCCACGTTAGTACCATTTTTTGTTAACAGTACCCACAGAAACTGGGTTCGATCTAGCATGTGTCGCCACCCGCTGGAGCCCACATCCTGAAATGATTTAAACTGTCCATATTCTTGTTTCTATCATGAAAGCTATTGTAAAATGGACGGTTTAGAGAATGGTCAGCATGTGGACCCCAGTGGGTGGTGACACACGCTAGATCCTGGGTTGCAGCCATGGCAGCACGATCTCGTGAAAAAAGTGTATGCACAAACTGTGGGGTCCAGACATATACATCACCGTCCAATATTCTTGTTTCTATCATGAAAGCTATTGTAAAATGGACGGTTTAGAGAATGGTCAGCATGTGGACCCCAGTG
The DNA here is from genome assembly GCA_003013855.2 of Liriodendron chinense. Classification (NCBI taxonomy): domain Eukaryota; kingdom Viridiplantae; phylum Streptophyta; class Magnoliopsida; order Magnoliales; family Magnoliaceae; genus Liriodendron; species Liriodendron chinense. Next base: position 988,637 of record PVNU02002397.1, read on the forward strand.
GGTGGTGACACACGCTAGATCCTGGGTTGCAGCCATGGCAGCACGATCTCGTGAAAAAAGTGTATGCACAAACTGTGGGGTCCAGACATATACATCACCGTCCAATGAAATTGAGCGGGAATATCAGCACATATTCTAAAACAAGCTTTCCCAAATTCCCATTTGAATGCATCCAAGATTTTTTTTCGGCAATCATCTTTGCATGGTGAGATACAAGGACTAAGGGTAGCAATGGGCTGGGTAGCCTGTCTGACCAACTTTGGGCCGGGCTTGGACCTACTAGTTTGGTGGGGTCACACCTGACCCAACGCTGTTTTATATGTACATGTATTATATCCGACAAATAAGCAATTCAAACCCTAGGTTTTGCCACCCATCCATCTTGAGTGTAGATCGCTGGTTTCATGCTTTTAAAATGTCTGCTTGCACTTGCTGTGCTAGAACCATATCAAACTTAGGCCTGGCTTGGCCCAAACACAGCCCATTGCCACCCCTAGATATATGTGCCCATGGAAACACATGCGCTGTGAGTGACAAGTGGGACTCATAGTTCAGTGTTCGGAGACCATTAGTCTGTTCGGACCGACCATGGATGGATCATGTAAAAAGATACTGAATGAGAAACCTTAGCAATCGAATCTTGGGCGTTCTCACGTAGGCCGTGTGGATATCTCTTTTTGGCCATCTATTTGCAAACCACAAATTGGAAGGTCAAAAGGAACCTATATCCAGGATAGTTTTGGGCCGCAGTCCACACCTGAGAGCCACAGCAGATCAATGGTCTAGATCAGTCAACCATGGGCCTCACTTTTGTAAACATTATGTGTGCATCCTCCACTCCCCTAAGGAGGAGAAATGCTAACCTGCAGGTTGCTACGTGAAAGTTATGTGATGTTCCTCCATGTAGTACACATGGCAAACATGTCATGTGATCAGTGTTAGAGGAGCCTTCAAACTATGCTGAAATTGGGTGCTCAATGCTCAGCCCGGTCAGCAGACCAGTCTGATTTTGGTCCGGGAAGCACGGCAAGGTCTCTCGACAGTTTTTGGGTATTTCAGACCAGTCTGACGACCGTTTGATGGTTGCTTTGACCGGTCGGCTATTGAGGATCAACGTGATGAATTTGGAAGTTTCTTCTCTATACCGATTTTGTGTTATGTTCGACCGGTTGGTGGTATTGTGGTGTTTTGCATGGTTACACAAATTTGCATAACATGTTTCTAATTTTGGATTATTTGCTATATATGGCATGAATCCAGGATTAGGGTGTATCCTAACGTGTCTAAGGTTTCCTAATTTTATTAGGGTGAAGAGAGTGTTTTGAGAGAGAGAGCTTGGGTTTCCTTGCTTATGGGTTGTTTTATCTCTATAATCTTCTAATATCATAGTGGATCGCTTGTGCCGTGGTTTTTTTTTTTACTTGTTGATGGGTTTTTCCATGTAAAATCAGATTGTCTCTGTGTGGTTGATTGCGTGTGGGTGAGATTGCATTGTGTTGCTTGTTTGATCGCATATTCTTCTGTGTGTTTTGGCTTGCTTCCACTGCAGATCGGTTTACCAACAAGTGGTATCAGAGCTATCGTTGGGAGGTTGCAAAATTTTGATCTGAGATGAGAGCATAGCATCGAGCATGAGGTTCGACATGGAGAAGTTCTCGGGCAAAAACAATTATAGTGAAGATCGAAGCTCTCCTAGTTCAACAAAGGCTTGAAGAAGCTCTTGGGAAGCGACCTGAGGCTATGAAAGATGATGAGTGGAGGAAGCTTGATATGAAAACCAAAACCTCAATCTAATTGTGCCTTACAAATAATGTTATTTATAATGTCATGAAGGAGAAAACTGCGACTAATACAATGGTGAAGTTAAAGAAGGTCTATGAGAAGAGATTTCTAGAGAACTGCTTGTGTCTGGTGCTTCAGTTGTTTAACCTGAGGATCGTAAAGGGGGCGGATGTGGAGGACCACATCAGCACGTTTAACAGGCTTATTTGCAAGTTGGCGGAGATAAATGAACCTATGAAAGACGAATATTAGGCTTGCATCCTGTTGAATTCTCTTCCAGGTTCATACGAGTCATTTAGGGACTCTTTGTGTGTAGGAAGAGAGACGATTAACGTTGAGACCATTATCTCAGCCCTCCAGTCGAGGGCGATAAGAAAAAAAGTGGTGACGTGGGTTATCGTTCTTTCTCAGAGGCACTAGTTATGAGGGGAAGAGATTCAGAGCACGATGAGAAATATTCAAAATCAGGATCAAAAGCTAAGGGCAAAGAGAAAGCCAAGGTGCGGTGTTAGAATTGTGGTTAAGAAGGCCACACGAAGGGGGCGGGATTGTCAGAATCCTAAGTTGAAGCAAAAGAAGTCTGAAAATTTTTCTGGAGATGGAGCCAAAACCGTAAAGGATGGTGGTGATCTTTATGAAGTATTGATTGTATCCGAAAATGAGTCTCTTGGTGGAGAGTGGATCCTAGATTCAGGTGCTTCATGTCATGTTTGTCCTTACCAGAGTTCATTCATGACATACAGGGAGTATGATGGTGGATCAGTGTTTGTGGGAGATGGCTACACTCATAAGGTGGTGGGTATTGCTTCGGTGCGCATCGGGATGTTCGATGGGATTGAATGAGTCCTGGAAGATGTGAAGCATGTCCCCAAGATGAAGAAGAATGTGATCTCTCTTAGTGCACTTGAGGTAAAAGAGTGTAGGTTCATCGGCCGCAATCGATATTGTAAAGTGATGAAAGAGGCACTCGTGTAGATGAAGGCACGGATGTGTGGTCATCTATACAAGTTTATCAGAAGCACGTTTCACGGTGAAGCTACGACATTAGCAGCAGAATCCACGGTTGCCCGTATGTGGCATGTGCCCAAGCGCCATATGAGAAGAGTGGTAAAGGGTGTGAAAGTGCAAGGATAGGGTTGATGAAGGTACGAGAAATGGTGGAGCTATATTGAAGTTGAGATGATGAAAAAACCAAGGAAGGTTGGATTCGACGTTTGAAGCCTCGGTGGAGATTGTTGTAGGAGCCTTCAAACTTTACTAAAACTAGGTGCTCGGACTGGTCGGCCGGCCGGTCTGATTTTGGCCCAGGAAGCACAGCAAGGTCTCTGGACACTTTTCAGGTGTTTCAGACCGGTCTGATGACCGGTCAATGGTGTGCTCCAACCAGTCAGTTGTTGAGGCTGAACGTGACGAATTTAGAAGTTTCCTCTTTCGACAAATTTTGTTTTATGTCTGACGTCGGTGGTAGACTCCGACCTATCGACAATATGGCGGTGTTTTGCATGGTTACGTAAATCTGCGTAACATGTTTCTAATTTTGGATTGTTTGCTATATATGCCATAAATTCAGGATTAGGGTGTATCCTGAGGTATCCAAGATTTCCTAATTGTATTAGGGTGAGGGGAGAGTGTTTTGAGAGAGAGAGAGAGAGAGAGAGAGAGAGAGAGAGAGCTTGGGTTTCCTTGCTTATGGGCTGTTCGTCTCTGTAATCTTCTGATATCATATTGGATCGCTTGTGCTGTGATTTCTTACCCGTTGAAGGGTTTTTCTATGTAAAAACGGATTGTCTGTGTGGTTGATCGCATGTAGGTGAGATTGCATTGTGTTGCTCGTTTGATCGCATATTTTGCTGTGTTTCAGCTTGCTTCCGCTATGGACCAGTTTACCAACAATCATGACGGTTAATTGATGGTGGCCGTATGGACAGGGAATTGGCCTAACTCGTATTAAATGGACAACTCTGATAATAAAGTTGTTTTGAGCTTTTAAGATTGAATGTGACCACTGCTTAAACTGTTACTTTTTCTGCCACTGTTCAGATGGATGAGACTGTCAAATCCTGTCATTTCCTAGGGCATGGCCCATCCACATGGTCATAACCATCATAACAGCCGTCCGATTACTATATACATTTGCCATGATTACTGTTGCTACGGAATTGCATAGAATTTCTGTGAAGCTACTTACAAGTTCAACAAAACTGGTTTTCAGTGCAGAAGCAAGGCCCATGGTAATAGAGACCATTGGTCTATTGAGTTCCTTGGCCGATTGCCCAAGAAAATCTCTCCCGTTGGGAGATTCCAGAGACAAATATTAACACCCTTTTTAGTTGAATGTGGACCAAGGTTTTAAGACTCATTCACTCGGACTGACTCATCCAGTCTGAGTTGAGTCATGACTCAGTCAAGTCAGAGGTGACTAGGCTGAGTTGTGCCGACTTACCAAATATTTTGAATTCTGACTCGTGGTATGGAACCAGATCAGACTTGGCCAAGTCCACAGTTGACTCAGATGAGTCGCATCCAACTTAATAAACTGTCAATCCACATTGGGGCACCGTTGTTGTAGTTTTCTCGTCAACCATCATTCCACATACTATTAATCGAAAGGGGTCAAATACATCGCAACTTATTGCAATATGATAGGTCAGGGCTGCAGCTTTGGAATTTGAATCCTCTTCCAATGATCAAACTGTTTATCTGATGTCTCAACTTCTATGGTGGACAGACAACAAACAAAATCTCTTACTTTGGATTATTTCAAACATTTGAAATTTGGCTGTTTGCCTTGAAAATGGATGTTTAATTCTTCGCGTGGTCAAAAGGTTGAAATATTCAAAAAAAGAAAAAAGAAAATCAGGCATCCCTCCTTGTAACGCCCCGATTCCCATGGCTCGAGTATGACTGTTACCACGAGAACCTGGACGTTAATTTAGGGAGAAAGTATCACCTTTAAGTATGGTTTTCAGTTGGATTATGTTTCCACATTCACAATTGCACTAGTGGGCACCATAGAGACAAAAAGATAACCATTCCATGAAAATATAACTATATCAAACACAAGTATTAATAGTTTATGAGTTTCCCCCATCTGGGACTCAGTACAAACCCAAAATATCAAGTGTCATAGGGAAAATAGATGGAAATAACTACTCTACTGATTGAGCTCGTAAAGCTCAGCAACATCGGCATATGGCTCCTCCTCAGCATACTCCATACCCTCCTTAGCAAGAGTGTCATCGGGAGTAACTCCAAGTTCTCCATCCTCTACCATCACTCCTGCATCATCTGTACGGTTGATATTCTAAACATGAGTGGCCAGCTCAGTGTGAGGTCTCCTTAAGATTACACACCAACACACTAATCAAGAGCAGTTTAGAGAAATGGAAACATACAAAACATCCATGATGTGATCTTTCTTAAATGCATGAATGCATGCACATGTCCCTCGGCCTGGGGATGCTCATCCAGTTGGAAAACGTGGTTTGGAAGTCCCTAAGGACACACATCAGCCCCATCATGCAATTCCATCAAGAGCGGCCATCACCAGTGAAATACCAAAGGTACGTGCCATCAGCGTATGGCTCACCCAATGGTGGTCTGGGGCCAGCGAAAATACCTCAAGGGTACGTGCTTTCAGCAACCAAACCACCCGACTGTAGTATGGCTCGTCACCACATGTCCCGTCAGTGCCATGATATACATGATTAACCGTCCATTATTAGTCCAATTTACAACCAAACCAATTATGACATTTCCTTACAACTAGTGGCCTCTCATCTCCATAACTTTCAAATGTATCCATTATAAGTTCAGTTAGGGACATAATCACAACGATTCATCTTAACAGGACATTTTGTCCAACAAATCCATTCAAGGATTCCATCCTTAGGGATCATTCCATTTTCTTGCTTACAGAGGCCACTGGTTTAAGGTCTCATCTAACAGATGTGATCACTACAATCCAGATTCACAATTCACTTCCAATTTCTAAGAGGAATAACTTTGACAATTCAAAATACGTAATAATTCACAAAAATGTGGAGCAATTCACAATTTAACATATAATTAATGATGTAATCAAATAATCATAAGACAGAGTTTAAATCATTTGTAACATGTTTTCTTAACAAAATAAATAAAACTATCACTTAACCAGTATGGAAGCGGAAAGCTCAAGGGGAGAAATCATCACCTTAAGAATCGAAGCATCTTTCAATGTTGCTTGAAACATGTACACGCTCGCTAGAATTCGACCCTACCATGTTTTAGACCATTTATGCGATTAGATTGTCATATCCATAATTTATACGGTTAAGATCAACCCTATGGTGGTGGCTCTAAAATTTTAAGGAGTTTGGCCTATACAACCTAAATTCAAGTTTTATGGTTTAAATGACCTATTTAATACTTTAGGAAGGTGGTAGATTCCATAGATGTGACCCCCACGTAGATTTTTAATTAAACCGACTTTACATGCATAAATGGTTTTTGGCTAAGTTTGGGTCCAATTCGTGATCACAAGGGGCCAGCTTTTGGAGAAATAAAATGACCACTTCACAGACCAATGTATGGTCCTCAAAACTCATAAGGCGGATCCCTTTGTTTACATGTGTACAATTTTTAACAAAGGCTCAAACATGGGTACTTGGAGTTGTGCAGAAATGGTAGGGCAGAAATGATTTTGGCCCAACTTTGGGCATGTCCCACCATCAAACGGGATCACCTTTTAGCGTGTTGTCAAGTCCCCCTAGTAGACCATGCATGGTCTCTAAAACCCATAAGGTAGGGCCTGCTGGATATGTATAAATATTTTTTAGTGAGGGGCCAAACACGAGCACTTGAAATTTCTGCACAACTTTGCCTGACCCATCTTGGAACTTAATTTCTGATTATGTGGGGTCCGCTTTGGCCCAGGTAAAATGTCATCGTTGTAGCCACATATACAGTATTCAAGGTCCAAATGGTGGTTTCTACATTGCCCCCACGTGGGGCCCACTAAGGACAGCCAAACATGGCCCAAAACACTAAAATTCAACGGTCTTCATTGTTTCTTCCGGCACGGCCCACTTGAGATCTGGATCTTCTTCATTTTTTTTAGCCCCTACCCTAGAATAAGCTGGAGGAACAGATGGACGGCGAGGATTAAACACATACATCAAATTGGATCCCATAGGGTGGGCCACCTGCTGGGCTGCGTTGTACCCAGTTGGGACTCAGGAAGTTTTGGAATCAAGCAGATATTTGTGTTTTCCCTTCCATCCATATCCAGGTGATCTTATGAACAGGTTGGATGACAAATAAACATCACTGTAGGGCCTGGGAAGGTTTCAACGGTGGAAATCATTATTCCCACTGTTTCCCACAGCATGGTCCACTTGACATTTGGATATGCTTAAATTTTGGGCTCAGCCACTAAATTGAGCTGGAAAAACATACGGACGTAATAGATAAGGCACATACATTCTAGGTGGGCCCAACTGAGTTTTCGATCAAGCTGATATTTTGTTTTCCCTCTTCGACACGTGTGTGGAATTATGAACAGGTTGGATCTCAAATAGTCATCATGGTGGGCCGTAGGAAGGTTCAACGGTCTGGTCACTATCCTCACTGTTTCCTTACAAGTGGGGTCCACTTGAGATTTGGATCTGTCTCATTCTCGAGATCATGCCCTAAAATGATCTCCCCAAATGGATGGACGGTGTGGACATCACACATCCAACACGGTGGGGCCCATAGATGTTGGTGACATCACGTCAGCAGGGAGATAGCTACTTGACGTGAAATCCAGCGTCCGCTGGTTGCTTACGCTGGGAGCATTCTCCTTTCTTTTCTTTTCTTTTTTTTTTGTTTGTTTTTCCATGATTTAGATCGAGTGGGGCCCACATAAGGGTGATCCACTCCTACTATCAGGTTCCCCAGCTCGTGAGGGACCCAATGAGCCCTATATTGGGTGTATGATATGGCCCACAGACATCAAGGTGGGCCAAACAAATTCTGACAGTAGACATTATTATTTCCACTGTTTCATGTGGTGCGGTCCGCTTAAGATTTGAATCTACTTCAGATTTGGGCCCTGGCCCTAAAATGACTTGGGAAAACAGATGGACGGTGTGGATACAACATAAACATCAAGGTGGGTCCCACGAGTGGGGACCCCATTCAAACCCCTCGGACGTTGGATGGTTCCAGCGTCTCTAACGCTGTGAACGTCCAGCATCTGGACGTTTTAATATTTTTTTTTCTTTTCTTTTCTTTGTTTATTTCAAGTGGGGCCCACATCGAGGTGGCCCACCTCATCATACCATCACAATCATCAATATAAAAAAATACAAAATGTTGAGTGAAGGGGGTGTACTCACCTTGATCTCCTTGATCAAGGGTCGATCTTGACGGTTGAAGCGAATGGATGGTTGAGATAGAATGAGAGGTTGATGATGGCCCACCAAAATTGCCACACACACTCACTCTCTCTCTTGATGAATGGATGAAAGGAGATGGAAGAAGGGGGGTGAGGGTATGCACGTTCCCTCCCTCCTTTATAACCTCTCTTTTATTTATTATTTATTTATTTATTTATTTATTTTTTTAATAAAAGCATGGAGACGGGAATGGGGTGACGTGGGGAGGAGTGGGGAGGAGTGGAGAGGCATGGTGGTGAGATTCTAGCCATCATTGCTTCTCCTTTTTTTTGTACTTTTTTATTATTTATTATTTTTTTATATTTTCTTTTTATTTTATTATTTTATATATATATATATATATATATATATATATATATATATATATATATATATATATATATATATATATATATATATTAATTGCAAAGGAGACCGTGTAGTGGGCCCCACACAAGTGTGTAAAAACTATGTTTTTCGAGGTTTTCGATCAAAGGGCCTTAACTTTGCGCTCGGGTATCGGATTGACATGCGGTTTTCGCCAATGCAGCTGCAGTGACGGCACGGTTGACATGATAGAGATTTCAAGATCTCTGAGATCAATCGTTAGGTTTTGATACTAAGTGATCAAGGGCATCGCATACGGGCCATCAAAGGCATCAATTGAGACGCGTGTGTGCTCGGGTTGTGTTATAAAGGACCGGGGTATTACACTCCTCTAAAGGGAGCCGATCACATAAACAGTTTGTATCATCAAAAAATAAATCCCAACTTCAATGGATACATTCTAAATGTATCACATTACAATCCATCGCTGTGTTCGAGCAAACAGCAAACAGCAAACCTTATCGAAAGGTTACGACTTTTGAATCTAAAAGATATTTATAGGAATAGCAGACCAAGGTTTGGATTACCAAATGATGGTCTGATCCACCTGTTAATTTTGAAACTCCATATGTATTGATTCATGTGTGCGAAGAGGTATGCAACATGTGAATCTATACATGAATTGCATACCTCTTTGCAACATGTTACATGTTGCACACCCAAAAAAGTAACCATTACAAATTGTGGGGTGCGAGAGAGGGTCGTAAACCTTGGAAAAGAGCTCAATTTCCATGGACTGCAATGTTACCATTAGAGTTCTACAACTCAGTGCATTGACTCGAAACTCAGTCGAGTTAACTCAACTTGGCAGGACTTCAAGCCAAGTCTCATGGAAACTTGCTAAGTGGTGTGAATCGGTCGGGTCTTGACCAGACCTTTCGAGTCAGCCAAGCAGACTATATGCCTCGGCATGACTTGACCAAGACTCTGCCCAGTCAATTGGGTTTTGTTTTTAAAACCAAAAATCCATTCAGTTGGATTTTGTTTTAAAGGGTGATGGTCTCCTGCGCAGGGCCACGCTAGACCATTCCAAGGAGCAAAAGAGCGGGCGACTTGGGTGGGCCCTACTGTGATGTATATGTGAAATCCACTCTAAACATCAGGTGTGTCACCTCATGTTAGGCGGCTTGGAGCCTAAAAATCAAACCCATTCATGATTCAGGTGGACCATGTTAGTGCACTTTTTTGTGGCATACTAGTGCACCTTATTCAGTGAGTCTAGTGTCGGTTAAGCTTAAAGAAGACAAACACCGAAGACTCAAGCGGACCTGCTACATCAAGGAAGAAGAAACAGGTAAAAGAGATGCCTTGGTGAAGCCTTGAACTTTGAACCAAACCAAAACTCAAACCTCCAAATTACCCTGACCCATTAGGCATACTTTTAGTCATTTAGATTAGCTTTAGGTATCCCGAACGATCACCCAAAGAATGGCCATAAAGGTTGGATGAGCTATTGTAAAACAAGCCAAACCAAACAGCACAACTTATGTGTCTACCGATCGGTCACAGCCCCTGCTCGACTAGTCGTCAGAGGCCCCAAATTGGACAGCAATAAACTATATAATTTAGCTGATCTCTAGGCTAATTCGACTGGTCGCCCGACCGATCATATGGTTTGTCCAATCGGTCGTTTGACCTGTCGGCAAAGGGCAGATATTGGACAGTAACATTTCATCCCTCCAGGCCCTAATTCCATCGGTCTCCCTCAACGACCGACCGGTCGTGGATCCCCTGCCACCGGTCGTCGACCGGTTGGCAAAGAGCCATTGGCAGCCGTTTTATATCCGCTGGTGCTTTTCTTATATAAGGGTTGGGATCGATTGGGGGAAATGAGAGATTTTAGTGAATTAAAAGTCATCACCATTGCCCATATCATTAAGCTCTAATCATAAGTATTCCAAGTCATTTTCCTTGTGTTTAATCATAAGATGTAGCATTCAAAGCTCATGTGAAGATGAACTGGCTCTCTCTTGATCTTTAGATGTTTAGGCACCTTGACCATAAGTAAATCATTTGTCTAAACCTCTCTAAAGATCCTTTTAGGTAAAATTCCTCTAGGCAATCAACTCCTACTAGTTGTAGAGAATGTTCACCACCTCTCATCACCTTGGTCATCTCTTGAAGATCAAATGTAAGGTGATTGATCGGTGGAGTTAAGGCATTGACAACACAATAGCAACACAATCGGGAGAGTATCGGGGAACTGATTGAAGCATGGGAGAGCGGCAATCAAGCAACCCAACAAGACGCTAAATAAGGGGCTCAATCCGACAAGTAAGTTGTCATTTTAGAAGTCCTAGCACTCATTCCTTTTGAGAGGATTGAGTGTGAAGTTAAGGTTTATGGTTATCCTACTAAAAACCACGTAGGTTCGTTTGGTGATCATTGGCATGTTTGTCAGGCCTAAAATTTAGGGTCGTTTGGGGATCCTTGGCATGTTTGTCGGGCCTAAACAAGTCTCCAAAGGGAGCCACCAACACGCGTGCGTGCGTGTAGGTTGGGAGGAATCTAAAAACTCCTAGGTTGGGTGGAACCTGTCAAACACCTAAGTTGAGAGATGAACTTTTAAAATATTCATTTAGGTTGAGAGGTGAAGCTATGCAAAAACCTCCGTGTAAAGGTTGAGGTAAACCTGATTTAAAACCTCCGTTATAGTGAAATCCGATGTGCTCAGGGGATGAGTACGTGAGTCGGGAGTGGAGTAGACAAGTAGTCGAACCACTATACATGCTTGTGTTTGAGATTGTCATTTGAGTCATTTCTGTTCATGTATTATCTTTAATTCTTAATTACATGAATGCTTAAATGGAATGTATGTTATGCATTAATAGTTCAATTCTCATACACATCTTGTAGTTTCACTTCTAGACTAGGTGCTTATTCAAGTATATTATTTGTAGTCTAGATATGCATATGAATTAGTTGCTTAATTGTTATATCTTTATAATCTATATGCTTAGGCTAAGTTTTTTAATCACTCCCCCTCTCCAGGACTTAGCCATAATTCTACAAGTTCCGCCAAGCTTCCGCGTATAAGCACAGGGTGTCGTGTTAGACTACCAACGTAATTTCACTTGGTATCAGAGCGGGTTACACAGGCTGTTGTGTTAGACTATCGACGTAATTTCAAGGACTTAATTATCTAAAGTAAGATCCGATACCAGAGTTATAACACGATGTCTACCCAAGAGGGGAGTAGTTTTGTCACTCGACCACCATATTTTGACGGGTTAAATTACGCCTATTGGAAGGCCCGGATGCGAATATTGTTAAGGTCCCTCCATCCAATTGTATGGGACTTAGTTCAACAAGGTTGGATTGCACCACTGGAAACAGTGGATCAAGGTGGAGTTATGGTCACCCTACCAAAGGAAATAGATAAATGGAGTGACCAAGAAACACTCATGTGTGACTATAATGTCAATGGTCTCAACACAATCTTTTATGTGGTCTCATCCAATGAATTCAACCGAATATGTAATTGCGAGACTAGCAAAATAGATTGGGAGATCCTAGAGGTCACACATGAAGGGACGTCTACCGTCAGCCGATCTAAATTGCAACTCCTCATCACACACTTTGAAAATATTAAGATTGATGAGGAAGAAACTATCATGGAATTCTTTTTTAGATTGAACCATATTTATAACTTCATGAGTGGCTTAGGAGAAATGGTTCTAAATGGTATAATTTGTAGAAAAATCCTTAGGTTCCTCCTGAAGAGATTTATCTCCAAAGTCATTGCCTTAGAAGAGTGCAAAGACATAGATAATATGAAAATAGAAGAATTATTAGGTTCCCTACAAACTCATGAATTACACTTTAAGCACTACGTGAAAAAGCGCTAAATTCGACGGTCCCGAACCGTCGAATATACCGCACGAAAAAATTCGAAGGTCTAAAGTCGTCGAATTTAGGACCTGAAATTCGACTGTTAATGACCGTCGAATTAGCACAGTCGACGCAAGAAAAAATTCGACGGTCTAAAGCCGTCGAATATAGGGCCTTAAATTACCATCGAATTATGACAGTCGCGGGGAAAACGTCGACGGTCTAGAACCGTCGAATTCTCGAAAATCCAACATTAAAAAAATTTTATCATTTAAAAAAATATATCTAACATTAAAAAAAAAACTAGGATTTTGAAAAAAGAAAATGGGCAATATTTCAGATTTATTGAGATTTTAAAAAAAAACATTAAGATTTAAAAAATCACTGGGGTTTTGACACAAAAATTAACATTTTGAATAAGAAAATTAAATATTTTAAAAAATTGTGATTTTGAGAAAAGAAAAAGTTTAAAAGTTTGGAAATTTTTTTGCAATGTTTGAAAAAAAATAGATTTTGAAAAAAACAATTGAAATTAAAAAAAAAACATTTAAAAAAATTACATCTTGAAAAAATTGATATGTTTGAATAGAATTGATAATTTTGAAAAAAAATGTTTTATGATAAGTTTGAAAATTTTCAAAAGTTTGGGAAAAAAAAAAACAATTGGGATTTTAAAAAAAAACTGAGATTTTGAAAAAAAAATTAAGCTTTTTAAAAAAATTGAAATGTTTGAAAAAAATATTTAAAAATACTTTTTTGAGATTGAAAAAAGTTGAGAAATTTGAAATGATTGGACAAAATTTACTAGTGGACATTTATTAAATGATTGAAAATAAAAAATTATAGTCATTGAGTTACCTGCCTATGATATTGGTTTATGCATACCCACAAGTTCACTTGTACAAAAAATGATGGCCTAAGTATAATGATGTATAACTGCAAGAATAACTTATAATGATGAGATTGATCAAATTCTATGATCAAGAAATCCTAAAGTTGATTTGAACGGTCAAATTTATTTGGAACGTGCTAAATAGGTTATAGAATAAAATTCAGCCCAATCTGACATGAAACAAATTAGATCCATCCAAAACACTATTTAAATGAGCACGATCAGATTGTCTAAATCTAGACAAATTTTGGACAATCTGATCTGTCAACATTGAAGAGTAAATGACTTCAGATGTTTAGACTAAATTTTACTCAAATCTAACTGATGGATTGCAAGATATGACCCATCATATTGTTGATGATCAATTTTGTCCACCCAATATCTTTCTCATCCGAAATCCGATCGAGGTGAGTGACCAGTCAAATCAAAGATATTAATGAGTAGAAGAAAGTAACTAGATCAGAATTCTAAATTGAGACAAATGTTTTGTTCAAAATTGCACTACGACTTGCTGACATCATGAAAATCCAAGAAATGTGTCATCCAATCAATCTCCAATCAACGATCGAATAATATAAACTGCCATAGATTGTGTCATCAAGTCCTTGATCGACGATTGAATGGTGCACATCAACGACGATCGCCCCGATCGACCTCCCAATCAACGATCGGACGACAAAAAGTGCTATTGACCATCCGATCAACCTCCAATCCTCCAGCGAACGGTAAAAACCATCGTACCTCGCTTCATCAAGACCCCAATCGATGATCGAACAATGCACATCACTGAAAATTGGCCAATCGACCTCTCAATCAATGATGAGACGACACAAAGTGTTGTCGACCATTCGATCAACCTCCACTCAACGATCGAATGGTACAAACCAACATAGATCATTTCATTAAGTTCTCTATTGACAATCGAATAATGTGCATTACCGATGATCACTCGTCGACCTCCCAATCAATCATCGAACGACACAAAGTGATGTCACCCATTTGACCAACCTCTAATCAACGATCGAACGGTATAGACCACCATAGGTCGTGTCATCAAGTCCCCAATCGATGATCAAATGGTGTAAATCACTGACGATCGCCCGATCGACCTCCTAACCGATGATCGGATGACATAAAGTATTGTTGACCATCCAATCAACATCCAATCCTCTACTGAACGATGAAAACCATCATACATCGTTTCAACAAGTCCCCGATCGACGATCGAATAGTGCACATCACCAACAGTTACCCGATTGACCTTTTAATCAATGATCAGACGATGCAAAGTATTGTCGACCATCTGAGCAACATCCAATCAACAATTGAACTATACAAACCAACGTAAATCGTTTCATTAAGTTCTCAATCGATGATTGAATAGTGTGCATTACTGATGATCGCTCGATTTGAGCCAATGATGCACCTTCCGAATCCCTTACCTTGTGACCACCTTAATGATTTGATGTATATCCATGTGGTTTATCCATTTTTCTAGCCCATTTTAGGATGTGGTCCAAAAAATTAGGTAGATCCAAATCTCAGGTGGACCACATGATAGGAAACGGTGTTTGTGGGCCCCACCATGATGTATGTGGTGTATCCACACCGTCCATCTATTTGGGGAGATTAATTTGGAGCATGCACCAAAGAATGAGGCAGATCTAAAGCACGAGTGGACCCACCACAAGAAACAATAGGGAGAGTGACTCCCACCACTGAAACCTTCTTAGGGTCTACCATGATTGTTAATTTGAGATCCAATTTGTTCATAAGTTAACACAGACATTAACGAAGGGAAAACACTAATATCAGCTTGGCTGAAGACTTCTATGGCCCTTGGAAGTTTTTAATGGTAGGCATTCAATCTGCACCAATTTTTGTGGTGGGGTCCACTCCTAATTTGGATCTGACTCATTCTTTGGCACATGCCATAAAATGATCTCTCCAAATGGATGGACAGTGTGGATACAACACATGCATCATGGTGGGGCCCACAAAATATTGGATGTGAAGTGTGACCTAATCAACAGGTTAGATGTGAAGTAAACATTACAGTGGGCCCTAGGACGTGCTTTTTAATGGTAGACAGTAAATCACTACTGTTTTTAATGGTGGATGTCACTATCCCCACTGTTTCCTTTTGTGTGGTACATTTGAGCTTTGGATATGCTTCAATTTTAGGATGATGCCCTAAGATGATCTGATAAAATAGATGGACCCGTGGATGAGACACATACATCACATCGGGCCCCATAGAGTGTCCACACATAATCCGGTTTGATGCCCTCTCTCTCTCTCTCTCTCTCTCTCTCTCTCTCTCTCTCTCTCTATCTCAAAATCGTCTAGTGCTCTATCAGATCACCTGCAGAGCCAATGCCCCCCCCCCCCTC
This sequence comes from Liriodendron chinense, assembly GCA_003013855.2. NCBI lineage: Eukaryota > Viridiplantae > Streptophyta > Magnoliopsida > Magnoliales > Magnoliaceae > Liriodendron > Liriodendron chinense. The sequence goes on from PVNU02002397.1 coordinate 1,004,323, forward strand.
TCTCTCTCTCTCTCTCTCTCTCTCTCTCTCTCTCTCAACAAAAGAAACCCTAAAATTTCCCTTTCAAGCTCCGCATGCATCTCCTATCCCGCTCAAAATCCTCGGTTTTGAAATCTTCTCGCTCAAAATCAGCAATTTACCTCGATTCCAACACAATCTCCCTGCGTTTCCACCTCCGATCGTTTAGAAAATGCTAGAATTTGAAGAGATTCAGCTTGATTTCGATGGGAAGAGGGAAAATCGACAAGATCGACGGATTCTCACCATCTAAAGGCAGAGCGTGAGCGTTTTGAGCTCTGGTTGTCTGAAAACCCTAGGTCTTGAATTAACACAATCTCAAATTCTTGCATGAGTATGTGAGGTATTATGGGACAGTTCTTATGTACTATTTTTTCCCCCACTAAGCTATGCCTCTCTCTCTCTGCGCACCGGAGTAACAGAGTTCCCTGTATTATTGAATCCTTCTTCTTCCTCTTTTATAGATATCGATCTCACAAGGAGATCGAGAGATCTGGTGAGGGAGGAATGGCGAGGAGGAAGATCAGAGAGTTAGATTTGAAGCGACTGTCGAAGGAGCATCTAAAAAGGCTTACAAGGATTGTACTGGAGATCTTCTTTTCTCAGGTAATTTCCTGATCCGATCTACTTTCTTGATCTTTCAGGTTTTTTCTTACTTTTTTTTGTGTTTAAATTTGTGATTTGTTTTCTTTTTCCTTATGTATTTAATGTCTTGATCTAATTTTCTTTACTGATCTTAGAGTTTTTTTGTGTAAATTTTTGAAAATTTGCTTTTTTCTTATGTAATGGAACTTGATGGAATTTGCATGTCATAGGAGCACATGTTTATCATCATTTTGTTGATCTTGGAGCATGTGTTGTTGAAAATTGTGCTCTTATGCTGTTGGAATGATTGTCTTTTTGTAGATTGATAACATGGAGCGTTTTTTCATGGAGAAATGGATGTCATTCATGAACATCTGGAGTGATCCAGGTTCAATTCTAGGCAGTGGAGTGATCCAGGTTCAATTCTACCATAATTAAACACTAAGTGATCATTCACCTCAAACCAGAATAGCATTTAACAAATAAAGAGTTGTAGTAATCTGTCGTAATAAGAGGCGCTGGCAGAGTTGGTATCAATCCAAACTTTACACATTGGTTATAATGTACCTAATCATCATGTGAACATTTTCTGAACATTTTAGACATGATTTTACCTTTCTCATGTGATATGGCCCACCTGAGTTTTAGATCAGCATGAATTTTAGAAGAAAAAACTTTGATACTATAGCTAAATCAGATTGGTGACTACCTATTGTTTAAAATGCTGTGAGCAGCATGATGAGCGCATGAGGCTGATTTCTTCATGCACTAGCTAGTTGAATGGAAACCTATTATCTAACCATTTGGATGTTTGGACTTCCTCAGTGTTGTTGTTATTGTTACTACTGCTATTATTAAGGAAGAGTAGGAATGTTGTACCGCCCAATGCTAGCTCTTTCTGTTTATTTGTATTTAAATTTCAATGTATGGAAATGGCACTACGCCAATATCGCATAAAAACGACGGACCAAGTCCGTCGTTAATCTTCATTAACGACGGACTTCGTTCGTCGCATGGTCACACGTTCTTTTGCAAGTCGTTAATCATAAACGACGAACCAAATCCGTCGTTAAATTACGACGGATATAGTCCGTCGTTTATTTAACGACGGACCATATCCGTCGTAACCTCCAAAACCATCATCGTTCCAGCAATGGATTGTATTCGTCGTTGTAAAAATAACGACGGATCAAATCCGTCGATAATACTAGGATCTGTCAGTTTTCCTATAACATCATCGACGGATCTGGTCCGTCGTTAATTTTTAAAAAATAAAAAAAAATCAGCTTGCATTTGTTGCATTTTGAATTTCTTACACCTGATATCATTGAAGCAATACAAACCAATTCGATATATAAACTAAACTAACCATTTCTAATTCACACATCCATCATTTATTGCATATTGATTTTCTTACATCTTGCGAACTAGCTGCGAACATCTTAAATATCCAATTACATCAGCAAGAAACTATATTAGTCTTTCAATCAACAATGCAGCAACAAAATCTTTTGAAACCCTCCAGTTAAGCTGTCTTTCTAAAACAGCAAGGCTTTTAGTGTGCATGGGAAAATTGTGGGTGCTG